>JAHLJT010009419.1:165262207-165639707 GCA_031308135.1 Acheta domesticus
ACACTGTTTACAAATTGCTGGAATTGTACGTAATAAAGATGTGAGATTCGTAGTTCGACAGCGGTCGAGGCAACAACTACTGCTGCGCTCTATCAGCTTATCGATATACCACATCTCCGAACCAAAACACTTCAGTATTAACATTACCTTACAGTGTTATTTAAAGTGCTATCAGTGTTGCAAGCAGTCTAGTGTTTTTCTGGTCGGCCTGCCGGCTGGCTCGACGCATCTACATGAATAAAGCTGTACCATTCAACCTCAACATGAATCCGTCACCTAACCTCCAAGAGCAACCCACGAAGTTGTAGGCCGGAGCTGCAAATACTGTGAGTTTTCCATCAAAAGAACAATCTATACTACTGAACGCATGCGAAAATCTGTCAAAGACTATATAAGTAAACCAACCGAAATTGTTTCCCCCAGTGCCATTACTTTTATATGAAGAATATCCAATAATAGAATTTGTGTGTTTCTGAATTCCAAGACCAATGCTGATCTTATAACAAACAAATACCCTACTCTGATCATTAAAAATACAACTGTTAATGTGAGACCCCTAATTAACAAACTCAAAAGAATCATAATATCAAATGTATACCCATTCATTCCAAACGAGGAAATCACAAATATTTTTAAGAACCATGACATTAAAACTGCCTCCAGTATATCTTTCATCAGAGCTGGTCTGTCTGACCCCAATCTCAGTCACATTATGAGCTTGAGAAGGCAAACTTTTTATCCAACCTGAAGAACTTCACAAACTCCCTCAGTCATCAGTGATTGTATATGAAGGTACTCCATATAGAATCTTTTTCTCGGCTGAAAACATCACCTGTTTCAATTGCAAAATGGAAGGCCATACTGCTAGTAACTGCCCCCAAAATCACCACAAAGAGAATTGCCTTGTGGATTCTACAAGTACAAATATATCTTCAAACCCCACAAATAACATTGAAGTACAACCTACCACAGTTGATTCACCCACTGCCCCCCAACCAGTGACCCTATAAATCCCCCCTTCTTAAGAGAAGCCTCCCAAATGAATCCTCCTCTCCCTCTGAAACAAACAACAATGCTAATGACAGCCACAATGAAGACAACAATGTGAAAAGGACAAAAAAAGAAACAGAAAAAGAATTCTGCAAAACAAGATGAAAGGGAACAAGACAGTAACCCTGGTACTACTCTTGAGGACATGCTCAGTCCAACTAAAGCTCTGTTCGAAAAGAACAAAAACTCTTTTCCACTGTCAGAAAATCAACTCCATTTACTACTTGAAAATACTTTGGGCTTTGCTGATCCTCTTACTATTGTCAAAGATTACTCCAATGACATCCCAGCTGTCATAAAAATGCTCAACGACATCCACTCTGTACTAAATGACAGAGTTATCCAAGACAGAGTCACCAGACTAAAGAAAAAGCTGTTAAAACACATACCAGAATCAGATACATCCGATTCAGAATCTGGCATGGAAACAATCTGACACTGAATTCTTTTTAATACAAACCTCATGATAAACACCAACCTGCCATTATTAAATAAAATTCAAACAAACGAAGACACTTCTAAGGAATACCACTGGACACCATTGTTGACCTGAGTATCCACAACCATTATACAACAAATTCTCTCGGCCAATATTTGTCAGCATGAATCCAAAAAGACTTACCAACAAGATAATGAAGAGAATTTTGTGGTGGCTACTACAAAATGTAGCCACCACAACAGAAATATCTGAACCTATCCCTTCTCAAAGCTAAAATGAACATTCTACAATGGAATGCAAATGGTTTCTATACAAGATATGAAAGGCTACAATTACTATGCCAAAACCACAAGCCCGAAATAATCTGCATTCAGGAAACGAACTTCAAGTCAAACAGCAAAGGTAAAGTAAAAGGTTTCAAATGCTGCAACAAAAACCGTCACTACTCCAATATAGCTAGCGGTGGTGTTGCCATTTTTGCAAAAGAATACTTGCCTGCAGAACAAATTGACATACAGACAGAGATTGAAGCTGTAGCTATTAAAATCCAAGCCCCAGCGACAATCAGTGTATGTAATATTTACCTTCCCAATAGCCACTCTCTCGATGCTAATGAAATGAAAGATTTGATTAAACAACTTCCAAAACCTTTTATCCTACTTGGCGACTTCAACAGCCATAACACAATATGGGGATCAAAGAAATCCGACACAAGAGGACGCCACAAGGAACATATTATTGATGAAGAGGACCTAATCATCTTGAACAACGGACAACCCACTCATTTTAACATGAGCAACGGACATCTTTGTGCAATAGACCTTACCTTATGTTCCACTGCAATTGCCCCAAAATGCAACTGGGGTGTTCTCGAACAGCTACACGACAGTGATCACTTCCCAATACTCCTGTATGTAGCTGTCCCCACAGTATTCCTAACAGATTTGCAGGATCTCTCAAATGGAATCACGACAAAGAAAATTGGAAACAATACAAGAAATGTATGAGCAAGCTCTTAAATCAGCAAGATATATTTGTAGAAAACGACGATATCGACCGTATCATTCAGTCCTTCTCAAATGTCATAACAATAGCTACATATGAATCCATTAAATACACCAGGCCTACAAATAAGACAAGATCAGTTCCCTGGTGTAACGACGAATGCAGTGACGCAATAAAAAGATCCAAAAGAGCTTTTAACAAGTACATAAAACACATCTTAGAAAACAAGATTGAGTACAAAAAAATGAGAACGAAGGCAAGAAGGATCATCAAAGAAAGCAAAGCTAAATCTTGGACTGTCTTTGTATCATCTATTTCAGCATCAAACAACATCAAAGACTCATGGAATAAGATTAATGCCATAAAAGGAAGCAATTGTACATTCCTACAAAATGACAACAAAATGATTACAGAGCCTTACTGCATCGCAAACATATTGGCCGATAAATTTACAAAAAATTCCAGCTCTCAAAATTTCTGATTTTCTTCAGTATAAAGCAGAAGAAGAAAAAGAAGAGATTACATTGAACAGCAATCAAGACACCGGTTCTCAATATCATTTAAACAACCCCATCTCCCTAAAGGAACTCACCTCAACTATTGACAGTACCAAACATTCATCGCCAGGCCCCGATGGAATCCCCAATATACTCAGTAAACAATTACCCACAGAGGGAATTGAAACCCTTCTGAAAATATATAAGTTAGTCTGAACTAAGAACATATTTCCTAAAGTATGGAAAACTGCAATAGTAGTTCCAATACCCAAACCTGGCAAGGACAGATCAAAAAGTGAGAATTACAGACCTATCGCATTAACGTGCAACATGTGCAAAATTTTTGAAAAAATTATTAACTCACGACTCAGGTGGTTTCTCGACTTTCAAAAAATTGTATCCAATAACCAATTTGGCTTCAGATCAAACCACTCAACCTTAGCTCACCTGATAAGCATACACACGCATATACAAGAAGCATTCTCAAACATCCAACATGTTCTAGCCATCAACGTAGACATTGAGAAAGCTTACGACATGGTATGGATACACGGAATTCTACGAAAATTGCAGCAGATTGGAATCGGAGGAAATATGTTTCAATTTATCAAAAGACTTATGAAAGACAGGACCATACAAGTGAGAATCAACGGCTGCCTCTCTGAAGAAATGAAGATAGAAAACGGAGTACCCCAAGGATCCGTATTGAGCGTCACACTCTTTCTTCTTGCAATTAACGATCTAGGCGCAAATATCAAAGCTCCTGTGTTTACAAGAAAATATGCAGATGACATCACCGTTTTCTGCAAAGGCAAATCTATCTCCTGAAGCCAACAAATCATGCAAGCTTCCTTAAACAGACTCCACGAATGGACCCAAAGAACAGGATTCAAATTCTCGGCCCAAAAAACAGAATGCATACTATTCGCCAAGCACAATGAAGATAATCTGCCTACACTTAGGCTCGGCGATCACAATCTGAAGTACGTAGAGAGAACAAAAATATTGGGAATGCATTTTGACGCAAAAATGTCGTGGAAAAGTCACATACAGATCTTGTCAGACGAATGTAAAAAAAGGCTCAACATACTAAAATGCCTTTCACACAACAACTGGGGCGCAGATAAAAATCTGTTATTACTAACGTATAAAACCACAGTAAGAGCTAAATTAGATTATGGATCTGTAATTTATGATTCTGCCCGATGGAACGACCTCAAGAAACTAGACGTTATACACAACCAAGGCCTAAGAATCAGTACCGGTTGCTATCGCACAAGCCCCATCGGAAACATCCTAATTGAATCCAACGAACCAAATCTAGCACATCGCAGAAATACATTAATGTTGAAATATGCCATCAATGCTGCTGCTTGAATCAACCCAATAATACTTCACGATGTTTATCCAGTGATTCAAGCTGAATACAAAGAAGTCAAGATACATTCCCATATATGGAAAAATTAAAACACTTATGCAAGAACTCGGCTTCCAGATAACACCAATAGAAAAGACAAGAATACACAATATTCCTCCGTGGACAATACCAGAAATACTAACCAAATCGGCTTCAACTTCTGTCGAGGATCCAAACCTAACAACAAACGCCCGGGATCTACAACCTGCTGAACCCACCACCTCTCCGAATACATGCCTACGGAATAAAAAATGAAAACGAAACCTATTCAGTTATCTCTACGCAGGAAACCAAAATTAAATTTCAACTTCACTCTTTCTGCAGTAAGATCACGGCAGAAATGTGCTCACTAATGTTAGCATTCAAACTGGCTAACCAAACAAACCGTAGCCAATTTATAATTTACATAAAATCTCGCGGTATCATACACACTATATCTAAAAGAAATCTCAAAACTGAAATGGCCATTAACATACAAGAATTATACTACAACATCGCCAAATCAGGGAAATCCATCACAATAGAAACGATCCAAATAGAAGAAATAATAGGAGATGACAACAGTATATGCTCCGACAATGATAGGGCAGTTGGAGACTCAAACAGTGTATTGACCATATCCAACACAATTGACGATTTAAGGACATATATTAACAAAATATCTCTTGAAAAATGGGACAAAATAGGGAGAGATCAAAAAGCCAGTATCCTTCACAAGAAAATCGAGCATGTCAACAACCTTAAACTCAACAGCAAATTAAGCAGGAGAGAGCAAGTCATCATATCAAGAATAAGAACAGGCCACTGTAAACTAAACTAAACACCTTCACCTGTTAACTAAGACTACTCCTCCCATCTGCCCTATCTGCAACATCCCAAACACCATACAACACTTAATTGTCGAATGCCCCCAATTCTCACAAGAAAGACAAAAACATCTGCAAGGAACGAACTTCGATTCAATCCTTGACTCCCCTACATACCAAAAAAAAATTATAGAATTCTGCAAACATACCAAACTTTCTGACGAAATATAAATGGAATAGTGTATACAACAAGGAGCAATCAATGTATATGCAAATATGGGTGTACACTTATGTATACGTGTTTAGCGTAACAATATTTAAATATATGTACATATTGAAGTTTGTAAACTGTTCAATATAATATGTTTTATATCTTGGTGATGCAATACATTGCCTGCCGAGTGAACAAGTCTATTTACCAAATAAATATGTTAAGAGTATGTGTATTAAAAGTATTAAATGCACCAAATCTCAAGGAATTCCAACGCAGGAAAAGTCTATTATGGGAAGTACAATGAAACAAAAAGAAACCAATAACACAACAAAGAATGGAAACCCTTTTTCACTGCACCTTCTGTAATTACTATTGCATTTATGTATTTTGTATTGCATTTTTTTTGTTTTCGTGGTATGTTTTCTATTGTATAATTTTGTGTTGTATCCTCATTGAATTTTCTGGAATATAAACTATATATACAACGAACTGTGTATCCTTGTATTACAATGTAAACAATTGTAACCTTATACCTGTCGCTAATGACCATGTAGTTGATGCGACAATAAATAAATAAATTTAAAAAAAGATGTGAGAGATCTTAAAAAAATTAGATTTGTGTAATTTTTGAAAAAAAAGAACAAAAAATAATCCAAATTAAACTTATTTAATATTAAAGAGTGAAATTAGCACTATACATTCCAAAAGTTTGAAGGAAAAAGTTTAAGATTTTTTGAGAAAATGGCGTTTAAGCGTTTCTGAAAATGCAGAATTTTGGGCTAGTTTTCATAGAAAACGTTTGAGTTTTCGAGAAACTTCACTTGCATTATTTAAATCACACGTACTCATAAATATAATAATGTGAACATATCGCCGCTAATGTAAATATTGACGTGAGATGCAAGTAAAAAAAATCATTTTTGTAATTTTTGAAAAAACAAAAGTATATAGCGACATGGCGTTTATGTCATCTCATAGAGTACATTTAGTGCTATCCCTACCAACTGTTTAAAAACAATTGAGCCGTTTTTTGCGAAAATCTGTTTTTTGTAATTTTTAAACATGCACATATTGCACGCGATATTGGGCAAAAACTACTAAAATTTTCAAAAAATGTACAGGAACTTAATGAAAGAACTCACCTTGGAGAACAAATTTTATTTGAAGCAAAAATCTCTATCTTCAATTTTGTACTTGTAGGAAGACGCCGACAAAAATTCAAACGTTTGCAATTTTCAAAAATTCAGAGTTTTCAACGAACATGAGACCTGCACCATTCTTTTAAATGACCTTCGGACTATCAGACAACAAAATTTAATCAAAATTGTTGGCGCCATTTTTTAAAATTTTTAAAATGTCCTAGGGGCTTCATGTAAAATAACTCCCAAAATTAAAATATCTTTTTGAAATTCAAGGAGCCACGAGATCAGCGAGATCGATTGGGGAATATCAATTTTGGAGAAAGTCGCTAGCGTTGTTCACAGACGGACAGAGAGACGGATAGACGTTTTGCTTTCAACAGGTTTTATGATATCAAAGACCCAATAAACAGTTATTCTGATGGCAATATGTGTTAGGGTATTTTTGTTCTTAATTTAGCAACTGGATTTATTCACTTTTTCGTTATCAGGATCCGACAATGAGTTTTTCGGCCGAAAATACGCCGTTTTCTCGCGCAGCATTACATTACGTTTCCTCTACTACATGTACGTATACTACACGGGATAGTAAAAATCATCAACACATATTGTAGTTGTATGAGGACGACGAAAAAATTTCAAACTTTGACAATTATCGAAAATTCGAAGTTAACCATGAAAATCGGATCAATGACATGTTTAAAAGTATATTTCTTTTTTTCTTTCAAAAAATTTAAAGAATATATTAGGAGCCGTTTTACGTTTTGAAAATATCCCACAGACGTAAAGTGAAGTACCCTCAAAATTTAAAGGTTTGGAGACGGGCCAGTGCAGATTGATCTCTGAGTATTCTATTTCGCAAGAACGTTCCTACAAGAACGTTTGTCGCTAGCCTTGTTCACAGACAAGGTTTTTAGGACGGACGTTTTGAAAGGGAAAAATATTTATTTAGGTATCAGACTCCAAAACATGTATTTCCGTTGCTATTTCAAAATCGTTTGTCTGTAACATTCTCTCTACTACATTTATTACTTCGTGTATGTGTACCAGAAAGTAATATTTCCATTCGCTTATTGTTAGTATGGAAGATTAAAGACAAAATTTTTAAACACTGAAGTAAGTAGTTCGTACAAATATTCACTATTTTGGGATACTTTTGGTTTCATTTTTTCGTGACAAGATATATTATTTTCTTAGGATGTTTCTTTGTAAATAAATGTGTATAGCCTTTGTTCTTGGTATCTTCTCTCTGCTTTGTTAGATTAGAGTGAAAAGTGACGTGATAAGGGAATCGTTGACACATTCTTTTACTCACCGGGGGAAGAATACGTTTTAGAGGAGATAATCGCTCAGTGTGGCGGCGTATTGTGTCAAACACTAAGAAAGGATCATCATGTGTCAATCAAGAACATTTCAATTAGTCGACATAAACTCGTGGTGCTGCATTACCTCTCTTCTCGTATTAGTAATGGCTACTAAGACTATAATACCGACATTTCTTTCCATATTAACACACCTCAGCCATCACTTATTTATTATTACCAATCGCAGCACATGAGTTGTAAAAATTATTTTAAAGCTAATATATCAACACAAATCCGATAGCGTAATGGACAATTGAACTTAATGGATGATAGCGTAATGGTGGAGATCTCATTTTCGTTGAATCCTTTTATTTTTCGATAATTGAAAAAGTTCAATTTCTCCAGTGACTTCCTACAATCAAAATATTGAAGATAGAGATTTTTCCCTAATGATTTTTTCTTTAAAGACAGATTTTGAAATAAGGTCAAGTTCAATTTTTAAAAAATTTTATTAGTTTTTGCGTAAGTTTGCGTGAAATAAAGGCATTTTCAATTTTTAAATATTTTTCCTAAAAAAGGCACTAATTTTTTAAATTAATTTTGACCTCGAATAGCGTAAAAGTCGTTAAGAGAATCGCGGAGATCTCATTTTTGTTGAAATCTCTGATTTAAAAAAAATCGTTTTTCGGCGTTTTCTTACAACTAGTTTTAAAGTTATTTTTTTCTTAATGAAATGTGTTCATAAAAACAGATCTTCAAATAAGGTCATGTTCTATTTTTCGAAAATATGAGTTCTTTCGAAAAATATACCACGAATATTGTCCGAGCATATCCGGTGTAGGATTTCCTGTTAAAAGTGCAGTTGCCCCAATTCGCATCATTGAATGTTGCACTTCTCTCGTCCTCTTGAGACAGCGGAGGACCCTTTTAGCCGCCTTCCAATGAATTTCCCCAAAACAGTTGTTAAACTGGCTGAGATGGCTCACGGCATAATTTACATCGGGCTTAGTTCAAAAGGCCAAATACATGAGGCTGCCAAGAAGGTCACGATAGGGGATATGGCTCGAGCAGTTGTCTTTTCCCTCGGCCTTCCCCAGCTTGATGCCAGGGTCCAGTGCGGTAGATACTTCTAGATTGCAGTCAGTTATCCGATTCTTCTCGAGGATCTCATCGATGTATCTCTTCTGATGGACAGCATCGTAGTCTTCCTTCCCGTCAAATTCTAGTCCCATTCAATACTTAAGATCACCCAAGTCCTTGACCTCGAATCTTCTACAAAGATGATCCTTGATTTTGTCAATTTCGGCCTCGCTCGTTGAGAATACCATTATATCGTCGACATAAACAACGATGTAACTTGTCGCTACAGATGCCTGGATGACGTACACGCAAGGATCTGCGTCAGATGAGACTGCTCCAAGCTTTCGTACCTCCTCATTCAGTCGCTCGTTCCAAACTCTCCCTGCCTGCGGCAATCCATAAAGGCTTTTTCTCAATAGCAGAACCGGGCCGCCTTTAAGTAACAACTTCCGCATCTCTCAAACTCTTTCTCTAAACGATATGTCCGGTTTTTCGTTCTCTGAGATATGGCCGAGGGTCTCATTGTAACATCAGGCCGAGATGTTAAGGTACCTCCATGAAAACGCGCTCTTTAATGACTCCGTTCACGTAAGCAGTTGAAATGACGAGCGTGCATGTTCTCGGCGACTGCCAACGCGATCCGTATCGAGGATAGCCTTCCCATTGGAGGGAACGTTCATGCAAAAACAAACATAGGCACACGTATTGGTTTGCCCATACCGCCAGCCAATCAGAGGGACCTCTCCGCCACTCACGGCGCACCTGCCCCTCCCGAGCGCCCAGGCCGCACTGTATGTAATACCGGACGCGCAGCACTGCAGTGCTATTTCTTGAGGAGGCATGCGACATGACAGGTGAAACGTTGGCCTCTCAGCCAACGATGCGGCATCATCCGGACAGGCAATAAGTCAAAAACAAACATGTCCATCGAAAACAAATTGTGTTAGGATAGTAATACTTATGACCGTCAGTTGCATCTTCTGTCCTGATATGGAGGAGCCAAAGTAAATATATCCGTAATAATTTTACTTGTAAACATACGAGGTTCAGGCACAATCCATTATGTCCACAGCGCTGTTGCAAGCAATGAAGAACATGCCCGAGTAACCAATAAGATGTTAAGATTCACAATCACGTGACTGCTCATGCCGCGTAGTTTATTCCGTCTATAAAGTCTTCACAACAGCGTCCTACTTTATTTATCAGAAGATTGGGATCTCAAGGACACAAAAAATTTAAGTAGTATGTGCAAGAACGTACTGAACATCAGAAATTTGAAGCGAATTATTATTTAGAAAACAACGAAAGGGAAGAAGATTCATACAAAGTTATCCCAGCGCAACATTTTAGATTCGATGAAGTTTCTGTTTGACCTTTTCGAAACGTGGTTTCATTAACAAATATGGTACAATTTAGCCTTCAGCTGTTGTCACTTGAAGGGGGTATACTATTGGCAAAGAGACAATGAAGCAGGTCCAGTGACTGAACTTCTTAGGGAATAAATAGAGAGAATTCTTCAGATACTGCTGGCCTGGAATGGTGTTCCTTTGTTCTTGATGGTCCAATAGCTAGAAATGAAACTGTAATGGACAGCCAAGAACTGAAAGATGATTGTGATTGTTCAGAAATTATCTATAATATTTTTAGTTTTCGAGAAATTTAATCTTTGATTTTTTAAATGTAACTAGATATTTTTCTCACCAGCAATGGATAGATCATGAACCGTTTAGAAGTTATGGGGGTGGTCCATAGTTGGTGGGACACTACGTATACATCTTAATTTCTTTTTCGTTCTTAAGAGGTCTGTATCTGTAATTTCTTTAGAGACCAAAAAGTGGTTACATTAGCTACAGAAATTGTTGTAGTAGTTTTGTCTGTTTGTAAAAACATACATTTGCGTACACACACTGTAAGTAAAATAATTTATCCCAACCAGAAGTGATGATAATAGTAACCGTATTTTATGCCAAAACAAACATGTCCGCAGGTGCTTCGGACAAAAGAAAACATGTCTAAATTTTCCAAGCAAAAGCAAACATGTTCAACTTTTAACCTGAAATATCGTCATAATTATAAATCACTGATTTGATAGTAGTATACGTAGACTATTGTAACCATACTCACAAGCAGTTCAGCATATTACATTGTTTGAAAATGCGATAAATTGTCAACAATTTTTCGCTGTATCTGAAAAATCTGATTTGATGAACATGTTATTTGCATGAACGCTCCTCATATAACACTCACTAATTCAGCGTTGTTCTCTTTGCCATCTTTTCTTCTATCGATGTCCACTTCAGTAATTATTTCTACCCAATTAGGGTTGCCACCTCTCCGGTTTTAGGCCGGACACTCCGGGTTTTGAAAAGTTATCCTCGTTTTTTTCAATTTCAATACGTTTTTAGATATTTTATAAAATAAATAATTTTTCAAACTTAAAATTTGTAGCTTTATCTATTTCATTAGATTTCTATCCTTTTCTTCTTCATTAGAAAGCTACAGAGCAGAACTTGAAAATTGGTCTTGCGATTCTCGTATCATCGCCACCCGTTGTCAATTCCTTTCTACGCATTTCAGACATACGCAGCATCTAGTGATTATGCAAAAAATCGCATCGCGCAATAGTTTCAAGAATAAATCCCCGGGATATTTTTCTATATCTTCTTTTTGAACAAGATCGAATTTTCGTTCGTATTTTCTTAGAAAATTTTGTAAGCAACGCTCCTGTTGAGAGGTTTTTTTCGATAATGTTTATTGTTTTGACCGATAATCGAAATAAATTGAATCTAAGCGTTGTAAAATTTGAATTATTTGTAAAGTTGAACTACGATTTGACTTGTGATCAATTGATTGATTTTCTCAAAAAACCCGAGAAAATATCTCTGTAAAAAAAAGCTTTCAGTAACGAAAAATATAGCTGGAAATATAGAACGTTAGCAAAGTGTGAGTTACACTATTTTATTAAATGTTTGTTATTTATAGATCAATGAAAACCAAAGAAATGTAAATATATTTTAAAGAAATGAACAAAAGTAGTGACCATTTTTTTTAGAGTTCAGTAATGTAGAAAACGTTTTTAAATTATTACACCACCCCCGGTAACACGGATCACAGGTGTTTTGGAATTGGCAAGGTAGGAACACTATATCCAATGCTGGTTTCAATAAAATGTTCAATTCCATATCCCTTCAAACGTATTACCTCTTTCTTTATGCCTCATTTAACTTGTATAAACATTATTGATTCATAAAAAATTGTCCAATTATTGACTTTTCTCTCTCCACTAATTAACACGGATATACATTCGAACTGATCACCGGCGTGTATTAGAGCACGTCTCAACTATAGACCGGTGTGTAAATAGTGTTTGTTACCCTCACTACCGTCTACACTTGTCCATGCTACATGTCACACACTTCACTTCTCAGAAACAATTATTCCCCTGCTTATTGGTCGTCATGTCATTACCATTCTGTCACAATTCATATCTAATCCCTTAAAAATACAAACATTCCAAAATATATGACGTCGCGTATTCTGACCCATTATACTACTGACAATTTTATTTTTTTTCCGTATATTAATGTACCTAACAAGTTAGAAATAACAAATTGTATTATTTATATTTAAATAATTTATATTAGAGATAATATAATAAAATATAATAATACTAAAATTAGAGTAATAATAATAATATCAATAATAATAATAATAATAATAATAATAATAATAATAATAATAATAATAATGCTGTCTGTCGTGAATGACTTTAGCAATGACATCTGCATGAAGTTTGGTCTTGACAAGTGTGCAAAAATCAATTTAAAAAGAGGGAAACTCACAACGTCTGAAAACATTGAAATTGATACGCACACTGTAATTCAAGATCTGGAGCCAGATAAAACTTACAAATATCTGGGCATTGAAGAATGTGAGACCATCTCGAACGACACAATGAAAGAGAGTATTCGTAGGGAGTATTATAGGAGAGTGAGACTGGTCCTGCAGTCCGCTCTGAATTCCAGGAATAAAATATCTGCAATAGGTAGTTTGGCGGTACCTGTAGCCGAATACAGTTTTGGATTAGTGGACTGGACTGAGCAAGAAATTCGCACCATGGATCGAAACACCAGAAAACTGCTAAAAATGCATCGTGTTTCCCACCCTCGAGCTGATATACATAGACTTTATGTGTCACGTAATGAAGGAGGAAGAGGCCTCAGACAAATTGAGTCCTCCTGACACAACGCAATAGTCGGGTTGGGGAAGTATGTAGTCAGCCATCAAGATGACCCTCTAATGAGGCAGGTCATGAAATCTGACCGAAGAATGGGAAACAGAGGCATTGTTACTGTCGCAAAAAGCATTGCGAAGAAAACTAGGCAAGACACGTCGAATAACGCAGACACTGAACTTCTGATGCCGCTAAACATGAAGTGTGAGACACAAAAAGTGTTAAAGAAATCGTGGAGAGACAAACCACTCCACGGACAATACCTAAAAAGAATGGACAAGGTGCAGATCTATAAAGATCAATCATTTATGTGACTCAAAAGGGGAAGAATGAAGCCAGAATCGGAAGCAGTTCTAGTAGCTGCCCAAGATCAGGCGTTGAGAACACGACATTATGATAAAGCGGTTCTCAAAATTTCCCAAGATGATGAATGCCGCATTTGTCGGGAACACGTAGAAATCATTGATCATATTGTCTCAGCTTGTGCAATCCTAGCAAAGACCGAATACTTGAAAAGACACGACAGGGTCTGTAGCTACCTCCACTGGCAGATCTGTAACGCCCTCGAAGTTCCGAACGCATGCCCCAAGTGGTACGAACACTCACCGAAACCGGTGAGGTCTGTTGGATTGTGTACGATATTGTACGACCAACAAATTCAAACTCATCGCACGATATTGGCAAACAAACCGGATTTAGTCATCCGGGATTTGGAGAACAAATCGTGTTTACTTGTCGATGTTGCTGTACCTAGCGATCAAAACGTCGTCACCAAGGAGACAGAGAAACGTCTTAAATACAAGAGTTTGGAAATCGAGATCAGCCGAATGTGCGGCGTAAAAGTACAGGTCGTCCCGATAGTTATCGGAGCTCTGGGATTTGTTCCGCAAAATTTGTGTAAGAACTTGTCTAAACTCCCAGGTAATTCAAAAGACTGGGAAGTGCAAGAAATCGCTTTATTTGGAACAGCCCACATTTTGCACAAAGTATTGTAGAGGCACCAACAGTCCCTAGATCTGCTCATTAGGTAGCTGGCTGCAACCTCGAGTAGATTTGATTTTGAGCCGACTCATAACATCTTTAGTCGTGATGTAGTGGAATAATAATAATAATAATAATAACAATAATAATAATCCTTGAAATCCCAAATACTTTTCCTTAATATTAACAATTGCGTACCACCATGTAGGAAGATTAAGAAATTAAACCTGGGAATTACATTCTAATCTTTCTGTAACGAGTTTCACGAAGTTGATAATCCAAATGTTCAACCATGAACTGATACAATTTGGCGAAATTCATTCCTGATGGTAATGGTTCGAGACCGGATTTTTATGTAATATCATATTTTTTTGTCTTTCTACTTACCGTTCTGAAAATTGTAATCTTCGCGAATCATAGTCCTCCTAACGCAATATAGAATTTTTTCGTTACGTATTTTTACATATTTAGTACTATATTACATTATTGGGGAAAGGTGGGTGTCCAAATCATCATTTACGAGAAAAATTTGCGATCACTGACGTGTAACACATCGATGAAGATGCTACAGTGTATGTTTGCTGCTCGTACATCTCGCCAGTTTGTGCGATGGCTTTTATTGCGATTAGTCCCGCTGCTAAACTACGGTCCTGGATTACAATAGATGAAGCTTTTTTTACTAACGAGAAAGTTGTACGCTGTGAAGTGAGCAGTTTTTATAAATCTAATTTCGTATTACGTAAATGAATTTTAATATTAGTGTATTTTAATATTACATATTATATCCGATTTTACATATTAATTACACATTCTTACTATTTTTATTACATATTAATGTACATATTTTGTCGTTTTATACTACATATTTCTCCGTTCTCTAATAATGGTCATTCACAATATTCTTTCGCGAATCCTCGCACTCACCAGTCTGCAAGACGGCTAGCAGAAGGAGCGGCGCCAGAGCCTTCATGGTGCGTCGGCCGCTCACAGGTGATTGGGAGCACGTTATCGCTGCCGCTACGAATCTGATAACACAAATCGATAACACTCGTGATGAATGGACTGTTTCAGATTAACTCACATTCAGTACGTTGATCTGCGTTCCGGTGATTGATGACGAAACCGATTAAGATCTCTCTACTTTGCGTCTAGAATGTTCTTTCAGGGTTCTCCTTTTCACTTAGGCCTTGAACTTTTGACTTGATGTGTTTTCGCTTTTATGCTGACGAGATTACCTCACTTTTTAGTTTTCATTTAGGGGTATTTCAGTAATACGTATTCAATCATAGCTTCTACTAAAACCTCTTTGAAACAATTAGAAGTACATATTAATACTTCACCGATTTATACAATCTTTTTCAAATCCTCTTCAATATGTAACTTGCCTAGTCACAGAAAGATAATTTCTCTAAATTTTGAGTAAAATATCGTAGTGTTTAACTGAATATATTCGGGATTAAATTTGAAATTACATCCCTAACTTGAAATTGATAAATTTAAACATACAAATGCTGTGACAGCATTCCTCCTCCACCAACTCTTTCCTCCCTCGCTTTCATTCCTATCTTCTATGTGAGAAAACATTCACCCAAATTGCATTCGTATTTCTCATTGAATTACCTCCATCTATTATGCACTAATGTAATAAAAGTTTGAAAGTGGTTAGGCGGAAGAGCAGGCTAAATGGCCTGAGCCTAGCTCAAATAAATAACACTAGCTGAACCCGTGCGATTACATCGCACTGAAGGGAAACCTGTAGGACGTTAAAACAGAACATATGAAATGTTGAAACAACACAATTGATAAATAGTCGCACACATGTTTGTCTTAACGGAACGCACAACAGATTTCCGCTTCCCGCCGCTTCGATTCACATGCGACAACCACGTGAGTTCTCCTGTGGCGGATGGTGTGCGCATAACCGCCATCTTGACAGGCAGCGCGCGGAGGGCACGCTAACTATCCCAGCCGCAAAGTTCAAACAACAAAAGTTTCGTAGCATTTTATTAATAACGAAAAGCTTCGTGATTTGCAATATTTAGTGACCTCCATTCCTGATTTTTTTATCTTTTTTTTGGTACCTCATTTGTTAAAATCCGTTCACTATGAGCCGAGTAGGAGGGACAACAAATTCACGGTTTTAACGAAAATAATATATATGATGATATGCAAGGCGTCTTGCCTGCCCACGAAGTGTCACGCCTCGACGAGAACGCATGTTTCCCAAAGCTACACCGATAAACAACTCGCTTCATGCTCCTCGCGACTTTTGTTAGTGAAACTGACTGTATAAACCTTTTGTTTACACTGTTAGTTCCACGACGCGCCGCAATCATCTCCTTCATTCTTCACTTGGTCGAGCTTATACTATTATTCTGCGAGTTGATAAACACGAACTCTCCCAATTTAAATTTTAATGCACACGAATTTTATGTTAGAGGTCCTAGTGTAAGAATATAGATATTGAAGAACATCGATGGTTTTTGGTCGATGTATTTATAACATCAATGTTTAATATTGAACATCAATGTTTGCCAACATCATTGTTTTGTTATCGATGCCGCATCACTAGTTTCCAATCATTTCGAATGCTGAGGTCCCAGACCCTTTTTATCGCGAACCGTCGTGTCTTCGCCCGCTCGGCGTTCCCACCCCCGCCGCCGCCCCCGCCGCAGCCCCCGTCGCCGCCCCCGCCGCTGCCCCCGCTGCCGCCGCCGAAACGAGGCGAGGCGAATCGCTTTCCCGGCGCGCGGAGACAAGGCCCTCTGGAATTAGGCCTTGTCTCCATAGGCCCAGAGGACCTTGGTGGAGACGGCCTCCGAAGGTCGCGCCCTGCCTCTTCCGCGCGCTGCTTCATGACTAGAGACCGGAAGAATATGTAGTATTAAACGTCAAAATATGTATATAAATATGTAAAGAAAAAAGTCAGAATATGTAATAAATATGTAAAATCGGATATAATTTGTAAAATTAAAATTCTCTAATTAAAAAACATATACATAGAAAAAATTACATTTAGAAAAACTGCTCACTTTACAGCACACAAATTTGCGATCGCTAACCTGTAACACTTCGATGACGATGCTTCAGTGTATGTTTGCAGGTCGTAGATCTGGCCAGTTTGTGCTATGGCTTCTATTACGATTAGTCTGGCTGCTAAACAACGGTCCTGGATTATAATAAATTACGTTCTTACTACTGACGACAGTTGTGTGATGTAAAGTGAGCAGTTTTTCTAAGTGTAATTTTTTGCTATGTATATGATTTTTAATTAGAGAATTTTAATTTTACATATTATATCCGATTTTACATATTAATTACATATTCTGTTTTCATTACATATTTATGTACATATTTTTCAGTCTCTAATCATCACACGCAAGGGATGATGATAACAGATTGAATTTATCGCGCAAAATAATTTCCAACAGATCTGATCGATTAAATTGTGTTTACAGTATATATCGAAAATATGAGTTTTGACGGTGGTGAACTGTAAGATGTTATTAGTATTTTATCGAACATAAACACTAAGGTTCTACGAATTTTTACTTCCCCGTATACGTACGTATATACGGAGTAATATACGTAATATAGGGAAAGTTACGTAACTGCGGAAAATCGATTTCGATATTTTAACGGAAATACACGTTTTGGGGTCCCCTGATACAGAAAAAGTTTTTTTTTTCAAAACAGCCGTCCGCTCATCTGTGAACAGCACTAGCGCTTAAAGTTTAAACGCTAGTGCTTAAAGTTTAAGCCTTAAACCATACGCACGATTACTTCCAAAATGGATATTCCCCGGTCGATCTGGTTCTACTCGAGCCGCCGCGATCTTGAGAAACTTTCTTCAAAATTTGGGTGATCTTAGGAGGCCTTGAATATATGGCTACGTTTCATAAAATTGCTCTGCTAAACTTTGTTATTTAAAGTGATTTATCTTACTTCTGCTGTAAAAATATTGTACCGAATCGGACTGCCAGTAATAATCAAATAGACAGACCAAATAACATCAGTGCCTCAGTCATCTTTGGTTTGGAAAATATGTCTTTTCAAACAGCCAGCTCACCAAATGGTTCAAATTTTGCTTCCATCGGCACTATTCAGGGTAGTGCTTGCTATCAAAACAATTCTGAAATGCAAGATTCAACCATGACTACTGAAGAAATTGTTCAACATCAAGGTAATAATATAGTTATTCAGCCTCCAAATAACATTTCGGCATTTCCTGGATTAAATTACAATAACATTTATGGACTACAGTCAGCTACAATAACAAATGAATCTTCATCCCCACTACCTCAAGAACAAATTAGTAACTTTTCTGGTACTTCGACTCATCTATCTCAAACCAGTGAATACACAGAATTCCAAACAGTTAACTCCAACTCTCGCACCATCCCTCCGGCAACTACTTCGTCAAATTGTCAAAGTGACATTCCTATGCAATCAACAACGACTCTATCCAAAAGTGAATCCAGAAAAAGAGAAGGCTCTTCATTACTTCAACAACCAGGTAAAAGATCTTCACTTTTCAATTGCAACATGACCACAAATGGAATTCCACTACAAAATAAGTACGGACCACTAGCAGATCTTCAAGATACCCATGAAGAACTTCCAACAATTTCCATTCCTCCAACAATAGTTTCAAATGTATATAATTTTAATAATCTTATTCAAGATATAAAAAATATTATTCAAAATGATTTCACAACAAAAACTATAAAGAATAATGTTAAAATTAGCTTTCAATCAATTGAAGATTTTAGAAAATATAAAAATTTTTGTGATACAAATAATATACAATATTATTCGTACCGTGACCCTACTATTAAAACTCACACAGATTTATTTAAAAATATACCTACTACCTATTCAAACGAAAGCATATTTAATGAATTAATCAAACTTAATTATCCAGTTCAAAAAGTATACAGATTATTTAATAAAAACCGTGAACCTATAGACATTTGTTCAATAGAACTTACTAAAAGTGCTGAAGCTTCTAAAATCTTCAAATTGGAAAAAATTTTTCATAGTGTAATAAAAGTCCAAGCAAAAACATCAAATAATCAACCTATTCAATGTGAGAGATGCCAAAAATTCAATCATACACAAGCCAATTGTAGGTTAATCCCACGTTGTGTAAGATGTACTGAAAACCACCATTATTCGAAATGCCCTCTTCCAAAAACAACCCCTCCGGTTTGTGTTAATTGTCTCGGAATGCACACTGCTAATTACAAAGATTGCCCTGCATTTAAAGAATTACTTAAACCAAATAATTCTAATAATTCAAATTCACACTTGTTAATAAATACAAATTTGCGTTCTCCTTCTCCAAAATTAAATGCACAGAACTTTCCACATTTTCCCCAATCTCAAACCTTTCAACATAACAATTCTTTTCAAAATCCCCCTTTTAAAACAAATCATAATATATCTCCAACACATAATCACACATCACCTAAATTCTCATACTCTGATATATTAAAACAAAACCCTTCTACTTCAAATTACACATCTTTAATTACCAACATAGTTCAACAAATTATTTCTACACTTATCCCACAAATACAGACTTTATTACAAAACCTTCTTTCTCCACTTTTTAATGGCCATTAATAACAATACAGATATAAATATAACACTATTAAACTGGAACGCTAATGGACTAAAGCGACAACAAAATATTTTTAAACACTTTTTATCTTATCACAATATTGACATAGCCTGTATTTGTGAAACTCATCTGACCCCTAATGAGAAAATATACTTAAAAGGTTATAAAATTTATAGAAATGATAGAATCTCTGATCATGCTTCTGGTGGAGTAGCAATAATAAAGAATTCTATATTTCATCAACAAACATTTTTTCCTATATCTGACATTTTAGAATGTATAGCATTAGAAATTAAAATAAATAACGTGATTTACTCTATATATTCTATTTATAAACCACCAAACAAACCCTTTCCTACTCAAATTTACAACCTCATTTTTCAATCTTCTAATCCAATTATACTCATGGGAGATTTTAACAGTAAAAATGTTTCTTGGGGTTGTAACTCATCAAATCCGCAGGGTATACGTCTACAACAATAAATAATTCAAAATAATTTAGACATACATGCACCCTTCGAACCAACATACTATTCTAATCATAGCAATATAATACCAGATATTTTAGATATAATAATTACAAAAAAATGTTAATTTACAATTCTTTCAATCCCCAATTCCTGAATTAGATTCCGATCATCTCCCTATTAAAGTATGTTTTAATTCTTCACTATTAAAAATTAACTATCCCCTCCATAACATTCGAATAAATTGGAAGACATATCGTTCATAAATAAATTCAGATTTTAACTTCCCAAATAACTTAGATAATACACAAAAAATTGACATAGAAATAGAAAGATTCACTAAAATACTTCTAGATGCATATAAATATTCCACTACACACATTAAACCGTACATTCATACTCGATCTCTCCCTATAAATATCTTAAATCTTATTAAATCCAAAGATAACTTAAGACGATTCTGGCAACAAACACGTCGCCCTGACATTAAAAGAAATATCAACAAGTTATCACGCATTATCAAATTACGTATAGACCAATATGAATTAGACAAATTTCAAAATTATATCGTACAAATACATCCCAATAGCAGACCACAATGGCAGTGGCAGCTGGTGCCTTTAATTAATGGGGGGGCTGCATGCAAAAATAGAAAATGAATTACTTTAATTATTTATAGATGAGCTCCACACGACGAGTTTTGTATGTTGCAAATTTATTTATGACCTTTTCGTTAAAATTTGTTATGTTGTTGAGAACTACCCTTTCTATTGATAACATTGACAGGGCAGTCAATCTTTCTTCTCCCATGGTACTTCTGAGGTAAGTTTTTATTCGCTTCATAGCTGAGAAACATCGTTCTGGCTCGCTAGTCGTTGTTGGGATAGTTACCGCAATTCTCAGGAGCTTAACAACTTCTGAAAATGATGACTTCAGATTGTTTGACATAATAAAGTGCAGAAGTTGATTTGCGCCTGATAAATTTCTAAATTCCCCTCTTGAATAAAGAACAGAAAGTTCCGCATGTAATTTCTCCTTATCGAACATTTTATACAACTCCAGACATTCTCTTAATTCTTCGTCCAGAAATGTTTCGCATAATCTGGCAAAATTAGATGGCATTACTGTAGTTGAAATCTGAAGGTGTTTACTGAACTGAAATCGCATATTAGCCTGGGTTATAATGAGATCACAGACTTCTTTGGCAGCCACTACTCACGTGTTACTTTCTTGAATATGACGCCGTTTGTTGACACTATTTGGTTCACTGTTTTTTTCGTTCTCTAGTACTTCATTTCTGACTTTATTAACTGCTTTAACAAAATTAGCAATGCAAGAACGAATCTCCACCATATCTGCTTGGCGACATTGTAATTGGTTATATAAAATATCAACATGTGGCATGATATGATGGAAAAAATTTAGCCAAAAATTAAAATCTTCATCTTCAAGAGTCTTCAGTAGAGCAGATGCTTCTCTTATGGTGATATCACTCGAAGACTCCGATTCCATTAGAACTTGAAAACACTCGATTAAAGCGTCCTTCTTTTCAAATACTGTGTTTACTATTCTCGATTTAACATTCCATCTTGTTACGCCAGCAGCAGGTATTCTCTTTTCTACACAGGTGTCTGACGCAGTTACTCTTTGCGGGGATCTGGAAAAGAATGCTGGAATTGATGACAAATTTGCAAAGAAAATTCTTGCTTTGGAGTTCTGTTTAGCTGCTCTTAATATTGTGTCTAATTGTGCGAAAATGCATTCTGAAATTGCCTTTGCATTCTGTCCTTGAGGGTTAAAGAAGCCCCAGAATCTTTCCCTGACATTTTCTTTTGAGTCACAATAGCGTAACACAATAACAAGCTGAAAACCATCGGATACATCAGTGGTTTCATCAGCCATAACTGCTAAGAAGACTGACGCATCCACTTCTTCCAAAATTGCCTCCCTACATACCTCCATCATGCACTGCAACAGTTCAGCTTGAATAGTCTGTGATGTGCCTTTAAAAAGAAGAAGCGCTCTCTAAATGTGATTTAAACACACTCATGTATGCAACAAGGTTCATAAATATTCCTCGATTTTCAGACTTGTCACTTTCATCGTGTCCTCTCAGGGCCAGTTCGTTTGATCCACAAAACTTAATACAGTTTATTAATCTATATAGCACCTGGCGATTTTTGCATACTTGATTGTTGTGACGTTGTATGGATTCCTCATAGGCTTTACTTAATCTCTGACGTACATCTACTGAACCCAGAAGAGCCAAATCAAGAGAATTGTTTACATGCTTTCCCGATTTTTCATGTTTATGTATCTTGTCAGTAAGCTTCTTCAAGTCGCACATACCTTTTTCAGTCCACGTCACAGTGGATAAATCACCTGAATCTCCAAAAACAAGAAACGGAAAACAGAAAAGCGCGTTTTGGGACTCGCAACCACACAACCATTCGTGTTTTTTGTATATTTCCGGATTGAAAGTTCTCGTATATTGTTTCTGACGACTCGTAGCAGATGGAGATATGTTCAATACTTGGGTAGGTCTGCCGCGAGCTTTTACAACGCACTTTTCTTGAAGGGTTAAGCTTCTAAATTTCACAGTTTTTAGATATTGAACAGAATTACTATTCGTGTCCATTATAAAAACGAAAAAATAACACAAAAATACAACATACAGCACCTCAATTATATCACACGTTCACCAGAACTTTCAAAATCGTGTAAACTTCGCGTAAAACTGCGGAAGGGACTGCCTTTCCTGCAGCCCCTTGAGTCCCTACACTGAGAAACATAAATAGCGGGGGAAGCGAAATCAACTACGTCCGTACTCCGCCACATGCAGCTGGGACTGGCAGTCCCAGGGAGGGAAATGGAATCGCAGCAGAACACGGGGGAAGCTTTTCGCAAGTTACACAAACACCAGCAGTGGGGTATATTGGGCATGTAATTGAAAGAACTACTGTTTCACACATTTTATTTGAATGTCAAACAGAAATTAAATAATTCTGACCAGGACTGGGGGGGCTGCAGCCCCGCAGCCCACCCCCACCAGCCGCCACTGCACAATGGTCAACAATCTATTTATTTATTTATTTATTTTTATTTATTTATTTATTAAAAAATTAATTAAATTATTATTTATTAAAAAATTAACAAAATCTTTTTCCCCTATTCCAATATTAAACAACGGTTCTACATCTGCCTACACCGATTTTCAAAAATCAAATTTAATCGCAGATCAACTAGAAACGTCTTTTACACCAAACCCTATAATAAATCAAACTTTCAATAGCAAAATTGAGTCTTACATCTCTTCTCCAAATTATTCAGTTACTTCAAAAATTAAGTTTATTTCTCCTGTAGAAGTTCAAAAAATAACACAAAAGTTAAATATTCACAAAACTTCAGGATATGATTCTATTTCAAACAAAATGATAAAAGAACTTAATTTACAAATTTTATCGAAATTAACAAATATATTCAATTCAATGTTTCGTATTTCTTATTTCCCACAATCATGGAAATTAGCTTACGTTATACCCGTATGTAAACCAGGCAAGGATCCCCACCTTCCCTTGAACTACAGACCTATTAGTCTCTTATCTTCATTGTCTAAAATTTTTGAAAAACTACTACATACTAGATTATTATCCTATATTACCTCGACACAAGCAATTCCCAATTACCAATTTGGTTTTCGAATTAATTATTCGACATCTCACCAATTACTACGCGTTTCTGAATTAATAGCTCAGAACTTTCATAAAAAGCAACACACAATTGGGATTTTCCTCGATATTGCCCAAGCGTTTGATAAAGTTTGGCATTCTGGATTACTTTTTAAATTACATTCAATAGGAATTCCTGTATGCCTGTATTCCTGTATAATTCGAAATAATAAAAAACTATCTACATAATCGTACATTTTGTGTGAAAATTAATACTTCTTATTCTACTTCTCGTCATATCTTCTCAGGAATTCCTCAAGGTTCGACACTTTCACCTTTACTTTTTAACATATACATGTCAGATATTCTACACCTTCCTTTTACCACCATAGCACTGTATGCCGATGATACTGCCCTTTTTTCATTTCACAAAAATATACAAACTGCTCGAAACTCTCTACAAAATTCTTTAAATATATATATTAAATGGACCCAAGAATGGAGAATAATAATAAACCCATCTAAAACACAAACAAAAATTTTCACACTTTGCAGACCTACTAATCCCCCGTGTCTCAAAATAAATAATATAAATATACCTTGGATAGAAAATCACATTCCAATTAAATATTTAGGACTACATTTCGACCGTCGTATAACCTGGAAATCTCACATTCAAAATATTGTGAATAAAACGTACCAAAAAATATCAAAATTATACCCGTTAACTAATAAATTTTCAAAATTACAAATTGAGTGTGGTATTTCAATATTTAAAACAATAATAAGACCTTCACTTACATATGCATGCCCAATTTGGTGTAATGCAACTGCGTCAAACATTAAGAAAATACAAACCATTCAAAACAAATTTTTAAGGAGAATTCTAAAAGCTGAATGGTTCATCTCCAACAAGCAGATACATAAAGAATTACAAATAGAATCAATTAAGACATTTATAATTACTCAATCTTCAAACTTCTTCAACTCTTTACCAAAATTTCCAGCTCATCAACATTTCGATTTAGAGCAAAATTATAACTTACAACGTATTCGTTCCCGCTTCCCCAAAGATATATTTCACCCTCCGTAAATAAATTTGTAAATCTTTTCTGAATAATTTTTTTTCTCTTAAAACTCAACATTTATATTAATAAAAAATATTAAATTCGAATTAAAAATCAAGTTTTTATTTCAAGTTTTATTAAAACATAATCATAATTAGTAGTAATTATGATTGAAATTTATGGCATCTCCCAAAAATTGTATGATATTGTAATTTTTTCAATTTTTCATTTTGTCAATTTTTCATCCTGAAAAATTTGTATAAAAATTGAACAGGAAATAAATAATATTAAAAAAATTGGGGGGTACTTTACATGAAGCTCCCCGAACATTTTCGAAATTTTCTCAAAAATGGCTCCAAATTTTGTCTTTAAATTTCTTGTAAGAATAGAGTAAAGTACTCTTATTGAGATGGAATAGGTCTGATTTTCACGGTTAACTCAATTTTCGAAAATTGCAAAAGTTTGAATTTTTTCGGCGTCCTTCTACATTATACTTTTAAAAACGGAGTTCGGAGTTTGTCCGATTTTCACTGTTAAAGCAAATTTGCAAAAGTTTGAATGTTGAATATGTATACACTCCTTACCACTCTATTACTGAAGATGTTTTTTTAAATAGATTTTTCATTTGCAATTAATACAAGTAAATAATATCATGTACAAATTTCTGAAAATATTAGTTGTTTTTTCGTAATTTTGAGTGAAATATGGGCAAATATTAAAACACGATTTTCTCAAAAATGGCTTCAAATCGTTTCTAGAAATTCTTTGTTCTATATATTCACTGAATGACAAGTGTTTCAAATCATTTCTGATGAAGATTCTCAGGAATTCAGTTTTGTATGAAAATGTGTTGAAATTTGTTAAAATGATATTTTTTCACATACGGATCCAAATTTTTAACTTAAAATTTCTACATAGGACAGCTTTCTACAATATTCTTAAATTCCATCATAAGGAACAATTGAGAACACAGTGGGCCGTCAATTATCCGAACGTCAATCATCGGAAACGTGAAATATACGAGTTCATATTTTCTCTGAATAATTATTTTTTTAATTAGGTACCATATTCATTTTCTTTTGTACTTTTGAATAATGAGAATGATCAGCGATATGATTGACAATGATAAAATATTAACAAGATACTGTACTATAGTCAATCATCTGACTTCAGTGAACTTTGACAAATCCTATGATAAAGGCTCAAGAAATCCGAATGTTTATTATTAGCACAAAAACGCTTTTCACCACCTTTGAGTGAACAGAGCTAACGGTATTTTGTCAAACAAGCGATCGTCAATGCTTAACAGCTGTCACTCACTCGGAATGTTAATTCAACAAACTTAACACTTACAGCGTTTTATGTACACTTGCCATTTTTATGTTCGGTTATCCGAATGATCGAATATCCGAACTATTCCGTGTCCCAATTAATTCGGATAATCGACGTCCCACTGTATGAGAAAAAGTACCGGATGATGAGTTTAAAATGCAACCCACAGCAGGCAGAGCGAATTGCAGTGGCAACTGTTTGAGCGGGTCGCATAGTGGCTGGCGGTTTCACGCAGATAACTGTCGGGAAGTAGTCTTAATCCCCTCTCCCCAAATGCCATCCAGAGGAGGAGAGCATGTGACAAAAACTGAAAGCAAAAAAATTATTGGTGTTGTTTATTAGAACAATATTTTATTCTTATTTTTGGAAAACATCATTGAAATTTGTGGATATGTATAGTATTTATTAGGAATTTTATGCTTCCATTCGTATGTCCTTCGATTCTCAGCGAAATGAATTAGATTTTTTTTATGGATAGTATAGGAAATCAAAAATTTGAAAACGATACTGTCGCGTAGTGCATTGTAATAAATGCTGTGGAAAGACATTAAATTTTCATAGATATTGATTGGAATAGTGTCTGTTTCTCGGCGAGGTGCGCCATTCCGGTTCACACATACGTGGTTTAGTTTAATTTTCCAAAAAACTGTTAGCAAGAAAATCATTGTTGGTGAAGTTTATTAGAACACTATTTCCTTTTAATTGTTGGAAAAGGACAATACAAGTTGTGGAGTAGTTTAATATTTATTAGGATTTGGGTGCCTCCACCCGTGGGTTTTTCGATTCTCAGTGTAATGATGTATAATATTTTTATGGATAGTATCGGAAGTTAAAAATTTAAAAACCATAGTGTGGTGTAATGCATTGTATTGTTGTTGATGCTGTGTAAGGACATTTAAATTTTGAAGGATATTTTTACTTCGAAGATTGTTTTTGTTATTTGGCGGGTGTGCGCTATCTTGGGACACATGCGTGTTTTGTTATATTTTTCAAAAATCGTTGAGAGCAAAAAAAAAAAAAAAATACACAAAAAAACCAGTAAGTGTAGTTTATTAGAGTGAAGTTTGATTTTGTTTGTTGGGAAAGGACAATGCGAAGTGTTGTGTAGTTTGGTATTTATTACGATTGATATGCCTCCATTTGTGTGGTTTTCGGTACCCAGTTAAACGATTTTCAATTTTTCATCGATAGTATCGGAAATCAAAAATTTAAAAACAATATTGTTGTAAGGTGTGTAGTATTGCGGTTGATGTTATGAGAGGATAATTTGATTTTGAAGGAGAGTTTTGCCTTGATAAGTGATTTTCTTATTCGGCGGTAGTGCGTTGTTCCGGGTGACTCATTAGGGATTTTGTTGAATTTTTCAAAAAGCAGTCAAAGCAAAAAATCAGTGTTGGTGTAGTTTTTTACAACAATATTTGCTACTGTTTGTTGGGAAAAGACAATACAAAATGTTGAGTAGTTTAGTTTTTATGGGGAATTGTGTATCTTGAAATATTGAAGTACATTAGAACAACGATGTGTTCTTGTACTTCAGGAATAAACTTTGGGTCAGGAAATTAAGAAAGACACGGCGATACATAACGTGTAATTTGTAAAAGACAGGACTAAAATATTATTAAATTATTATTTTATTAGAACAATGCATTTAGAGAGGGACATTGTTATAGAGAAAGAAATGACAGTCGTGACTTGTTTTGACAAGCAACGAGAGTTGATCACCAGACACCGACCCAAGAATGAAAAACAAATGAGATGCCCGTTTTGTAATTATTAGATCAGAAGCTATTTGACCAGTTTGCAGAACAGCAACGGACCTTGTTGCCACAAAGAAGAATAATGGTTGATGGTAAATGGTAACGGCAGACGACGGCCAAGCTTGCAATTTAACTCATCAACAAGAAAGTACAAACGGTCGGAAATAAGACTTGATTTGTCAGAAATATCATTTGTTCAAGGCCTAAGAATGTCAACAAAATTAAGATAGATTTCCAATGAAAGAAATTGTTCTTCGTAACTTAGTTGATGGCCATCAGAAGTTAATTGTAACAGCAGAAGTTAATTGTAACATGAAAAGTTACGTTTGCATTGAATACATTTTTTAAAATATTTAATACGCCTGTAACAAGTAATGTACTTCAGCTTCCGGGTCAATGATCAAACCCATCTCGATCAGGTTTTTCTCCAGTTTCCCTGATCCATTGAGCAAATGCTGAGATGGCCCCTTGTCTTGCTTCTGGACGTAAATGTAGCTTCACTGTGCGCACGTTTTGTTGAGCACTCCTTTTGCTTGTAGTTCATTTACCGTTGAAATTGATTTTCTATAACTGGGGAACAAACATTTTTAAAATATTTTTATTTTTCTAAAATAATTATTTTCTAAATTCTTTTTAACTTTTTTTTTTATTATATTCTGACCCTCAAGAAAATGTGCGCAGATAAATCTCTTTCCCCACACGTCATATACAGTTTTACTGTTTTTTGACAAATCTATATCTATACTGATATATAAAGACAGAACTGCACTGACTTACAGCGCGATAATCTCCGAATCTACTGAACCAATACTGATGAAACTTTTGTAGTAGCTTCCTTTAAAGGTCTGGAGTAACATAGGCTATGATTTACAATCGCAAACCTTACTATATTCACAAAATAATTACTTTTCCGGACATTTTTCGCCTCGCTTTACATCACAGATTCAATAGTGGATCAATGTCAATAGTTTAGATATAATAAAATAAAAATATATTATTTTGAGTCTGCCTACAAATTATTGGACTTTTAAAAGAATTGTTAACTTTAAAAAGGCAGTCTTTCACATATTTTAATATCTCTCTTTACATAAAGAAGTTTAGATGCGCGCCACCAGAGGATGAGGTCTGAGATCTTCTGCTGTTTTCATCAATGTCCAGAATCAAGGCCGTCTAGAATAGTATATTATCTATTCTAGACGGGCTTGCCAGAATTATTACGAAATTCATTGGGGTTTGAACATGTGCTATGTAAAGTCCGTGAGTGTTCGTTGGTGATTTGTTTGTTTTCAACGTTGGTGGAACATTTGACGTTCTTTACTACTTTCAGGGATTTCGTTCAATGTACAAAAATTGTCCTTAGTCCGTTTGGTATACAAATTGTGGCAAGAAAACATGTGAGTTTTAAAGTATTTAGAAAGTGAAAAGTACAAAAATATACAGTACAAAATAGTAAAGTACAATGTACAATATGTAGATTTCGTGTACAGGTATCGTATATTTTCTAAACAACCTCTTCTTTTACAGAATTTGTGAAAATTGAATTGTTTGAAACAATGCCGAAACGAAAGTTACAGTTGTCAAAACAGAATACAAGGGCTAAGAGATGGGCAGCCTATTAAAATCCGGAATGGGTACTCAGAGGCAAGAGCGACTTGCAGAAGAAAACACACAATTGAAAACAATACAGTAAAGAAGAAAGCAAATATGAATAATTCTCTTGGAAGCAGAGCAGCTTTTCGTTATGACTCACGATTTGACTATTTACACATGTCTCATGTTCAAATTGGTAAAATGGAAAATATTTGTATGTTTTGGTCAACTCTGTTGAACATTTTTCTTCAATATGGGCAGTGGTATGTAATTAAGTAATGGTCCTTTACATATTAAGACTAATCTTGCTGTTGTTTCGCATGTCAGTTGCTCCCAGTTCCTCCCAACTGGCAAATATTAATTTATATAAAATATTTATGTCTAATCTAATAACAAAATTCTGAGACTCCTTGGTTTCTATAATTTACATTTCAAAATCCATAGTATCTCGCTCTTCAAATCAAATAACAAAGCTAATAGTGTTTTGTTAGATGGTTCAGAACATTGTCAATTTATTATGTATACATAATGTACAGGTTCGTGGATCAGTACTGCTGTTATGTTGCAATGATATGATGAATTGATTTACCTAAACAAATAAGTTTTATACTACATGTTACTAGCACATAGATCTTTAAACATACATATTTCTGTCATCTTCAAAATAATTTTAGAAACCGGATATTACCTTTCAACATAGATATTTTCATTTACTTTCATTATTACGATTCATCAAATACGTTACGACATCTGTATCTATTTGTCCGGGTCTGTCTACTAGCGTACCCATGCGAGAACTCTCGGATGTTTCGTATACTCTGCTTAAAACTGTAAGTCCCTTCAAGGTCATGAGTTGGCAGCAGATACATTTTTAATCTTTCTTTATAAATACTATAGAAGCAAAAAATATAAAAATGAGTTATTTTTACAATTTGGCAATTTATTGAAAGTGTTGGTATAATATATAAAACTCCCGTCCTTTGGCTCGACAGCCTGCTACGGGCCTTAGCTGACCGGCGGTGACACAGCCTCTCGGCCACGGGTGTTCGAGTGGTTAGCACGAGGACATCCCTTTACCGTTTACACCGCTCTTCTTAACCTTAGGATGGGCTTTCTTATCGTCACACAGCAATCGATACTGAGACATTTGTAAGGAAAGCGCACAATTCTAATTTACCCAGCCGGGAATCGAGCTCGGGGTTGTTTCATGAAAAGCGAGCACGCTAACCAATAAGCCACCGAGGGCGGGATATAAAACTCCACAAAAAGAATACATGTGAGTCTAAAATTTGTGCAAGTATTTTACGAGTGTTTTGTATTAAGAGTTTAGATTTGTTTATTGTTTTTATTTATAAAGTAAGGAATGTTTGGGAGCTGAAACTCCCAATTAGAAAAATGTAAACTTTCTTTAGTAAGAAAGTGAACGATGCACACCGGAAATTTCCAAATAGGGGGAAAGACATGACAGGGCTAGCTTGGCGGGGCAGATATACAATGGGAGAGAAGTAGGCCCCACTGCACGGCATGAATAAATGGAATACCTCTTCCTGGCTAAAAATTTACTGTAATAAATGCCTGGGCAACGCCGGGTAGTTCAGCTAGTAAATAAATAAAGTTAAATGCAAACAAAAAGTAAGTACTTTTTGAAAGAAAATAATTTTAGATAAAGAAAACTGCCGACACCTCGTCGCCGATGCTACAGCCATAACTTTGTTATCATTAAAATAGAAACCGTTCATGAAAAAACGTCCTCTTCAATTTCGTTCTTTGCTAGTAAATACAAAAAGATAACCAACCGAAACCTTGTACAAGCGGTGTTTTTCAGCCCACGATACCAGGAGGAGAGCCCTGAGAGAGGAAGTATTGTAATATCACGGAAACGTCCGCGGACGTATTGCTGAGCTAGCCACCCAAATTATTACGTCCATAATTCAGGGCCAATTTAAAGTAAATAAATAGATAATTGTTCTATGAGAGAAAGTCACAAACCATTACATGGGTTTAAATTAAAGTAGTAAAAAAAATAAGAGAGCAAGGGATCGAGGAATCATTACAGTATGTTGTTTCTTGACAGTAGTGTAAAGAATTATTATTATTTGAGGGGAATATTAAAGGTTGAAAAATTGGAAACAACATTGTTGAATAGAGAATTGTTTTGTTGTTATTTTTGTGTCAAGAAAATCTAACATTGCTTGATTTTTTTTTCTACGTGTAGTTTTCTTACACGTTATTGTTGCGCTTGCTGGGAATTTCAAAAATTCGTTTTTTTGAAAGGTTCGAAAAACTGTAAAAGCAAAAAAAAGTTTATATATTTGAAAAGCACAAACATAGCACAATATTTTGTATATAAAGAAAATTTGTTTTGCCCAATTGGCTTTGCCAGCTTAACATTAAGTCACCGATTTGTGGAAAAACCGTTGGAGCAAACAAATTAATTTTTGGATATTTGGAAAGCATAAAAAATAGCACAAAATTCTGGGTACAGAGAAAATTTGTTTTTTGAAAATGGCTTTGCCAGCTTAACGGACGTGGCAAAGACTCGCGGCGAGCAGTAGCAACAGACCAGGAAAAGAGGACGGAGGGAAATTCACTGACGCCAGCGCAGCACAGGGCCCTGAAACTCTCCATCAAAACCGGGGACAAACCTCGAAGGTGCTCCTGTAGGAGGCGCTAGTGTTGCCGGGTACAGGCTCGCAACATCCGCATCTAAAAATTGTCTAAATTGTGAGAAATACGAAAAGTGTCTTCTAAATGTTCAATTATTCATAATATTCGCATATCAGAAACCGCTGAAGAAAAAGCGCGAACATCGACGCTATCTTTTGTAGCATTTACGCGCCTGCTTGAGCGTAATGCTGCCACACACGTTTGAAGTATCGTTGGCAGCAGTTGGTATTTTAGTTCCTGTAAGTAGGCGATTTGGAGGAGAGTGCGCCACTGTAATGGTCTCCACCACGTAATGTGGGAGTTGAAGGGCCCTGGCGCAGCCCATTTTGTAACACGCGGAGTGCTGATGGGGATTAGAAGAACCTGCAAGGATTCACTGGCGCTGGCTACATCGTTAAAGCGGAGAGGAAAAAGGTCTCATCGTCCTCGTATATTTAAACGGGCGGCACCGGCAGGTTCCGGCCGGTGATGTTTATTTTTCGAAATCCTCAGTGGTGCCCAAAATATATCCATGCAGTGAGATGTGAACCGTATGCTGAGGCAGCGGTGTGGTATTCCACTGCATTGATGACTATACTTCGGTTTTTACTTTCCCGTATACACGGAGTGATATACGTAGTATAGGGAAAGTTATGTAATGCTGCGCGAAAAAATGGCCAATTTTCGGCGGAAAAAAATTAATTGCCGGGCCGTGAAAACGAATAAGTGGATAAAACCAGTTGCTAAATTAAGAAAAAAAATCCCCTATCATGTGGTGTAGCCAGAAACCCTGTTTTCTAGGTCCATGATACCGAAAACCCAATTGAAAGGAAAGCGTCCGTCTGTCCATTTCTGAACACTGCTGGCGCCTGAACCATACGTACGATTTCTTCCAAAATCAATATTCCCCGGTCGATCTGGTTCTAGTCGAAGCTTTGAGATTTTGAAAAAGATTCTTCAAAATTTGGGGGTACTTTATATGAAGCCCCCCGGGGATTTTCAAAATTTTCTCAAAAACGGCTTCAAATTTTTTCTTTAAATTTCTTGTACGAATAGAGTAAAATACACTTATTAACATGGCATAGGTCCGATTTTCACGAATAACTCTGAATTTTCAAAAATAGTGAAAGTTTGAAATTTTTTCGGCGTCTTTCCCCAAATACAAATTTGAAGATACAGATTTTTTCCTCAAATAAAATTTGTTCTGAATATTGAGTTCTTTCATAAAGGTCATGTAAATGTTTTTCAAAATTTCAGTAGTTTTCGTGCAATATTGCGTGCAATAAGTGCAATTTTGAAAAATTACAAAAACAAGATATTCTCGAAAACCGCTCCAATTTTTTTCTTTAAACATGTGGTAGGGATAGTGGTAAATGTACTCTATCAGATGACATAAACGCCATATTGCTCTATAGGTTGGGTTTTACAAAAATTACAAAAATGTAAATTTTTTTCACATGTTTCTCACGTCGATAATATTTACATTAGCGGCCATTTTCTCACATTATTATATTTACGAGTACATGTGCTTTAAATAATGTCAAGTAAAGTTTCGCGAAAACAACAGTTTTCTGTGAAAAGTAGCTCAAAATTTCACATTTTCAGAAACGCTCAACGCCATTTTCTCATTTTTGGTCTCACACCTTTAATATTCACATTACCAGCACTTTGTAAACATTATTATATTTGCAAGTGTAAGTGCTTCAAATTAAATATTTTGAAAACTCAAAAAGTTTCTGTGAAAATGAGCTTCAAATTTCGCATTTTTAGTGGCGCTAAAACGCAATTTTCTTTAAAACGGCACATAATTTTTAAAAGGAAATTGCCATTTAGGACTAGATTTTTGTGTTCTTTAATATTTTAAAATTAATATTTCCGTTCTACCAATAGAAAATTAAGAAAATGACAAAAATGTACTTCTGGTGATGATAGATGATAGCTGGCAAGAAAGAGTATGTGGCAATTATTCCGAATAGCTAGGGAAGACCCACGGAAATAGAAAACTAATACGGGAAAGTCTGTGGCATTCTGTAGCACCAAGGTCTTTCTTGGCGCACGGGGAGGGGGGTGTCAACAAAACGGAATATCTCACGGTCTTTCGCGTCGTTCTCCCTTGTGCCGCCAGGAGTCGCATGATCGCCAGCACTGCTCCACAGTCGCGATCATGGGACCCCCACCGACACAACGGAGACGCGACGACGCGAAATACCGTGAGATATTCCATTTTATTGACATCCCCCCCGCCCGCTGAGAAAGAATAGTGGTGCTACAGAATGACACAGACTTTCCCGTATTAGTTTTCTATTTCCTTGGGTCTTCGCTAGCTATTCGGAATTGTCACAAACTCGTTCTTGCCAGCTGTCATCTATTACAGCCAAAAGTACATTTCTTTTGTCATTTTCTTAATTTTTCTGTCTCCTATTGGTAGAACGAAAACATTAATTTTAAAATATTAAAGAACACAAAAACCTAGCCGAAAATGGCAATTTTCTTTTAAAAATTATGCGCCGTTTAAGAGAAAATAGCGTTTTAGCGCTACTAAAAATGCGAAATTTGAAGCTCATTTTCACAGTAAATGATTGAGTTTTCAAAATACTTTATTTGAAGTTATTTGAAGCACGTACACTCACAAATATAATAATCTTTACAAATTGCTTGTAATGTGCATATTAAAGATGTGAGAGATCTTTCAAAAAAATTACAATTAAGTAATTTTTGAAAAAACAAAAAAAAAACTCAAAATAAACTTTACGCTATACTAAAGAGTGTAATTCCACAATCCGGTACAAACGTTTGAAGAAAAAAGTTGCAGCCATATATGAGAAAATGGCGTTTGAGCATTTCTGAAAATGCCGAAATTTGAGCTACTTTTCACAGAAAACGGTAGTGTTTTCGAAAAACTTTACTTGACATTATTTAAAGCATATATACTCGTAAATATAATAATGTGAAAAAATCGCCGAAAATAAAAATAATTTAAATATTAACGACGTGAGAGACAAGTAAAAAAATTTACATTTTTGTAATTTTTGAAAAAAACAACCGATAGACCAATATGGCTTATATGTCATCTGATATAGTATATTTATCACTATCCCTACCAAAAATTTTACAGAAAAAATTTGGAGCCGTTTTTGAGAAAATCTTGTTTTTGTAATTTTTTAATGTTGCAAATATTGCACGCAATATTGCACGAAAACTGCTAAAATTTTGAGAAACATTTACCTGACCTTTATGAAAGAACTCAATATGCAGAACAAATTTATTTGAAGAAAAAATCTATCTTCAATTTTGTAGCTGGAGAAACACGCCGGAAAAAATCAAACTTTCAAAATTTTCGAAAATTCAGCGTTATCCGTGAAAATCGGACCTATGCCATATTAATAAGTGTATTTTACTCTATTCCTACATGAAATTTAAAGAAAAAATTTGGAGCCGTTTTTGAGAAAATTTTGAAAATCCCCGGGGGGCTTCATATAAAGTACCCCCAAATTTTGAAGAATCCTTTTCAAAATCTCAAAGCTTCGACTAGAACCAGATCGACCGGGGAATATTGATTTTGGAAGAAATCGTACGTATGGTTCAGGCGCCAGCAGTGTTCAGAAATGGACAGACGGACGCTTTCCTTTCAATTGGGTTTTCGGTATCATGGACCTAGAAAACAGGGTTTCTGGCTACACCACATGATAGGGGATTTTTTTCTTAATTTAGCAACTGGTTTTATCCACTTATTTGTTTTCACGGCCCGGCAATTAATTTTTTTCCGCCGAAAATTGGCCATTTTTTCGCGCAGCATTACATAACTTTCCCTATACTACGTATATCACTCCGTGTATACGTACGTATACGGGAAAGTAAAAACCGAAGTATAGTCTGTAAAGACACTGTTACTGTGGCTTTCACTGGCGGTAGTTTGGGCTGGAAGGGAGAACAGTGTGGACCATTACTGAAACAATATACTCTATTTCAGGTTGGGCGTAGTGACAGTGTAAACATTTACAAAGCAATGTGTGTACTTGTGAATTCAATTGCTTGACTTTTAAAATAAACTTTGTTCACTATACTACACTACATTTTTTTGACTGATCAACCACGATGCAGTCGCAACCAAATGGCGGTAAGACACAAGGATCAGAAACTATTTTCATGCATACAAATTTTTCGAAGTTTTAGGTTTGAAGATCATGTACACAATGAAGGTTATTAGAAACATTCTCAAATATTTCCGTCTCATTTTCTTTTAAAAAAGAATTATTAGTACGAACTGTTAACAAGTACCCTACAACTAATCTGAAGTTTTAACATCTTTAACCATAATCTGCATTTTTTACTGCATTTGAGAAACTTTTGTAGAAATTGTGAAGATGCAAATGTTTGGAAATTTCTCTGTCAGTTTTTTAAAAATAATATGCCAAAAACAAATAGTGGTCAAACATCTTTATTTTATATACCAAACACCTCCACAGATTTCACACCTCATCATCACAGCAATTATGAAATCTTCAAAATGCTGAAAAAAATCCATTATCTCAAAAATTAAGTACATCACAAAACACGCAAAAGAATGAAGACACGTGGCACATGGAAGTATAAAAAATAATTCAATGTTCGCTCCCTTCAACGGCCGAATGAGGAACATCGTTAAGGCAGTCGTGTCTTCCTTCGCAGGGCCCGTCGGGCTGGGATCCTCGGCCCGGGGCGTCGAGACGAGAGGCGCTGAAGGGCTGCTGCTAGCGCCAGAAGAGCGCGCTGGCTGCGGCGGCGGCGGCGGCGACGGCCGCAGCCACAGAGGCGGTCGGAGTCCCGGCCGCGTTGCATAGGTCCACGTAGCACTTCTCCATCTGCACAGGGAGGGTATTATTCAGACAGCTCTCACTTAACGTATGATTTACCATCATCTTGCTTCAGATGGCAGAATCTTACTGGGCTCCTTGTGCCAGGGGCCGCAGTGCCCCGTCTAAGTTTATGCCAAAATTTTGTAAATACTTGTAAATAGTAATGTAAAAATTGTATTTAAAATTTGTGTAAATGTAAAATGCTAGTTTGTAAAATTAAATGTAAAATTTTCATTGAATGTAGCTTAAGGGGCGTATTTCAATATTAACAATTATATTTGTCGTTTCTTTTAGCTTTTCTGTTAGTATGAAGAGATTTGTACAATACTTTTGTCTCAAAGCGAATTTGTTAAGTAGAAGTCCAGACTGGCATAGGGGGTAGCGCCCGGGTACCGGTCTTCCTACTACAGGTAGGCCGACGCTTTGGCCATGTACACTTTAAGTTATATAATATACACACATACTGCACAGGGAGGGTTACGTCAGGAGCCATTTACAACTTTAGCAATTTGCAATTGGATCATTCCATGTCAAATCAGCGAAAATCTCCCGACCATCTTCCGATTCGACTGAAACTTTTAAAATGTTTTCGAATGACGAAATAACATTGAATATTGTCTTTTTGGCATTCAATTTTACTTTTGAAAATTTTGAAATGTAATATTCTGCATTGGTTTCAGAGGGCAGTGTCTAAAAAACTAGTAAAACATCTTCAAATTTGATTTGACTTTTCAACTCGCTTTATATTTCTAATGAGTACATCCCACCCTACAGGTTTGATATGATAAACCTAATTATAAGGGCATTAATGTAAGGCCGTACAAAGGCCGAAGTAAATAATTACGAATTTTTTTCCAAATTCATTTACTCAAATACTCCATCTCGAATTTTCTTTTCTTTTCTTTTTTTGGCCAAATTGAAGCGGAGACATTGAAGTTTATAATAGTTAAAGAATCTCGAATGGTAAATGGGATCGGAAGATGGTCGGGAAATTTTGGCTTATTTGACATGGAATGACCCAATTTGCAATGTTTTAAAGACCACAAACTGCAGAGTGCTGATGTAGATTAGAAAAACCTGCAAGGATGCACTGGCGTGATAACTGATGAGGACGTGATAACTGTGACCTTAACAGTGTTCCATGTGAATACGAAATATTACTAAATCCAAATTACTACTTGTTCAGTTTTAATAATAATGTCTAATTTTGGCGGATTAATGTCGAACTGGAATCTGGGGAATTCGCTTACATTTAAGCAGTGAAATGTTCATGAACATGTCATATGCAAATTCAACTACACTCATTCCTTGAAGGTTGAATGGAAATAAGTATGTTCAACTAGGGAGCGATTACAATTTCACGAACTTCATGGGTTCGAAACTGAATATACTTTGAAAAATTTACGACTAACGAACTTCTAAACACCTTGATAACGCGAGTAGTTTTTCAACAGCATTTTGTTACCTCCGGCTGGGCAAATTTGATGAAATGACTTGTATGAGTAAAGTTTATGTAATTATTTTCAGTTTCTTTGTCATTGGATGAAAACTGCCAGGCGATACCGGGAAGAATGTCAGTTTTCCGACCTGGGGACGAATCATAAACTAAACAACACTGTATCATGAAAATTATTTTCATCGTCCACTCGTTCCGTTCTCAGCATCATTTCACCTCCGACATGATTGTTGAGAAAACGTACTGCACTGCTGTAAGGTTGGGCATTCCAACTGGGACATTCATAATGAATACGTGAATTAAGTCACGAGGCACACATGTTCGTTAAACATAATCCTAGTCACTCGCAATCACTGAAGGTCAACGTGAACACAGTACTTCAATACCGATAAAATAAAATCACTGTAAAGAAATTCCATTTACAATCAACCACGGTGATTCGTTTTCAAGTTCAAGGTGTCAGCCTGTTTACATACGTGATAAAACTTAAAAAACAGCAAATGCTGTCCAGATCTGTCTGCAGACTGCCAGCTGACGACCGTTAATGTGTATGATCAATCATAACTTTATAATTAAATAGAAGATCTTGAACGAAGGTCCTCAGGTCTCTGCACGAAATACTTCACGTTTGAGAATACACTACTTTAGACTGAAACATACCTGGGTGCCTTCCGGAAAAGTCTTGGATCTTTTCAACTCGTCGAAATGTTGTTCTACCATGCCTTCACGCCTAATGACGAAACCATCTGCGAAAGCATACATCACACTGAATAAAACCATGTTCGTAGTAGGTAGTGAACATAATGTCTATAGGCACTACGGTTTCAAGTAGTGTGAACTAACTTATGATGAAACAGGGAATGGTCCAGGCAGGGGGGGGGAGGGGGAGTCATGGTCCCTATGCAACCCGCAAGCCAACGTTTTTGTATTGAAATTCTATTTAATTTATTGATAAAAACATACTGATAGCATTACATCTAAAAGAGCATCCAGAATACCACACCTTTTCTTATTTAAATTGAATGTTTTTTTAAAAATCACATACTACTTATTACACACATCAATTTTACAATTTTTGTTAAAAATATTTATTTTCTTATGTTTACCTTAAAGAACTAAGAATCACGAAAAATTAAAAAATGCGGGTGTAAATAACCTCGTTATGTAGCTAAAACTGTTACTCAAAACTATTATAATTTCAAAAAACTGCATTTGAAGCTTAACATAACTGAATATATATATATATATATATATATATATATATATATATATATATTTATATATATATATATATTTATATATATATATATATTTATATATATATATATATTAAGTAATGTGCTGTTTACTAGTAGTCTTTCCATAATATAGTGTTTGGAAATTCAGTCTGACAAATCCAGACCTGTAAGATTACAATCAAACACGTATTATGGATTTAAATAAAAAATTTGTTATGTTTTTCAATTTAAAAAATTTCATTTTTAAAAACCCTAGAGGGGAGGATTCCGAACCGAAAGAGTCCGCCCCCGTAATACTTGTTTTGAAAATGTTCGGCCTTAAGTCGCCATCCTGATTGAGGTTGTCTGGGTTTACTCAATCGCTTAAGGCATATGCCGGGATGGTCCCTAGTTTAGCTCTCCCAGACGTAAATGTACACCTGGTCGCCTCCTCCTCTTAAAAAGTTACTACTCTGTATTAATGTAGATTGAGTGGTTAGGCGGAAGAGCAAGCCTTATGGCTTGAGCCTCGCCATTAATAAATGCATTATTATTATTATTATTATTATTATTATTATTATTATTATTATTATATTATTATTCTTCTATATCACGACTAAAGATGTTATGTGTCGGCTGAATATAAAATCAACTCCGGGTTGCAACCAGCTACCTAAGGAGCAGATTTAGTGACTGTCGGTGCGTCTACAATACTTTGCGCAAAATGTAGGCTGTTCCAAATAAAGCGATTTCTTGCATTTTCCAGTCTTTTGAATTACCTAGTAGTTTAGACAAATTCTTACACAAATTTTGCGGAACAAATCCCAGAGCTCTGATAACTATCGGTACCAGCTGTGCTTTTACGCCCCACATTCGGCTGATTTCGATTTCCGAACTCTTGTATTTAAGTTGTTGTTGTTATTATTATTATTATTATTATTATTCTAATACTTTCCGAATCAGCCTCTCCCAAGGTCTTGTACAAGCAGCTGAAAATGTCCTTTTTTAACACAGCTAATATACAACCAATAGCGTCGGTTGTTGTTTTAGAACTGACGATCAGCGACCACGGCTCTAATGATTACACATCTAGTAACGGAACGAATTTAGTGCAGCTCCTCCAAGTTTATTCATAGTCCTGTTCCATTCAGAACTGGACATGGACTCTACTATGGCAGTTTGCGTTACATTTCTCGACGTATCGTATGGGTAATAAAAGGTATTCCTGCCAATGAAACTCGCTAATTTTCACGTAAATTCTGTTTAAAACAATCATTATGCTTAGTTCGTTTTGTTGTGTTATTTGTAAAGAAATATTCTTCGTTATTACTGATTCCATTCTAGTCGTACAAAGTTGAGAGGAACAACGGGACATGTGCAAAATTCGTCCTCCAATTTAATTATTCTGAAGTAAATCGGGACGCACTTGAATGCTCGTTCGAGACGAGGTGAGGTTGGATTGAAAGTAATGTTGAAGTGCGGAGTTCTTGTGTTCATAGAAACGGAAATATGCATGTTCTTCACATATTCAACGCATGATTTATTAATTAAAGGTAAAATACAATACCATTTTCGTCGTTTGAACTTTAAAAGTAACTTACAAAAGCTACTTGACAGCAACATACTTACCAGATAAGTTCATTTTTAAGTAGGTCTCTGTTATAAAAAGCAATATTATACAAGTCTTTGCAAATACGCGCGCTCGGCTTGCAGCCTAACCATTTCGCAATAAAAGGGAAGGGAAGAGCGAAGCTGGTACTGCGAAAGTGATTTTAAACGCTCTGTGCTCAAAGTAAACAATTTGCTTATTACCACTTGAAATATGGTAAAGTGATTTGTATTTAGTGTTAACATGTTCCCGGAATGCAACATGCCAAAGTAACTTTCAAAAGTAATGTTTTTTGTCAAATTCAAAAATTGGGACAAACCGCGAAAATTCGGTGAAACGTTGGGTCACCGCCTCGAAAATCGCGACTGCTTCCCCCCCTACCAAAAACAAGACGTCTGTTTACGTTCCTTATTGGGTTATTGCGTGCTGTCTGTAGTATGGGAGTCTTGGGAAAGTCAGTCATCAAAACCGGCAATACAGCCTCAATCTTTCTACAAGATGTTGCAATGTCCATTGTAGTAACGAAATTAAGGATAACTACACAACTTAAAAAAGCAATAAATGCACATTATGGAATACTAACTACGAGCAGAAAGAAGGAAATGATACATACCTTCCTTATATAAGTTTCCTTTTAGCTTCACACAAACATTTCCGGGAGGATAATCTTTGCTTGCAGTGGAATTCTTATGAAATGGATCGTTGCAAAATAAGTCTTTGATTGAATAACAGTCGTAGCATCGTATGCCTTCACCTGTAACAAAACACAATAATGTTTATTTTTCAGGAAAGAGTAATTTTTAGTTTATTTTATCAGTGACGACCAAGACCTTTGAATCACTCCGTTTTGAAAGTCAAACTTTAGGACCATCTTAGAGCTAAAAGCTAGGAGCTGTCCGTATATAACTTAACGCAAATATGCAACATCCGGAATATTCCCTCCCCAAGTTGCACTTAAACCTCCCTACACAATTACGTAACGCTTGGGACACAGCCCTTCCAGTGTAGAGTAATTAAAAAGAAATTAAATAATAGTAAAAAATGTATTAATTTTATTGTTGTGTATTAAAATAATAATTAAAGTCTGAATTATTTGGCGAATCTGACTGCACCTAACAATAGTAGGAGACAATTTTTAAGTGAAGGAGGGAAGCCCAGGCAAGAAAATATCTGATAAGTGCACATGCTGTCGTGGACGCATGGCCGAGAATCTACGGCGTCAATTTAAATTGATTCTAGAATGTACTATACATCAGTTTCAAATACATTCTTCGCAATATAAGATTCAATCAATATACCATTGATTAAAATGTTCTCCAATTATTGTAAAAACCATGTACATCTGAACTTATTAATTTATTTATATTTTTAATTTAATTTGTTAATGTTTTAGTGTAGGACCGAATAAAAGGAATTTTTCAGCAAATGTTGAAAAATAAAAGACTAATATCAGCGTAACGTAACACTGAACCAACACCCCCTCCCCCAAGTAACGCATCGTAACGCTACTTCAACCCCCCTCCCCCTCTTAGCATTAAGGAATTTTTGGTCGAGCCACTAGGAGATTTTTAAGTTTTTAGATAAGAGCATTTTTTAAAAATTGAGATATTGTCTTGTGGTGGCAGCAGAGATTTTGTGGTAATCCATGATAAAGTTCCATGGATAATGAGGTATCAACCACAATAATAGATTCTTTTTTTTAATATGTAGAGAATTCTCTACATATGTGGTTGATACCTCTTTATCCTTGGAACTTTATTGAGATATTGTCATTTAAATGAGTGGACATTGAGGAGAGAGGAAAAGGGAATATTCGAATTTTCTTGAGGGCGCCCTTTCAAATCATTCAAAGTTTGTGAAATATGAAGCGCGAAGCAAAAACAAAAAATGAATTAATAGAAATGAACCCTTAATGAGTGGCGTTGGATGCCTACGACACCTCAGCTTTATAAACACTACATTTACAGAAAACTGTCTCACTCACATAGCCTGCGTGTCACCTTTCCAGGAAACAACTTGATACCTTTGACTGAAACGACCTTTTTTCCGCTCCAATTTTCCTGGAAAACGTCGTCTTTGCAGTTGGTGTTCCAGATATCAAGAGCATCATATTCCTTCTGTCTTTATTGCGAAGTAATCTCAATCATAAATTGTAAAGAGTGAGTTATGTCAATATTTTTTTAGTCTCCTAAAATAGGCTTTTAAAAAAGCGCATATAGATGTTACACTTTCTTAAATAAGCAAAATAGTATATTGAGATAAAAATAACTTTTCAGAGTAAGTTTTATTTTATTCAAAGCCGAGTTATTAGAAAGTATGCTTATTCTCTGTGAACGATTCTCCATCAATTGGAGGCATCAACCAATTAATTTATGCTGACAGTGCTTACAGTGGTTAAAGAAAGCAGAACTCCCCAATAATTCTCCATCAATTGGAGGCATCAACCAACTAATTTATGCTGACAGTGCTTACAGGGGTTAAAGTAAGCAGAACTCCCCAATAAGTATACTGCGGGGAAGTGCAGACAGCTGCAAATTTTGGAGCGGATCTCGGGACAAATGCCAACGTACTGTTTGTGGTAGCGTATTCCTTACAAAGGTTTTAGAAGAATGTCGATCCTACCATGAATACTAGGTTTCGATACGAAACTAGGAATATTTTTTTCACTTCCTCGGCCTTACAAAAACAAAATGTTTAATTACAAAAACAAGATTTTCTCAAAAACGGCTCCAAATTTAGTAGTGTATAGCAGAGAAATATAGAAAGAAATGTTTTCAGGTCTTAGTGAAGTGCAGTGTGATCCTAGTGCAGTGTCGGTTTTTTTCTCTTCTTTTTCTTTTCTCTCTTAATGTAATTTAATGTTTAATGAATCAGTTTTTATATTATTACTATTTTACCATTATTTTTATTATTTTACCATTATTATTACTATTTTACCATTATTATTACTATTTTACCATTATTATTACTATAATTAGTATATAATTTAGTAGTTGTATTACCTTATTATTATTGTTATTATTATAATTTTATTGGTATTAGTGTTCTAAGTTACTGAGAGACTGTAATGTTTTTGTAATTAGCTGCCACCGGGTTATATCCAATTGCAGTTTAAATAAATCTATTTTTTTTAACTTTTGGTAGGGATAGTGGTAAATGTACTCTATCAGATGACATAAAAGCCATATTGCTCTATAGGTTGGGTTTTTCAAAAATTACAAAAATGTAAATATTTTTACATGTTTCTCACGTCGATAATATTTACATTAACGGCTATTTTTTCACATTATTATATTTACGAGTACATGTGCTTTAAATAATGTCAAGTAAAGTTTCTCGAAAACACAACCGTCTGCTGTGAAAAGTAACTCAAAATTTCGTATTTTCAGAAACGCTCAAACGCCATTTTCTCATATATGGCCACAAATTTTTTCTTCAAACTTTTGTAACGGATAGTGCTAATTACAATCTTTAGTATAGCGTAAAGTTTATTTTGAGTCGTTTTTTTTCAAAAATTACATAATTGTACTTTTTTTGAAAGATCTCTTACATCTTTAATATGCACATTACCAGCAATTTGTAAACATTATTATACTTGCGAGTGTAAGTGCTTCAAATAACTTCAAATGAAGTATATTGAAAACTCAAATATTTTCTGTAAAAATGAGCTTTAAATTTCGTAATTTTAGTAGCGCTAAAACACATTAAAAGAAAATTGCCATTTATGACTGGGTTTTTGTGTTCTATAATATTCTGCAATTAATGTTTCCGTTCTACCAATAGGAAACCGAAAAATTAAGAAAATGATAACAAAATGTACTTTTGGCGGTGATACATGACAGCTGGCAAGAAAGAGTTAATGGCAATTTCGAATAGCTAGGGAAGACCCAAGGAAATAGGAAACTAATACGGGAAAGTCTGTGCCATTCTGTAGCACCACTAGTTCTCACTGAAATTTAGAAGACGTGCACAAGTAATGAAGTTACATTAATGTCCAGAAGGAAAACAAGGGACCATCTCAGCATTTGCTCAAAGGATCAGGGAATCTGGACGTTGGTGTCCATAATTCCATCAATGAATTTGATAGAACCAAACCCCTCAGAAGACATACAATGCAATAACATAACTGATCCACCACTATACTTCACCATGGAATTTTATTCCTGAAACAATGGCATGTATTTAGCTTCCTCCAGATCTGTCGTATCCCTTCCGACCCAAAGAAGTATTTTACATTCCGCAGATATTATTTTAAAATATTTCGCGACGACATAACTTTTTGTTGCTAAATCTGAGCGTAGGAATAAGAATGTTAGATACTGTATAACACGAAGTCTACAAGGAGGAGATTCAACTCCGGTGGTGGGGGTATGTACCAAAAACGTCGGCAGTTACTTGAAAAAAAAACAGACCCCTTCGTCTTCAGCGGCCTCACGCGGCAATCGAAAGAACTACGAAGGTTTTCAAAACAGCCAATGGCAGCAAAGCAAAGCGAATCCGCGGGAAGCACGAAGTCGGCTGGAAGAAAATTATTTTTAACGGTGCGGGCTCTTGACAATAACAATATTAATAATTATTATTATGTAATATAATTATTATATAATATAATCGTTATATAATATACTTATTATATTATAATTATAATAAAGTTATAATTAATCAGAATTATTATTATTATTATGTAATTAATAATTATTATAATTAATACTTAAACAATGTGCTCCAATTTCGTAAATGTGAGGGAAGGAATTATTGGTTCTTGATCACAAAGTCTACAGTCCTGCATTAAACGTTGCTGCAATAGTGAAGCCAAAATTGCGATAAATAAAGAAATAGCATATTTTCGAATACCAAATTTAAGTAATTTTCTCAATGAAAACAATGTGAATAAGTATTGTCAATCTCAATCTTTAATACATGAGTAATAATTAAACATACTGATTGCAAGTAAGTTTTTGTTAAATGTATATGAAATTTAATTATTTGTTGTCATATTTCATATTGCAACATTATTATAAATGCAATGTTTTATTTTTTGAAGTGAACTTGATTTATTTTATTGGTTTTATTAAGGAAAAATAAATGGAAAAAACTGAAATGAAGTTACTGAAATTCAGTTTTGGAATGTAGGAGAAACAACATAATTCTGCAGAAAATAATTCTTTGATTTAGGATCCTACAGTGTGAGAGAGATGGCATTTCATTGCTGCTGAAAACATTCGCAAATTCCCAACATCTCAAAAATATATTTATTTTTGTGAGAAACATTTTGAAGCATCGGATTTTGTCCAATCTGTCAATGTGATAATTTCCGGCAATGTAGATCCCTTACTTGCAAATGTACATTGAGATTGAAAACTGGTGCAGTTCCTGCAATTTTCAAAGCAAACATTATTTGAGAAAATAGACTTGTTAAATTAGTTTTCCTTTTCAATACTGGGCAATGTAAAAATGTATATTATTATTTTACAGAATTCTCAAACTAATGATGATACAAATGAAATGATTATCATGAATGGAAATCTATTGCCTTCAAGATCTATTAGTAACTAAATCTGTTTTACCTTCTTGTATTGGACCGAATAAACAAATATGTTAATATTTCAGAAAATTTTCATAGTCTAGTAGAGATGAAAGTGTAAATACTGAGTCTGAAACTATGATCATTGACTGAAATCCATCACCTTCATGTTCTGTAAGTAATGATATATATTGCCTTCTGTGTATTGGACAATTCGATAAATAAATATTTTACAGAATTCTCAAGCCACTGACGATAAATGTAGGCCTAATGAAAAGATAGATGCACCTAAAACTATTATCATGAATGGAAATCCATTGCCTGCAAGTAATTAAATTTATTGTTTTACCTTTTTGTATTGAACACATATCTATAAGTATAATACATGTATAAAAATATTTCACAAAATTTTCTTAGTCTAGTGGAGATGAAAGTGTAAATACTGAGTCTGAAACTATGATCATCGATGGAAATCCACCACTTACATGTTTTGTGAGTAATGATATTATATATATAGTGCCTTCTTTGCTTGAGATAATTCAGTGCTAATAAATACATATAACATTTTATGTTATAGGCCAATGTATAAATATTATATACCGGTAATATACAGGATGAGTCACGTAACTTTAGCACCTCCTGTAACTTTTGAACGGTTGAAGATATTGCAATGCAGTTTTCACGAAAGTGAATGAGGGAATGGGGCTAATTGATGTGTGTATTGATTGTGTATTGATCACTTGTACTTTACGAGATATTTGAGGTAACTTTGTTTTTTCAAATGGAACTATACATATTTTTTAAGTCTATCATGACAAGCGTACAAAGACGAATCCAAAGATATAAATATTGTCATATGTTAGATAAGCATTTTTTTGAGTAATTGTGATTTTTTTGCGACTAGTGTTTAACGGATATTTTCATTGTAACTGTCAGCCCCACAAGGTCACGCAGCGCTCCCCCAGCAAACGCGGGGTCGGGAAAGGGAAGGGATTTTAGTACTTGAGGATACGAAAGATATTCACAAAACTGTTGCATTTTTTCCTGAACTCTCCTTTCCATCCTTATCCATTTTCAGATATTTTGTGTTTCTTAGGGATTGAAAATACGGATTTGTCTTAAGTAGTATTTATTGAAATAAGATTATTTCTATCCCTAAGTTATTATTATATTCTTATTAACATTGAAATTGTTTGTTCAAAATACGGAATATTGTTTGTAAAGTTTTAATTATTTATTCTTATTGTGCTTTGTTTCAAGATCCGATTAATACGAATCTTATGACACCCCATTAAATGGAGTTGAAGTTATAAACAATTTTATTACGATACAAACTTATGACAAATCCTTATTTTCCATTCTTTAATTCCTTCAATCAAAGAAAGTCGAAAATCTGATAATGCGGAAGGATGGAAAGCACAGTTCAGGAAAAAACTGCAATGATTTTGTGAATATTTGGAATATGTTTCGTTTCTTCAAATCTCCCTTCCCTTGCTCGGGCGCGCGTTGCTGGTGGAGCGCTGCATGACCTTGTGTGGTGGACTATTCAAAAAGTCCGTTAAACCCCAGTCGCAAAAATCAAAATTAATTTAAAAAATGCTTATCTAACATATGACAATATGCACATCATTGGATTTGTCTTTTTACGCTCGTCATGGTGGACTGAAAAAATATGTATAGTTCCATTTGAAAATACAAAGTTACCTAAAAAATCTCGTAAAATACAAGTGATAAAATAGAAATTAATGCACGTATCTATTAGCCCCTTCCCCTCATGCACTTCCGTGAAAACTGCATTGCAATAACTTCAACCGTTCAAAAGTTACAGGAGGTGCTAAAGTTACGTGACTCACCCTGTATATTATACCAAACATACAATTAATATTTTGTGAAATTCTCAAATCATCAGAGGATGTGTGCAATCTTAATTGAAAGTATAGGAACTTCTGAAACTATTAAATATGGATGGAAATTGATTGCCAGCAAATTCTGTTCAGTAATAGAAAATTTATAATGTTACATTTGTAACTTGTGAATTGAACTTGTTATTCATTTTGTAGGCCCTACCCTTCAGATATAAACTGCTCATTATTAATCTTATTTACCAACACAATTTTGTTATTGTGCAAGTTCCACAATCTTGTGACACGGCACATACTTGTATTTATAACCTTGAAGACTTCACAGTAAACCTTAATTCTGGAGTTTCTTTGAAATTTAATTTCTTTCGTGTTAACATGGGTGTAATTATTTATTTAGTAGCAGGAGAAACCTCTACAATTTTGGATATGACCAAATGTGTGTTAATTAAGAGTGATATGACACTAAAGGTAAGTTTTTATTTCATATGTAAAAAAATCTACTATGCTACTTCATACAAATTTATATACATGTATAAAATAAATAATGAATTTCAATTTTAGATTCTTATAAATGGACATACGGTTGTCACTAATATAGAGAGGAGAATAACATCATTCACAGATTTTTTAACTTTGAAGGGCACCTTACGTCAAATGCCAATGTGCAGAAATGAAATGTGAAAACAATTGTGTTCTGGTGTTAAGAAATTAAAAACCAGATCGGAATACTGTCAGCCATGCGGACTCCACATTGTGGAGTGGAACAGCGATGAATTGTTAATTGCCACCAGAAAAAGAAAGTAGGGGGGTTGGTTAAAAGAATAAAGGTGAAGAAAACTTTACGGAATATGAAAACGAAAATTGAGCGACTGGGAAAGAATGTAAGAGATAAAACATGAAACTAAATTATTTAACTTGTAAGACATTCATTTACACACGGATAAACCTTGTGAAAAAGGTTAGTTTTTTCCGAAGTTCATTGAAATTAAATAAATCTTAAAGAGTTGTTAAACCCTTCAAGAATATTTTCTTAGCAACCGGCAGCAACTAACTTGTATATTTTCTTGGAAACCGGCGTCGACTGACCAACTTGGGCCCAATGAAATTTGTGGATTATCAGCCGAGATAAGTTCCTTCTCTCGCTGCGTGATGTCGCTGAAGTCTAAGGGGTCTAGTTTTGTTGTCTTATTTTTCAAGTAGCTGCCGACGTTTTTCGTACATACCCCCACCACCTCTCCAACACCGGAGTTGAATCTCCTCCTTGTAGACTTCGTGCTGTATAATATTGAAGGTAAAGATTTTTTCCAAACGGATCTTTAAATAATTTCGTGTTGAATATTTCGAGTAATATACGTAGTATAGGGAAAGTTACGTAATGCTGCGCGAAAAAATGGCGGATTTTCGGCAGAAAAAAATCATTGACGGGCCCTGATTACGAAAAATTGGTGCTACAGAATGGTACAGACTTTGCCGTGTTAGTATTCTATTTCTTTGGATCTGCGCTAGCTATTCAGAATTCCCACATACTCGTGCCAGCTGCCTGCCATCTATCCCCGCCCAAGGTACATTTTTTGACATTTTCTTAATTTTTTGCTTCCCTAATAGTAGAACGGAAATATTAATTTTAGAATATTAAAGAACAGTGAAACGTCATCCTAAATGGCAATTTTCTTCGAAGGATATGGGGCAGTTTTTAAGAAAATGGCGTTTAAACGCTACTAAAAATGAGAAATTTGAAGCTCTTTTTCACAAACAATTTTTGAGTTTTCAAAAATTAATTTGAAGTCATTTGAAGAACATTAACTCGAAAGTTCCCGGCGTCACCTACAGGTGACACATCTTGATCATTTTCTGTAAGTAGTCATTTACGAATTAGAGTAATTTGGTGGGACCAAACTCGTGTTTCGACCTTACTTGAACGTATTGAAATGGAAACTTGGCTCCACTGCTACTAGGGAATTATTGTTTTCATTTATTCAAGATGTCTTGCAGTAATTTTAACGAATCGTGCACTTCTGCATATTCTTCCTAAAAAAATCTGAAGATAAAGAAAGTACAAATAAACAATAACATGTTTACTGCGTTATCAATACTGGCAAAAAAGTCATTAGTAATTGTCATTTGGTAATTAATTGTTGATAACACAGATTTTACAGGTCGCAAAACCGCGGTGTCACCTCCAGGTTGTCACCGGGGTGTCACCACCGGGAGTTGAGATTGATATAGAATCAATTCTATGGCGTGATCACGGGTGGCAGGCATTCTTAAGCGTTTTATTTTTATTGTTTGCGGTCTGGAATTGCAGGAGAGTTTAGAAACGATAGATGAGCATTACCAAGATGATAATTTTCTTTTGTTACCTCCTGTTGTTGCTCTGTTCATCGATGAAGAAACAGGTGACGAAACTAAAAAGGGCACGAATCATCTACCCGGCTGACTTCTGAACTTAGTTGTTGAAGTTAACGGAACGATGAAAGATGATTATGGCACAGGAAACTTGTCAACCAGATGTGGCATGTGAAAAAATAATTTAGAAAAATGAAAGCAATGAAATCTGACTCTTCAGGCAGAAAATATCTCAAACACAATGGGTTGAAAATGAAAGTTACTTTCGTCTCAAATCTGGTAAAAGATGAAGACACAAAAAATGACGAACATTCTTTGAACCCAAAACAAGCATAACGCTTGACTTGTAATGAAACACAGTCAAAATGCCACAGAATTCACGTACTGCAACTTTCGAAGGTGCTTGTCCAAGTTTACTGCTGTTTCTTTTATGGAAAGGCGCCTCGACGTCTCCCCTAGCGGAGGCCCCGTCAAAAATCGAGTGCAACCGGAAGTAAGAAAAGATTCTGATATAAACCAGATTAGAATATATTGTTCTTAGAGAAAATACAGTGTGTCACAAACCCACAAGAATCATGTGCCAAAACTGCAAAGTAGCACTTCATTTTCCGTGTTGGTACCAATTTCATGTGTTATTTCTTATTTTCTTGTGCAAAAAGAACCACGATATTGACGTCCATTTGATACATAGAACACAAATGCTCGTAAATAATTTCGTTGCATTATACAACTATATCAGCTAGACCCGCAACGCCCAGTGTCTGTTCAATGTGACACCCCCATAAAACAGAAAACACAGTATTGATTTAGATAATAACCTACTCAAAGATTAAGGGGAAGGATAAATAAGAAATATTTAGAATGGCAAACCAAAATCTCCAATATTATAACAATGGGAATATTGTTTTATTTATTTAAGAATATATTACTTTTGTAATTTTTTTTAAAAAATTGCAAATATTACGCGCAATATTGCCAAAAAACTTCCTAAAATTTTCAAATAAATGTACTTGACCTTAATGAAAGAGTGACAGTAGGCCTACACCAGGGGTGTTCAACAGGCAGCCTGCGACTAACAACCTTTCGCGAGCCACAATAAATGGAACCGTCGTCGGCCGAATGCAGGCCGCTGGCCGTCTGTTGAACAACCCTCGTATAGGCCTACTGTCACTCTTTCAGTGAGGTCATGTACTATGCTCGCACTTTTTTCTTGATCCTCCAGCTCCCTAGTTCTCGCTCAGCCCGGCACAGCACGGCTCGGCAGAAAACATGAGCCCCACTCGGAACGTCACGGCTCAGTTTGCAGTGCTGCTCACCTTCTTTCTTTACAATTCGGACTTCTCAGTTTTTGCTATCTCTAACGACCTCTGCGTACCGTATACCTTCTCGTTACTCAATAATTTCTACAATTATTAATTATTTCTTCAGAATTAAAAAAAAACTTGAGTTGCTTCTCATGGCTATCTAGTCCAAGACGCACTTTTGCGCTGAGTTTTCTGTGGATGTTGCCAGCACTGCACTGCCGTGACGTAAACAGTGCAATTTACCATTTTTGTGGAATGTGTAACTTTGTGCGCGTACAGTACATTTATTTGAACATTTGAAGCCTCAACTTTCAAACGCGAATTTAACCTCCGTAAGTATTAAAAACATTAATATTTAATCGCTTTTTATTTATAATGACCTTAAGAACTCAAAAATACTACATTAGAGAGAACACGAGTTATTTCGGGCAACTTCAGAGTAAAGGTGAAAATTTTGTGAAATTTTAAAATGCCTTATCTTAGATCCATTACTATTTGCTTGAGAGAAAAAAATTATGAATCAAATTTGTAGAGCATTTTATGATATTTAAAGTTGTATCTAACTATTGTTGCGCTAAGATCAACCATTGAAAAGTTAATACGCAAAAAACAAAAAATGCCCCGAACATTTTTGGTTTTGTTTTTGGCTACCAACTTTTCCCGAACTATTTCGAGGAGGAAAACTTAAAGATTTCTTACCAATAACAATATAAACAAAAGGACAAATAAAATCATCTACCGCACCTTTTGCAAGGTGGACCCCCTTCTGGCTTCCACCACGGACTGCACTATATTAGCAGTTTAGCGATTTGCCAGCCGACCACTAACAAAAAGTTTATTACATGCTTTTTGAAACATTAGTTCCATTAGTGACATGAAACATTAGTTCCATGACTAAATGAAATCGCTCGTACGCTGCAATAGTGGCACAACTCAAATAAATATGAATATTGAGTTAATGCACTCTCCAGAATTGGAGATCGGTGTACCTTCCAGCACCAACAGCAGCTTTTCTTAAAGTTCAGTTTTCCTCCAACAAATGGCAGAAGCGTGAATCAAGAATGATGCATTTCAATATAAGATGAAAAATTAAAACTCATTTATCTCAACACCTGATTTTTTTTAGTTGTGTCCCTTTTGCAGCCCACGAATTAAATGGGTTGAGTTATTACCTATCACACCCGTTAACTTATTAACACCCGAAAACAAACTTTCAACGAGCCGCAAAAATGAGATGGTAGCTGTATTAGTAAATATTTTTATGCTAGATATGAAATTAAAAATTAGCCAGTAAAGAGTTGGGTTCGCACAGTCAAAAATCTTCAACGTGGCAATGTGCACCTCTAAACATTTCATGGGTATTCTAACTCTTAGAGGACATACTACAGAAATCCCAGATGTTGCTGATGGATTAACAGATGGCCAGGGGAATCCTAGTTTGCCAACTCCAGGAACATGGGCACCGCTAAACGTAGTCTGCCTCTCTGAACGAACTTGACACAATTTCCGCGCGTGAGATGCGATCTGCGGCCTCCGGGCTCGCTTATCGATCTGTCCGACGCCTGCCTCCCGGCCGGCGACCGGCCGGCTCGCGGCAGACGAACTAACGACGTGTAGAGGCGACGTCTAGACGACCACAATGCGACTGGCAGTGGGCCACATCCTGTTTCTAGCATTCGACGGCCAAAGATCTTTAGCAGACTTTCTCAAACATTTTGAAGATCGTACCTATGAGAATGTTTTATGAAACCGCACGGTGAAATATCTTTAAATGACTGGTCTAAAATATTATTTTGCTAAAATACTAAGATTAAAATTTTACTGAAGGAATTATTTTAAATGTACGTGTTAATTACAAGAACACGGAAGAAAAGACTTGTCAGTTAATTTCACCTTCAAATCTTCCCATGGAAGATGTGCACTTACTCCCTACAACCGTACTCCAGGTGGCTCTGGGATACGTGTAATCCGTTAAAACCCTTTGATCCAGTTAACGACTTCAAAAAGATAGTGACCACACACAATACATACAATAATTTTTAAGTTACTTAAGTTAAGTGCGGAGAATATAATCTCCGAAAAGGGTAATACTGTGTCAAAGAATACAAAAAACTTTAATAATAATTTCACAAAACTTTAACAATTTCACAAAACTCTTGCAGTGTTGCGAAACACAAAATAAAAGGCTCACACTGACCAAGCGATGCTACCTGACTAACACAGCAAACAAAAACCAAATGAATGTAACATTGAAAGGTTACGAGGCACACATGGCCGGGTTGTCGAACCACACCACTGTCACAGCACCACCGCTCCTACAAATCACACCGCTGTCCAGTAGAGGGTCTCAATGCAGAAATCGTGAAAAATGCCCTTCACCGCCGTGGATGCTTCATGCTCCCGGTCCACCATAGCTCCATCCGCTTGGCCCACACTCCACCAGCTGTGTCGCCCGCTGGCCGCACATGCTCTGGGCGGTGCCCCGGGTTCGACCCCGGGCAGGGCTCAGAGGGGCGGGCAGCCGGCTAGCTGGCGGCGGGGGGGGGGCGGACGTAGGCAGGGGGAGAGATACGGGCGCGACGGCGCGATGGTGTTGGTGGCGGCGGTGACGGTGGTGATGTAGTGACGTCACCGGTGTCGGCGGCGAGGGTAGCTGATTGCAACCTGGCAGGGCGGCGGAAGAGCTGTCACATGCATCAAGGCGCGGGGAAACAATGATTTAATTAATGTCTTCATTCCATCTCATTGATTGATTGATTGATTTTTTTTTTTTTTTAAGTGGGACGCGCGAATGTTGGAATTGGCGCCCCCATGACACCCTGGTCTAGCATGGAACTCCCATAATTTAGCGGGAAGCACTCCAAAGAGTGCCCAGGTGGGCGGAAGTCGCAGGAACTTGTCCGCGCCGAGCAAAATGTGCTAACATTTATTGGGGCCGGGCGCATGGCGATGCTCGGGTTCGGCACTGTCCGTCTCCCACTCACTTCTTTCAGCAACAAGCACTTAGAAGTCCACCACAGTTCTGCATTATCTTGAGAGACTCCATTCCTACTATAAACGAGTGAGGAGGGCATACAACAAACGAAAGCATAGGCGTTTGCCTAGCGTACATATTGTAATCACCTCGAACCATTACTGAGTACCTCGTAACAATTACCTTAACCTAGAAGTAACAAAATCACATAGAATTTGTAGCAGTGCTTAATCAAAAAATTATACCAATTAGTACAACAAGGAATTAATAAAACGCATAAAATGTCAAAGAACACCAAAAAAAACCAAGTGGCAGGCCCACGCAGTATGACCTAAAAAATGATAGTGGTACGCCTGTTCACCAGGCGGCGAAGCGAAAGAAAAATCAGCTGAGCATCTCTGGTCTACAGAGGGGGAAAAGTAGAGATAAATATCATGGATTGGGGCTTACTCGTGGGAGGATCTAGCCAGTGCACATAACTTTTGTACTGGTCGCAATAACTTGCCCTGGCTAGTTCGTACTTCAACAGTACGCACGACTCCTGCTTGATCAGGGAACAATTTCTCCACTACACCTAATTTCCAGTGAGAGGGCGGAGATTCCTCAATTAAAAGTACTAAATCATTTACAGCTAGTGGTGGTGACTCCCTTTTCCACTTCACCCTTTGTTGCAAGGTGTGGAGGTAATTGCGCGACCAATATTTCCAAATTATTGCTAATTTGTTATTTAAATGGCGGAACTGTTGTGCAGGAGTAATCTGCACAAGAGGCGAGTCAGTATCTATAGGAAAAGTATTAAGCGCGTGCCCGTAGACTAAGTGATTCGGGGTTAAAATCAAATTCACATCCGAATCTGTAGACGTGACTTCAAGCGGTCTTGAGTTTAAACAAGCTTCTATTTTGGCTAAGAGGGTGTACAATGTAAGCAAGGGCACAACTTGTTGCCCTAAAGCCCGACGCAAATGGAATTTAAGACTTTTAACACAAGCCTCAGCTAACGAGTTTCGGTGAGGAGCGTAGGTGGGGCAAAAGTGCCAGGAGGTACCCTGCACTGATAAAAAATTGGTGATAACCTCTAAATCCCGAGCGGAAAGAACAAAGCGATTAGCCTCGGCTAGGATACGACTAGCACTTTTGAATGTACTAGCGTTATCACTGTACATGTGCACAGGATAACCTCTTCTCGAACCAAAACGTTCAAAGGCCGCAATGAATTGAGAGGAGGATAGATTTTCGACGATTTCTAAATGCGAAGCTTTCGTGGAATGGCATATAAATACAGCAATCCAAGTCTTCTGAGACATTTTTGATCTCGTGAGAGACGGCCTTGTCAAAATTGGGCCACAATAATCTACGGATGTGTGAGCCCATGGCCGAGAAGGATTTACGCGGCTAGGGGGCAATGAACCCATAATTTGCTCCACGGGTGCGCCGCGCCAGCGCCTACACGTCAGACAAGCATTAATTACTTTTTTTGCTACCCGTCGTAGGGAGGGAATCCAATACTGCTGGCGCACACATCCCATCATCATTGCCAAGCCCGCATGTAGAAATGCGAGGTGTATCATTTCTAAGAACAGGACGGTAAATTTGTGGTTAGGCGGAAGTATAATAGGATGCTTGTTTAACCTCTCCACCTGAGAATTCATTAAACGGCCACCCACCCGTAAAAGCCCATCAGGGCCTAGATAAGGATTCAAGCTAATGAGCGATGACTTGGGAGGTAATCCCTTTTCTTTTGAAAGTGCCTTATATTCAAGGGGGTAGATGTCTAGTTGAATGAGCCTTATAATAACCACTGTGGCTTCTCTCAATTCAAGCGGTGCCAACCAACCCCTTCTCCGCATCTGAGCCGAAGCAGGGTCAATGCGAGCAACAATTGCAGCCCGTATATTGTTAATGAATCTTAAGCATAGCGCCAACACCCTTATCAATTTGTGATATTTTGAATATCTGCTAAGTAGCACTTGAACAAATGAATTTTGGTTTTCACCTACATCTGACGAGGGCATATTTGTTTTGTATGCAGTGAACATACAACAGAGAGCATCTACCTTACCATTATCCGCTACCTCAGCATCGACAAACGGCTTGGCCCACATTGACACTGGCTGCTTCAGCCACGGCGGTCCTACAAACCAGAGGGTACTGTGTTGCAGTGCCTGGGGGGAGACACCACGGGTTAGCAGATCAGCGGGATTCTGTCTCGAGCTTACATGGCGCCAACAAGATAGTGGATAGGATGCCACTATCTTTGAAACTCTATGCGCAGTGAAAGCATCCAATTTATGATTGCTTTTCACCAACCAGTGCAAAACAATAGAACTATCTGAAAAAAGATACACTTGATTAATAGAACACACAATTCTCAATGCTCTTATTACCTTCTTGGTCAATTCTACCAATAACAATGCACTACACAACTCCAAGCGAGGAATAGTCGACCCTGCCAGGGGGGCAAGTCTTGATTTAGAGCACAACAAGTGGCTATGCGCAACGGATGCAGAATCATGATTAACTAAGTATAATGCAGCTCCGTACGCCTTATGAGAGGCATCACAGAATCCTACTAGACAAGAGGGAGGGTGACCCTGGGGTAACACCTTGCGTGGGAATATAATTGATGGCAGTAAAACAATCTCATTGACCAAGGACTGCCAACAAGAAGTAAGATCAGAATCGAGAGGAGTATCCCAATCCAACTGTAAAGACCACAATTTTTGCAGAAAAAGCTTCAACTTTACCAAGAAAGGATTCACAAAACCTAATGGGTCATAAATAGAGGCTATTAAGTGCAACACAACCCTTTTTGTTACACACGGGAGGTTGAAAGTGTTTGGATCGGAGTGTTTGCTATATGTAATGCAAAGTGTGTCTTTATCAGTGTTCCAAGACAAACCCAATATTCTGTGTGTATTGTCTGAGGCCAGAGGCGTGGAAGTGTATTGTGTGTGAGTGGTGTTGAGAGTGGCCAGAAACGATGAAGAATTGCTATTAACCTTTCTCAAATTAAAATGAGCTCCCTTTAGCACTTTTACAATCCTTTGAAATAACGATGCTGCCTTCTCAGCACAGTCACTCCCGAACAGTAAGTCATCTACATAAAATCCCTGCTTGATAGCTGAAGCCACCTCAGGATCATTTTCATTTATTTCCTCAGCCAACTTGTTGAGACACCTTGTACTCAGAAATGCGGAGGGGGCCATACCATAAGTAACGGTCTGCAAAGTAAAAATTTTAATGGGGTCGTGAGGGTTCTCTCGCCACAAAATTCTCTGAAATTTAGTATCAGCATCATGCACCCGAACCATTCTATACATTTTCTCAATGTCTGCAGTGAAACAAACATTAAACAATCGAAATCTAAGCATGATGTCAATGAGCTCTGATTGCACGTTAGGGCCAGCGTAGAGTAGGTCGTTTAAACTTAACCCAGAAGAAGATTTGGCACTACAATTGAAGACTACACGCAGTGGTGTAGTAGGGGATTGTGGATTCAACACACAAAAATGAGGTATAAAATAGAAAGGAGGTGCTATCTTACTGACACATTCAACTGCATGCCCCAATTCAATGTATTCTCTCATGAACTTGACATAATTATGCCTTAATTCTCTATCTTTAGAAAATCTGTTTTCTAAAGCAAGCAAAAACTGCTTGGCCACAAAATGTGAATTCCCCAATAATTGTGGAGGACGTTTAAAAGGCAAAGATACACAAAATTGCCCATTCTCCAACCTAAAGGTGTCCTCATTAAATTTCTTTTCACAAGGATGCTCCAAGTGTGAGAAGTTTTCATCACGAGAAGAGGAAATCTTCTCAGAATTCCAAATATTCTCATAATCATTGACTAAGGAAGGAGAGTGTGCAGTTAAGAAAAAGCACTGATCTGGGGGTGCCGCACTTGGCAACAGTGTGGGCAATCGATCCCCCGCAATGACATTACCAAACTTAGTATCAAGAATAAAAAGCTTTGAACAATGGCTGCTCTTCTTAGTGTTAAGCACCTGAAAAAATAAAGAAGAGCTTAATAAAATATCTAATTTTTTAGGCATAAAGAATTGGTCATCAGCCAATTTTAGGTCAGCAGGCAGCTTCAGGGCAGCTAAATTAATGTTCCTCCGGGGGGTGGCTTTGGAAATAGCAGGGACCACTAAACATTCTATTGCCCTTTTCCACCTACAACACCGCGAGGAGATTAACACATGAACTCTAGCATTTGAACCAGAAGTAAGAGCATTTACAGAATGAATCGTAGCATTATGCCTAATTCTTTTGAGACGGAGGGCCTGTACCAGTGATTCAGTTATCAAGGAAACTTCACTACCAGAATCAAGTAATGCCCTGGCTGGCAGGGTTTGGCCCAACTCATTTGTTGCATTAACAATGGCTGTGGGAAGGAGAGAACCAATATTATGTGTCTGGCTAAGAACCAAGTGTGATAACGTGGAAACCTTAGTATCGTGTGGTTGTTTTGCAGTAATCTGGGTGGCAGATGCTAGTCCAGCAGAGGTGTTGGGAGCACTAGAACAATGAGGTGATGCCAAATTATGGACATTTTGTGTAGAAAATTTATGAAGCATTGAGTGGTGGCTCTTACCACAAGTTTTACAACTTCGTTGTGAGCAATGATGAGAAGGACCCTTCCTTCGAAGACAGTTGTAGCAGAGTTGATGAGAAGAGACAAAATCCCATCTCTGCTGGACAGCCAGGGTACGAAAACGAGGGCAGGCGAAAAGTGGGTGCTCTCCAGAACTGCAGGCAATGCAGGCTCGAGCTGATGACCCCTCTTCCAGCTGAAACACCTGTTTGGCAGGTGAAGATTGTGTAGGGCGCTTAGACTTACTAACTGAAACAGAATTCACATCAGGATTAGCAAGAGGGGCAATGTCTAGGGCTCTTGCCCGGAGTGAAAGAAAATCTAAAACATTTTGCAATGGAACAATATCATTTTTTGCTTTAGCAAGGAAAAATGCTTCCCTTGTTTTGTTATCCAATTTACTGAGCACTAAAAATTGTACTATTATTTCAGCCATAGGGACTGTAGTGGGAACTGCTGACATAGATAGCCAGTGAGAAGTTACTACATTGTGCAATTCTCTTAAGGTGGAGGCATCACCAATTTTGAGGGAAGGAAAGGAGAAGAGAGCATGAATGTGCTCTTCTAAAATTTTCGATTTATCGTCATAACGATCTCTTAATAAAGCCCAGGCCTGTTGAAAGGATCTGTCTGATACTGTGAGCACAGAAATCAACTTCAGAGGTTCGGCCTCGAGACTACTCATTAAATGCACCAACTTCTGCGAGTCCGGTATCTGTACCTGATTAATGACTAATTGAGTAAACAAATCACGAAAACGTTGCCAATTTCTATACCTTCCATCAAATTTTGGAATTTTAATGCTCGGTAGCGAGGCATGATGACACGCCGAGGCAACAGTAAGAGGCTTTTCAAAGGGCTCGTATTTTTCATTCAATAGCTGTTTTACAGCCAAGTAAGCATTTTCACATTGCGAAAAATTTTGTTCATGAATCGTGCTAAAGAACTCTGTGGAGCTGATCGCATCCATTTTAAGAGCTTCGATATCTTTCCACACCTCGCATAACCTATCACGCAAGCACGCGAGACTGGCTACTGTTGCTGGTTGCAAAGCTTTCAAATTACTTTCAATTCGTGAAATTTCCCAAATAGCGAGACTCCACCTTTGTGATAATCTTAATTCAACTGCACCTGGCTCCTTAGCCCGTACCTTTGACTGAGACATGGTTAAATAAGCTTGCTTACTAATGAAAAGAACTGAAATAATTCACGATAGCATTTAAAGGGTATGAAGTTTCATACGCGAAAAACCATCTAAAAATTTAAGGACCGACATATATTTGTTAATTGGAAGTCAACACCACTTTCATAAGCAAAATGAGCTATGTAACTATCGTCAAAATACATTTAACCCTACAAACTTGAGAACCTAAGATCAGGAACGTGAAATATGAGGTTAGGAAAGCTGCATAAGATTTCCAGGAATTGGAAAGGCGTAACCAAGAACATGCTTTTAATTTGCACCATACAAACCGCAAAGCAAAGCGCACATAACACAAGTAAATGTTACAACAGCACTGCTAATGATTCTACTGTAATTTTGTTTTTTATTCACCAAGGCACGCGTTCCGTGTGCGCATCACGATGACGCGGCATGGCGTGAACAAAACCCTCGCGTAGTCAGTGTTACCAACGAACGAACGAAGTATTCGTTCCCGGGTTTCAAGGCACCATAAAATGTCAAAGAATACAAAAAACTTTAATAATAATTTCACAAAACTTTAACAATTTCACAAAACTCTTGCAGTGTTGCGAAACACAAAATAAAAGGCTCACACTGACCAAGCGATGCTACCTGACTAACACAGCAAACAAAAACCAAATGAATGTAACATTGAAAGGTTACGAGGCACACATGGCCGGGTTGTCGAACCACACCACTGTCACAGCACCACCGCTCCTACAAATCACACCGCTGTCCAGTAGAGGGTCTCAATGCAGAAATCGTGAAAAATGCCCTTCACCGCCGTGGATGCTTCATGCTCCCGGTCCACCATAGCTCCATCCGCTTGGCCCACACTCCACCAGCTGTGTCGCCCGCTGGCCGCACATGCTCTGGGCGGTGCCCCGGGTTCGACCCCGGGCAGGGCTCAGAGGGGCGGGCAGCCGGCTAGCTGGCGGCGGGGGGGGGGGCGGACGTAGGCAGGGGGAGAGATACGGGCGCGACGGCGCGATGGTGTTGGTGGCGGCGGTGACGGTGGTGATGTAGTGACGTCACCGGTGTCGGCGGCGAGGGTAGCTGATTGCAACCTGGCAGGGCGGCGGAAGAGCTGTCACATGCATCAAGGCGCGGGGAAACAATGATTTAATTAATGTCTTCATTCCATCTCATTGATTGATTGATTGATTTTTTTTTTTTTTTTTAAGTGGGACGCGCGAATGTTGGAATTGGCGCCCCCATGACACCCTGGTCTAGCATGGAACTCCCATAATTTAGCGGGAAGCACTCCAAAGAGTGCCCAGGTGGGCGGAAGTCGCAGGAACTTGTCCGCGCCGAGCAAAATGTGCTAACAACTGAACAGTAGTCCATTTTAATGAAGTTTTCCTAAAAGTGTACATCTACTGTTGATTGATTGTTCGTGATTCCGGGCGCGTAAACTACAGAGGTCATTAGTCCCGTTAGTGTAGTGCGTGTTTTTCATCGGGAGGTGGCGGTTATCTTTCCCCGCCGGATGGCGAGATCCGGCGCCGACCTACCGTCGACTAGCGGGGTTTCCCCAACCAGGTATTTCCCACCAGCAGGTCACCGCCCCAGCTGGGACAAGCTCTCAGCTCCCGACCGGTCTCCCGGCATGTGTGGTAATGTAGTGCATGTTAGTGTGTGTTTTTAAGGGGTGAGGATAGGAACAGGAAGGAAAGATCGCGCGCGGTCCGTGGCCCGTTTGTTAAGGTACCGCTGTGGCATTCGTCTAGTGTTGATCGGAGAAATCACGGAAAACTACCGATCAGAGCTAGAATTCTCCTCCCGACAGCGACTTAATTCGACCTAGCTGATAAGCTAGTGTCGAAAATCCTGCCGCTGTCGGAACTCGAAACTAGGACCTCTCGCTCAGAGGGATTGCAGTGACATCAGTCGATGCACTGAGTCATCTCTCCCGGTACACATATATAACATATATAACACATAACATATAGTACACATATATAACATCATACAACATACTAGTCAAAAACCGGTTATAACAATGCTGAATGTGTTGAGCATTTCGTTCTTTATAACCGATAATTGTTATAACCGGCTATGAAAGTTTACCGACTATTTCAACTTTTACACATTCAGATATTTGAAGGTTGATAGAAAATAAAATTAAGACCCATTGGTTCCACTTAGTACTGCTAGTAATAGGCTGCTACAATGTACCATAATGAATTATATGCAATTCAAGGACCTAAATTCACCTTACCCACGAGTCGCGCAAGTTGTTGACTTTCCTTGAAGAATTGAAACATTGATGATCACATTACTTGCACTTTGTTATTAAACTACTTTATAAATATACTTCGATATTCTTGAGCTCGGAAGATCTTGTTCGTGTAATTTTTAACCGGTTTTGTTTCAAAAGAGTCATTTTTACAATTTTCTTCCATATTATTGAAATTGTGGAATGTGACAAACGTAATTCTTTCACCATTTCGTTACTCGTTTCTCCATTTTCTAATCTCCATATTATCAGACAGTTTCAGTAATCGTAACATCTTTTCTTTTACAACACTTTAACAAGGCGCCCAGAGAAAACAAGAGGCCTGTGGCCGAAGATCCAGGAGGCCCCTTGTTTAAAAAAAAAAGTCTTCCCCCTTTTCATACAAACAGAATTCATTTCTCTTTCTCTCGTAATGACTTACAGCGGTTCATTTTAATTAGAAGTAAATACATTGTTTATTCTTACGGAAAAATTCGGGGTCCCTGTTAGATTGGAGTCTGGCGCACGTTGTCCTAGCCGCCCCCGCCCCCCTTCTGGACTCTACTTCAATACCCTGTGCTTCGAGGGTCTCCAAAAGTTTGATTTGCGGTGACTAACGCACCACACAATGGCAGGATTCAACAGTGTTCTATGCTTCGGTGGAGCCTTTTATTCTATGGAGTAGTAGCCACACGAACTCTTCGTTCAGAACACAATGACTGATAATTGGGCAGAGGAAGAGAAAGATCGTTGTATTAACAGTAGGTCGTTAGAACCTATGCAGTACCTTTATCAAGTGAAGCAAAGTATGTGGTTGAAAGAGATGCGTCGTTCGAAGTAATGTAACAAACGTAATAAATACAATTCGGTTAAGACGAGTCTGTGGGAATCGCCCTGGACGTAGCCGTTATATGCGATAGGTCCTACAAACCGACGACGTTAAAAACTACTTTGATTGTAAATACAGGGTGTCCGGGGAAGAAACGTCAAATCTTAGAAAATAAGCTCTTAAGACAATTCTAAGCATATTTTGTCTAATAAACTACGTGGGTATTCCGAATGGTTGAGTCGCAATAATCACTCAAAAGTTGGTTTGATAAATTGATTTCTAGGCAAAAATTTGCCTTATAGAAGCATAGTAACACTCCAGAAACATGTAAATTGTTCATTATTCACAAAAGAAATGAATATATTTGTTCAGAAAGAAAAATTAAGCTAGAAATAAAAAAGCACCCAATTTACACAATTCAACTCCTTTTTTATTTATCGTTTAATTTTTCTATCTGAGCAAATATATTCTATGTTTCTATGCTTCTATAATGCAAATTTTTGCCTAGAAATAATTTTTTCAAACCAACTTTTGAGTGCTTATTGCGGCTGAACCATTCGGAATATCCACATAGTTTATTACACAAAATATGCTTAGAATTGTCTTAAGAGCTTCTTTTCGAAATTTCGATGTTTCCTCCCCGGACACTCTGTATTCATACTACACAACTAGATAATTTTATGTGGTGTTAACATTACCAGTGCTTCTACGAAGTATTGACGATATCATCTCTCTCACTGCCCTGCGGGGACTCACGAGGCAAACGCTTTCGTCTCTAAGTGGCGATGCCTTCCCTTGGAGAAAAAGAACACTCAAATTATAATACGTTAACAAATAAAATCAGTAAGTAATGCAAATATCAAGTAGTTCTACCAAGTAACATTATTGCGATGCTACAACGTCTTGCAACTCAGTCCCCTTTGTTTAAAAAAACAAACGGCTCGTTCACGCATGCTCAGAAGGTCACGCGTAAGAGATGCGTACGAGTAGAACATCTGCGTCGTCGGCCTTTTGTTGTCTAGAAAGAGCAGAATGTAAACTATAAATATACACGAGAGTGTATATTTATAGTCTATATGTAGTTCCCTTGGGCTATAAATTTCACACAAAATATTATCGTTTTGACGTCACAAGGAGCGTTGGAAGACAAAAAGACCGTTTGCTTTGTTTCATTATCAGAAGGTTCAACTATTTAAGCAGTTACCGATGGCGGCCTAGATTCCCATTTCAAAAGAAATATTGACGCTTTACAAAAGGAAAGGAATACATTTGGCTACGTAAATACATGGCTGAATTAAATGCATTATACTTCAGTTACATCGATATTAATTTAAGCATTGTATCATTTTTTTTTATTTGCTACCTACCGAGATTTCTTATGGCTACTTGGACGTAACAGCACAGCTCAATGAAACCTTTTTTCATCAGTTCCAATGCATTATGATAGTTACAGTAACAATGCACAATTAATGAGGCACATTTGTTTAGCGAGAAACTATGATAATGAAGAAATATCCTGACCCCGCCACTCGTCGAATTCCAATGATTCACAATGTTCCTGAGTTTCTACATAACGAATGGAAAGATTTGTTACGAGACAATTTTAATAAAGAAATGTTTTTATGTAGGAACTGTTATGATATAATCAGGAACAGTTCTTGGGTATTTAATTTTAAGATCACTTTCTACTTTTGCAGTTGATACGTTCATATTTTCATTGTACGAATATTACAGTATTTTAATAATTAAATTCACTTCATTAAAAGTGGTTGTCCACCAAATTATTCACACCTCGTTAACATTTTGCAAACCCTTTGGATCGTTATTGAGTGTCGAAAACTGAAAAACGCCCGGCTCCTTTTCCCACGGCCCGCAGCGATCCGCAAGACTGTTCCGGTCGAGGGGGAAACTAGCCCCCCCCTCCTTCCCTCTGCAGCAGCAGCAGCAGCCGCCGCCAGCGCCGGGCAGTAACCGGCGGAGCGGCGCGCCGTCAGCATGTTCGTGCTCGCGGAAATGAAGAACACCGTGCGCGTCACGCCGGACAAATTCGACCGCTGCATGCACGACGCGCTCAGGGGCCACCTGGAGAAGACGCTGGTGGGCAAGGTGAGCCAGGGCGCACAGCTGCTGCGGCGGCGGCGCCGACCACGTGGGCGCTCGCGAGAACAAGACCGGGGCCTTTTATACTGCGATTTTCGTAGCTTTGTCCCTGACAGCGATCAGCTGTTTCGCTGCCATCCAATCGGGAGCTTATACTTCGCGACAGTGACGTCACTATGGTGACGTTCAAGCTCCCGATTGGACGACATCGTGAACAGCTGATTTCTGTCATTGACAAAGTTACGAAAATCGCAGTATAATCGCAAGCATTGCTTGATACGGTCGCGATCATGCGAAATCTAGCGGAACGACTGAGAAAGATGCGAAATACCGTGACATATTGCATCGCGTAGATAGGATTTCAGTGGCCTTGAGGGTGAAAGTTAAAAAAAATGGCAGTATAACACACGCACAGCTGTTGCGGCGGCGGCGGCGCCGACCACGTGGTCGCTCGCCAGAACAAGACCGGGGCCTTTTAACTCCCATATATACGGCGATTTCTCTTTGTCCCGACGGTGTAAGATATAAAGGTGTGTCAACTAGCCGTCTTTGGGACAAATTTTCAGAACCGAGTTTGAGGCTGGTTCCTCGCTTGTCCGTACGGTGCGCATGGTCGGTTAGGGTCACGGTGTAAGATATACATCTTATCTTAAACTGTGGCTATTACACAGTTTTATAAAACATTTCCCAACCATTTTCGTAACTGTTCGCTTTAGACTTTACCAATTCCACCGCAAAACGACAAATCGCTGACTTGAAATAAGTAATCAGCTGGCCGCAGAGCTGTCGAATGAATCTCGACCAATCACGACCTTGCCAAATGAGACCCAAAGATCGCAGCGCTTTTATGCGAGAACTGTGAGAACTGGCCTCTCATAAGCTTCAGTTTTAGACTGGGAGTGAACACACCTATATATCTTACACCATGTTTGCCCCTCAAGGCCACTCAAATCCCATCTTCGCGATGGAATATGTCACGGCATTTCGCGTCTTTCTCGGTCTTGCTGGTAGAAGTCGCATGATCGCAAGCACCGCTTGATACGGTCGTGATCATCCGCGAAATCGAGCGGAACGACTGAGAAAGATGCGAAATACCGTGACATATTCCATCGCGAAGATAGGAATTGAGTGGCCTTGAGGGGCAAAGTTAGAAAAATCGCAGTATAACGTGGTGGAGACCATTACTAGAGAGCGCATTTCTATGATTTTGCATATTTTTGTCCGTTGCTATAGGACATAGCGAAGTGAAATTTCTTGACATTTCGTTGCAATTTAAGGCCATGTAGATTAATATGTTAGTGCATATTTGGCCTATTTTTCCTGGTGGTGCATATTGGTGTAATTATAATGGGCACATTTGGCATATTTTGCATATTTCGTTAAATTAGAGACTTATCTTTAAAACGTTTCAACTTTACATACGATCTATTTATTTGTGAGCGTTCATAGGTGCAAAGAGCTTGTCACAGTTTGCGTTTTTTTCTTTTATATAGATAAAATACTAGTGAAATCGTAGGAAATTTCTTGATAATACTTTTTTTAAACCAGGAAGAAGAAAAGCAACAAAATGTACTTCAATAAGGTGAATATTTACTTGAATTATTTCTCCCGCGAAGTAAGATCTCTTTCCCCACACGTCATATACAGTTTTTACTGTTTTTTGACAATAAATAAATAAATAAGATAAATTATATTCTGTTTGCACAAAAATATATTTTCATTTCAAGAACATTTCTCCTGAATTTTATCAAAAAAGGTTACTGCAGAAAATGAAATATTATTAATTTTAATTGGATATTCAAGGGTATACTTGGGAATTTTTAGGTCATAAATGCATGTTTTTAAAAGCATATTTCAAGATTTTTTAGGGCATGAAATTCCTTTCCCTAACTATTACAGGGCCGCGCTCTCCTCCAACACCTTCTTACAGGAACTAAAACTAACCGCCGCCAACGATACTTCAAACCTGCGTGGCTGCTGCGTGGGTTCGCAAGACGCAAGCAGGCGCATAGTGTTACAAAAGATAGCATCGATGTTCGCGTTTTCTTCAGCGGTTTCTTACATGAATATATTATGAATAATTGAACCTTTAGAATGCACTTTTCGTATTTCTCACCAATTAGCCAATCTGTATGTACGGAAGTTGGCTAGCCTAACCTGCAGGGGTATCCGGCGACACCAGCGCCTTCTGTAGTAGAACCCTCAAGTTTTGTCCCCAGTTTTGATGGAGAGTTACTAGGCCCTGAAGAAGACTGCGGAGCAAGCGAGCATAATCGCCCTCTTACTGGATGGAAATTCGAGTCCGTGTATATGTCAGGGCCTTGCAATTCTCCATCAAAACCGGAGACAAAGCTTGAGGGTGTTACTATAGGAGGCGCCAATGTCGCCGGGTACAGCCGCAGGCTAGGCTCGCCAAATTCCGCTCATAAAAAGTGGCTGAATTCTGAGAAATACGAAAAGTGTCTTCTAAATGTTCAATTATTCATAACGGTCTAAATAAGCAGCAGCCATGCGCGTTGAAGTATCGTGGGCAGCAGTTGGTACTCTAGTTCCTGTAGGAAGGTGCTAGAAGAGAGCGCTCCACTGTACTGGTCTCCACCACGTTACATGAAAGTTGAAAGGTCCTGGTATATGTGCACTATATTCATTCAAAATTCTATCACTGTATTAATTCAAAATCACGAATCAGAAAGTCTAATATTATAAATTACTATCAAAATACTAGCATATGATACATCATTTTATTCCTCTTTTCATGATCTATCTATTGCTGGTGAGAAAAATATAAAGTTCCATTTAAAAAATCAATGATGATTCAATTTCTCGAAAACTAAAAATATTATAGACAATTTTTCTACGGCATGTTACTTGCCCCATGATTCTGCATTATTCAGCGGAAACTGCATTTCGATATTGTGAACCGTTTAAATATTACGGGGGTGGCCATAGTTTTGGTGGGACATCCTGTAGTGTATACAAGTTTTCTTGAGCCCCAGATTTATTACCCCCCTTCTCTATTTCGTATATACAGTAGTTGAATTTACGAAATTTGTCACAATAATTTCGTAAAAACTTGGCAAACTAATTTGGAATTGCTAGCACCTTGGACGAAATAACTACCTACTTCCTGCCCCCTCCCCGATTCCTCTCATAGCAATTTCATAGCTCAAAAAAACGTGCGCTGGTTATATACTCATCCCTCGATTCTACGGATTTCTCTTTAACGGATTGCAGAAGCACACGCTGTCTGGAACTTTTTTTCAATTTAAAATGTTGAATGAACAGTTATATAGTGCACATTTACGGTGTCCAAGCATTTTACGAGTACATCCCCATATTGTATTGATCGAAAATACAATATTGAATTCTTTCTCTTTGGCAATGTAATTGTCCATTTTAGCCACTCATTGTGTAATATACCGTCAACTCATACTGACAATTTGCGTCACGGGACAGATGTTTTCCTTCATAGCCGTAGAATCCAGAGGCGAGTACTAATTTTATTTGAAATTGTAACGCAGTGATCGATGAAGGAAAGCAAAAGGTTTCTTCCTTATTGTTAGGCTCTACCGATTCACCACGTCGACATTCGCGACGCGAGTACTGCAAAAAAAGGGAAGAGTCGTTGCCACGGCCAGGCAAACTTGGAAAAAGTAATGTTCATTCTGTCTGATTTCATTGGTACGAAGTAATCAATGTACAAAATGCGTATATTAAATCGATACGCGGGAGATGTCTGTAGGCAGTAATCTCTCAAATGTACTAAGTTCACTATTCAATAGGAATGACAACATGGAACTTCACATTAATTTGTTTTAAACTTCATTTAGTATATTTTTAAAGTATTGACAATTTTGCAAAAATTTCTCATTTTAATATTAAAATATTCCAAAAGCAATACATTTCAATAACCTACATTTAAGATTCATATAACGTTTCCATCAACTAATAATGCATGAAATGTTTCACTTTTCTCTGGTATTAAAATTTACACGTCTGAAAATTTTAATTAAGTATGTTAGGTGATTCAGCGTCAATATTTTGAACTTCATAATGAAATGTTTCATGCCGTTTCCAAACTCTTCCTGGCGGATGGAACTGCTATTCGCTGCAGTTATCCATTCGTACCAGAGACTTGACTTCATTGTATCAATTTTATCAGGTCTTATACCAGTTTTCTTCATTGCTTTTTAAAGTAATTCATCTTTGATTGTCAGTTACTTCCTATTTCTACTTATTACACAACGTAAAACTCTAATATTGTCTGTTGAGTTATATGAGCGATTTGTTGACACAATGCCAAATCAAATTGGGGGCGTGAACGTTCATATAGAAACGTTGATATACATTAAACGTGACTAATGTAAATCAGATTTGATCAATGTGACGTGTGTTCAATGTTAGCAGTAGCGAGTAGTATGTATGTGTAGTGGATGTGATTATTGGGACTTAAAGCAGAACTGTGAATCAGTGATCCAGTGAAGTGAGCCTTAGTGCTGTTGGAACTCTAAAGGACAAGTTAGCTGTGTTTTGTGTTAGTGGACCATTAAGTGAGTTTTGTAAGTAAAAAAGTGTACTAGTTTTGTGTATCATGCCCATATAGGGTTAAAGAGTATACCGTCACAAGTTATTAAAAGGTGTTTACTCTCACATGTAAAAAAAAAAGTTCACATTTCTTTCACAACGTAACTAACTTGTGCCTTTTACATTTATTTTAGTCATTCCGCTAATTGGAGAATGTTCTAGTAATAATAAATAATAACAATAATAATGTATTTATATAGCTATAATGCAAAAAAATATATTCCATGCTATAAGGCCAGCGAAATAATATTGTTTCGCCCAGTGATGCGATGTCCGACGATGCTAAACTGGTTTAGAACATGTCAAAAGAATCTTCGACTGGCCTGTACAAATACGAAGTTTGTTTGCCTGTAGTTTTGTCGATCTGAATTTCAGATTACATGCAATCACTGAGTTTGTTAAAAAAACAATCAGGAAAGATGTCAGGAAGCAGTCTATTTTGCGTTTTTAATTGTGTTTAAGTGCAAATAATGAATAGTGCAATATTTGTCAACCCAGATTGTCTATCATTTATACAGTGGAGATGCATTATTTCCACTTGCTTACTTGAGTGAAACGTTTAGGCCTATTCTTCAACAAATATGGGCTTCATGTAAATATAAACTTGCAGATATATTCAATTACAAACAAAACATTTGAGATTCCTAAAAGCCATGACCTCATGTATGTTCTATTCAATTAAAAACCTTCAAATATTTCACATACATTGAATAGTAAACAAATAGCACACCTTGTCACCCATTCGAAAAACGTTTAAACTGAATTTTTGTCTGCTAGAACACATGAAATTATTTTAAATGCTATGCAATTTTATTGTTATTAAACATTTTCGCTAAAACAGGTTTTCAAGTTTTTCCTCCAATGCATTTGAAAAAGCCAGATTACAAAAATAATTATATGGCTTGTCACTCACATGCATTAGACATTCATAATCTTAAACAATAACTATGCCCAAAGAGAAAACTTCAAAATCAAAACATGATTCCAATTCCCATTTACTTGTGTAAATGCACAAGTTTTCAAGAAAAAAAAAAGGATTTATCATTCAAACTTAAGTATTACTCATATTTAAGAACTAAATATGTAAAGGGAATGTAACTCACTCCATGTCAAACCATGGGCGAATTTTTTAATCTGCTGTCTGGAAACTACTCTGAAAAAGTGGGGGGGAGGGTACATGCTGATCGTACGTTTTGTTGGTCGTGGAAAACTTAAAGATAACATGTTCATTTCGGACTGGAGTGTTTACACATTGCAACATCCGCTCTTAACAGTTTTCTTTTATCGAATTCCCTTTTACACACTGATGTCATGGAATTCGTTTTTGGTAACTGTCTCTTTGTTAGTGAATGTAATACTGCTTAAATATTTTTTTATTAATAACCACTAGTAAACGCGGTACTTTCCCGGCCTGCACAGCTGAAGTCAAATTTTTAGTACTAGTGCTTCAAGTGAGAAGATGCTGAAGTGTTCAGATAAATCAATAAATGCAACAAAGGAAACAAAATACTTTTGCGTGAGTGCATCAACAACTGATCTTAATGTATAATTAAGGAATTTGTATATTTGAATAAAAATATACGAAAGCCTGTAAGGCTGCCTAAAAACTAGTGTTTGGCACATGCGGTAAAAGTGATTATATTTTGCTCGTACGAGTGCACCACTTGGTGTGCCACCTTTCCTACTCGCAAAACGAAATGTAACTTTTACCACTCGTATCATAAATAACAATTACATTTCTTCATTTGCGAGATGCTCTTTATTGCGATCACTGTTCTATTGGTTTCATGCAGCTTAACAGGGCAATTCTTGACAGAGTTTAATGCATTCCGCATTGCTGGAAGTTTGATGACATGTAACTGCTGTCAGGGGAAAATGGGAGACGACGACAGATACAGATTTGACCCGAGAAGGCATGAAGCTTTATCGTACGCCGCAGCATCGTTTTTTACGTTCAGTTTTGTTGAATCGATTAGGCACGGAATAGGAAAAGGGTGGCTCTTGAATCAATTGTCCAAAATGACATTTCAACTTCGTGGAGGCATCGGTTTTTCAGACCACACACAGTTTTACAAGATTGGAATCAAATAAACTATGATACATATTGAAACGTGTTCACATCCCTTTACGGAATGTACCTAATACCAGTGACATAACAATTCCTCCTGGGGCCCCGATGCATGGTCGGTCGGGGGCCCCAGCTTACAAGCTAAACAATAAATAAAAGAAAGATAATTTTAGACACTTTTCATTTGCTTATTTAGAACGTTTTTCAATTTCAGTTTAAGGATAACATAGAATCTAACCCTCCGGACTTGCGTTTTAACGAACGCATCGATAATTTCGTCCAGATTCGCTTTCAAGGAGTTGGTGACCTTCTCTATGGACAAAATACTCAAGTCCGCCAACCTCTTGTCCCATCGAGTTTCGAAGGTAACTTTTGATCTTCATCTAACTGACCACCGACAGCCTAAAGGAAGATCCAAGCGCATCGTACTGGTCTTACTCATCCTAGGAAATGCTTCTAAACGGAGGAAAAACCAATGACAAACGCCGGACGCAAGAAAGGAAGTGGGTAACCGTGTTTCATGATAATATAAAATATTACTTATGTTCTGAATGATTACCAATCAAGAAAATGAATCACGCGTAACATTTTACGACATCCACGATAAGTGACATTTCATGTATTTCAAATACACTGGGGTGACAGAAGTCATGGTTTAGCAATATGCAACTAGTAGTGATACACAATAGCGCAGACTTTCCCGTATTAGTTTTCTATTCATTTCTATGCATTTTAGTTATTTTTTCTCTATATTTCAGGTTTCTAAAATAGGTTACCAAAAAATTTTGTAGCACTGTTTTAAAATTCCCTTAGGTTTAAAATTCTCAGGTTAAAGTTCTCTTAGGGGAGCGAGCGACTAATTTTGACGCTCAATTACTCCACAAATACGCATATTTTGGAAAATATATTACGCATATTTTCTACTCATGAATGGATTTTCTCGGAAAAAACAAAGCGTTTTCAGACTCATAATACAGTTTTATAAATAAAATCTACGGAAACTGCCATTTTTTTCTTTTCACAAAGATGTTGCTTCATCAATAGACCAAAATGAAGTATCCATTGGAATTTATTAGATCTTTCGAAAGCTTTGACGTTATTGACCATAACATCTTGCTCTCAAAATTACCCTCGTATGGAATTCGCGGTTTTGCCCTAGATTGGAGAACTTCGTACCTTAAACATCCGGCTTAAGAGTAGAAATACCATACTGGCATGAAAGAACATTACATACTTACGTTTCCAATTCTTTGCCAATTGAGCATGGGGTCCCGCAAGGTTCCATCTTAGGGCATATCCTCTTTCTGTTATATGTAAACGATATGCCCTCATCTATTAAAAATGGAAGAACAGTTCTGTTTGCCGATGAAACGAATGTTCTTGCAAAAAAGAAACGGTAAATAGTACGATTTCAGAAGTTTCAAATTGGTTTAATAATAACAAATTAATTGTTAACGAAAGAAAAACTGTTTCAATGCATTTTTGCATTTCAAATCGGCAATTGCATGTTCCATTGAAATGAACAATATGCAATTAGCTGATGTTGAGGTAACAAAATTTTTAGGTCTCTCAATTCAATCAAACTTCAAATGGAATGTAAATATAACAGAATTAAACACTAAATTAAGTTCGTTATGTTACGCATTCAAAATTCTTTCAAATTCTGTCAGTCTTCATGCAGCTCGTTGCGTTTAATTTGCAAATGTACATTCCCGCTTGAGATATGTCATAATATTTTGGGGAAGCTCATCCTGTAGTACTCAGAACTTCAGATTGCAAAAGAAAATTATTCGAATAATGAAAAAATGCCTTCCACGTGATTCCTGCAAGCCTCTTTTCATTGAACTGGGAATCTTACCATTGCCTTGTCTATTTATTTACGAATCTGTAATATTTGTCAAAAATGACCTACTTAACGGAGGGAACATATGTTCATGCAATATTGATATTTATAATTATAACACACGTTGTAGAAATCACGTGCATCAAGTGTCAGTATCAACAGCTCACTACAAGAAATCGACATACAATACATGTACGTTACTTTAAAACGCATTGCCAGATGGCATTAAACAATTAATGCCGGTACATAAATTTAAGTAAAAGTAAAATCTTTTCTGCTGCAAAACTGTTTCTACACAATTAGAGACTATACTGATCGTCAAAAAGAAAAATAATATTTATTGTAACAAAACAATGATATATAATGAATTAGTTTACGTTTGTATTATATATAACGTATATACATTAAAAAAAATTAATACGCCTGTAACAAGCAATGTACTTCAGATCCGGGTCAGTGACCCCCATCTCGATCAGGTTTTTGTCCAGTTTCCCTGACCCATTGAGCAAATGCTGAGATGGCCCCTTGTTTTGCTTTTGGACGTAAATGTAGCTTCACTGTGCGCACGTTTTGTTGAGCACTCATTTTCCTTGTAATGGTAGGAGTAGAACTGATGTTCATTACTATTTGTTAGCAATGCACAAAAATCAAATCAGCACTTTTACCGTTGAATTTGATTTCTGTAACTCAGGAATAAACATTTTTCAAAATTTTATTTTTCTAAAATAATTATTTTCTAAATTCTTGTTTCTAGTTTTTCATTTTTTATTTTTGTATATTCTGGGCATCAAGAAAATGTGCGCAGATAACCTCTTTCCCGACACGTCATATACAGTTTTTACTGTTTTTTGACCAAATAAATAAATAAATAAATATTAATATATATTAATTAATCATGAGGAGCATAGAGAATAACTAATGGTGATACAGAATGGCACAGACTTTCCCGTAATAATTTTCTGTTTCGTTTGATCTCTGCTAGCATTTCGGACTTGCCAATACTCTTTGACAGCTCCCATCTATCGCCGCACAACATTTTTTCGACTACATCTATCGCCTACATTTTTTCGACATTTTCTTACGTTTTCGATTTTCCAATGGTAGAACAAACCTATTATTTTAAGAATATAAAAAAACAATTAAACCTTGCCCTAAATGGCAATTTTCGTTGAGAAAAATTTGAAGCTCTTTTTTACAGAAAAGTTTTGAGTTTCTTGCCACCGTCGAGCTCTTAAAGCCTAGACCTCCCCAGAGGCAGTGCAGAGATATCAGTTGACGCCCTGAGCCAGCTTTACGGGTAACATTCAAATTTAATGGGGTACTATATTCTCGTCCATATTTATCTCTAATTACCTCATTAGGAAAGTGAGCGAATAGATTTTCGGGAAGGCCAAATACGAAAATTCATACTACCTGTAGCTCTTTCAATGTCGAATACTTGAGCTGATGAAGGCGAATTCTAGACGTAGAAGACAATAGCACAAACCTTTTCAGTAAACCTTGTTTAACAATATTTAATTCACTTCTAATTTAGCAAATTTGCACAGGTTACAATAAGCATGGTCCATACACTTTTAAAACTGGCTCTCAACATTAACTCAAAAAAGTAGTTAATGAATTTTCATTACTGTAAGCCTGTTGCCGAACTACCAAAGCCCTGCCACTAGTTATTAGTAGTTAGCGCAAGCACAAAGAATAGCAATATGAGTTGTCAGTGGATCTTTAAAAATAAAAAACACCTGGCAAAAAAAAAGTTAAAAAATTTGAAGCATGCAAAATGATACGCTAATATTAGCTAGGCGCTATAACTTATGTCTTATTTTCTGCCTTTCTTATATTTCAAATATCACTTTATTCCGTAAATAAAGGAAGAGTGAAAAAAAAATTATTCAAAATTAAAATAAAAATATATTTCTGGCATTGAATTCAGTGTATTCACGAACATTCCCAATACTTATTTTAGCTTTTAAATATTCTGCGTAAGCACTATGCAAGAAAGTAAAATAAAGAAAAGTTAATAAATAATACGATCCACTGGCGGCAGCGGATGTTTTGCTAGAACACGCAGTTGCCAGCGCTGCTTTAAAGCAACAATTGGAGTTAATTTGGGATATACATTTTACAACTCAGTAACACTGATAGCTGTTGCAAGCAAATGTTATTTCCGTTTGCCGCACACGCCAGTCCACTACTCACCCAAACTGGGAACACCTTTCCTGCAGTTCCGCAAGGAAAACACACCACCTGAGGATTGCCAGCAAATGCAAATGGTTCGAAAAATATGTAATAGGAATTACTGAATATTATAGTATTTTAATGATCTCAAAATTTGCCTCTATTTACACGATTTATACGTTAATCCCTGTCTGACACCTAAAACAAATTTTCCAAGTTCTCATTACTAATCGAAGAATAACGTTTCGTTTCCTTGTCTTGACATCAAATTAAAAATACAAATAAATGAAACAAAGCCTCATAACGGTTCCATGTTAATTTTCAAGAAAAAGAAGAATTCAAAAGAAGTTCACATTTCATTATCTTATTTTGTCGCCGTTCAACAATGAACTTCTCAAATATACATTGCTGCACTGTTTATCAAGGCAGTATAAGCGTAATAAAAAATTAACGTAAAAATGTTCCTACAAATTTACGGTACTCAATTTCTTTAATTCTTCTTTCATTTTACGTATTATAAATAATGATACTATAATCCAAAACCACCAAATTCAATTACTTCAATACTCTGCCCAATTACTAACTCTAAACAGTCAGCTTCCGGGTCAATGACCCCCATCTCGATCAGGTTTTTGTCCAGTTTCCCTGATCCATTGAGCAAATTCTGAGATGGCCTCTTGTTTTGCTTCTGGACGTAAATGTAGCCTCACTGTGGGCAGAGTTGGGCAGTATCGAAAATACTTGTATTTAAAATACGTATTTTCGATACTTTTGTAATTTGTATTTTGTATCGAAAATACATATTTAACCATGCATTTTGTATTTGTATCGAAAATACTTTCTGATAGTATTTTGTATTTCCAAAATACAAAAATACTTCTTCTTAATCCGTCACAAACATTGATTGGACCAGTAAATGGAGAGGGTCCCGCCACGTGGACGAGTGCGACCTCCAGTTCCTCCAATTAAGTGTTTTCCGACACTTATTTCCTGTCGGTTCAACAGAAAATAACCGGAGGAGCATTGTAATCACAGTGTAAGATATTTCTTATTCCGTGGCTGTAATCAAGAGCTGCGATTCAATTTCTCGGGGAGCAGGCTCCGCGTGCCAGAACGAGTGCTGCCCATGTGTGTGCCTCGTGGCCCTGTGGTTGTGCGCAGTGATTAAAAACTTGTGCTTGCGTTGTTTTTAAGAGCTGATATTTCGTTATGGTATATTTAGGTAAAAATCTATTTTTTTTCCTGGGTACCTTGTAGTAAATGAAGCTTTATATATACATTTTAAGTTTATTTGAACTAAAACCCGTCAATTTTGTAGCGCCTAAAAGAGCCTATTTCAACATTAATGCTTACTTGTGCCTATTTTACATTTAAAAACCTACAATGAGAATAATTTGCCTAATTTCTTTTTTCTATGGCTTCTTTTACCTTTTTTCTTTCGTGTCGGCACAACAGACAAGGATCATATTTAAAGATCGGATTTTCGTGCAGTAAAACTCCCTAAAACTTGCAATAAAAACACCAAAACGTGCAAAAATATACAATAAAAATATCAATTTTTTGCAAAACAGTGATATGTAGCCAAAAACTTCCAGTTAATCCATTTATCAACTTATTTTATATCTGGGATGTGATATTTAGGGTGATTGAAATACGATTTTTGTGTTTTTATTATAAGGTTGTACATATTGTTTAATCAAATCATATTTGACATTTTAAATATTATGCGCACAAAAAATTAATTTAGCATACAAATACAAAAAAGTAAATAGAAAAATGAATGAAAAAAAAAAAACGTTTAGAAATCAAAAATAATTAAGTTGAAGAAATGTTCTTAATTGTTTTCATTAGAAGTTACAATTATGTTTGTACTTGGCGCGACAGCTCTCATTCGGGCCATGGCCTTCCAGCAGCGTTCCGGCCTCGCGGCCATGGGTTAAGGGGGTACGTATGGTTAGCACAAAGACATCCCTACACTCTATTCTGGTCTTCTCAACCTGAAAAGTGAGTTTTCTCATCGTCACACAGCAACATATACTCTGACATAGCAGGGAAAACGCACACTATAAACTTGCCCGAACAGGAATTGAACCCAGGGTCGTGTCATGGAAAACGAGCACGCTGACCAATGAGCTAAAGCCGCCAGGCACAATTATGTATATTTCCAAATTATTTTCTGAGAAATTATTATATCTTCTATCAATGTATGTTTCAGACAGGGTAAGTTTCTTTGTATATTTGCATTTGTCTGTGTGCCGAGCCTCACTCTAGCGTACGTGTGCACGCACCTAAAATCTGTCAAAAACTGCGTTTATTCTCTCTTGATTTCCCAGGGCATAACCTGCTCCGAGAATTTCGATGAATTTGAAACTCAGTGCGCTTGCCACCAAGCTTCGCGCCTGAACATAAGGTCAAATGTGACTCGCACATGCAGTCTCGTGTTCGTAAGTTCAGCGAAGACTGACGCAACGGATATATGATCTGATTGGGAAGATAGACCATGAACATAGCATTGGTTGAGCGGCCGACACCAAGGGCCGATGACCTATACAGTCAGTTTCGCTAAAAAGAAGTCGCGAGGAGCATGAAGCGAGTTGTTTATCGGCGTAGCTTTGGGAAATATGAGTTCTCGTCGAGGTGTGACACTTCGTGGGCAGGCAAGACGACTTGCAAATAATATTAAATTTTGTATTAGTGAAAAAGACAGATCTAAAATACCTCCAAGAAGCAGTGCTAGCTTGAAGTTAATCAAACGTGCAGCAGCAGCAAGCTTAAAGTTATGTGAAGCTGAGAGACATTAATTTTTGATAACATCACCGAAACGATCAAAAGTGACACCAAAAAGAAAAATTGTTATGGATGAAATGAAATGTTACGGTTGAATTCAAACATATTATATTCCTCTTCATTCATCTTTTTTTATACTTTATGGGATTTGTGAGATATGCAATAAAGTACCAAAACATTAAATTTACTGTCATTAGTATTTAAAATATTCTTAATTACAGTGGTAGTTCCTTGTTGTATAATAAGAATTTGATTTGGTATATACTCTGAGAAACTACTTAAGTTAAATTAAATGATTTACAAGTATTTGAATGTTACATTACAAAATTTCACCTAGTCAAAGGAATTCGATCAAAATTGAATCATTCCGCAGAGAAAAATAAAATTTTATTTCTTCCAATACGAGGTGCAAACCTGTCCAAATACAGTTAAAATATTAATTGGAAAGGTATCAGATTTGTAACTAAATAAATCGCCCTTTTCCCGAAATAGTTTGGCAGGGTCTCATTTTTAATTTGATGTGTGTGTCCTTATATCTCCGTCTCTGTCGTTTCGGCTGTAAACACAGACAGTGGCGCGCTCCTGTAAACATCATTCTCAACTTGGTCGAGTCGCATATTCGTGCTGCAGTAGCTCACTATCGGAAATTTTAGGCATCATGAATAAATAACAATAGGCATCATGAAATGTATAGACGCTCAGTTCACAGGGCAACAAAATGCGGAATTAATACATATTACACGGTTTCACAGACTACCCGAATACAATACTGGGTTATGACATTAAAAAGTTTTTTTACATAAAACATTTTAAAAAGATACATTACAACAAGTTGATAATATAAAAATTATATTTTAAGCAATAAATTATAAATCATGCAAATTCGTCCAGTAAAATCCCTACATTTGCAATTTTCTGGCAGCATTACTTAAAACGTGCAATATCGTGCAGTAACCCCAAAAAAGTGCAATTTCGTGCAAAATAAAACTGGTATTAAAATAACGCCCGTTTTATGATTCAAATTTCTGTCGAGGTTTCATCCAATTTTAAGTTAGCAAACAAAAGAAGCAATTGCACGGGAATCCGGTCTTTAATGATATTAATTGTAAGTTACTTTTAACAACCTAAATTGCATTCGTCCTCTTGTACCTTTTTATCCCCTTGTCTCATTTTGTCGCCTGTAAGAGAGCGAAAAATGAATATACCGGACAAGGATCTAGCGATAAGTCTCCACGCCACTACTTCCTGACTTCGTGGAGAACCTGCCTCCGTTTCTACGATAAAGCGATTGAATTTCCCCGAAAGCAAAGTGATCTTGACCGATAAAAAACATTCATTTTCTCTTGAGAACTTAGAGAATGTATTAGTAATTTATAGTAAGGCAATATACGGTAGGAATAATTCTAACTATAAACCAACTTTTCATAAATAGTGTTATCACAAAATGTTCAATACTGATTCTCCGTAATATTGATTTATGCTCTTATCTTTGAGAAATATAATGAATGGTCAAAAAGTGAGTTTTCCTGTAAGTTTTGAGTTTTATCAGTGCATATTCAACCATTTAAAAAACCTAACATATGCTGAAAGAACCTATTTTAGGCACCTAAAATGCATATTTTAAAACCCAAGAATCCGCGGTATTCATCAGATATACATATCATTTGTGATGTATGTTCATACTTTGTCTGAAAGGCATCTTGGTTAATTGTCTATAACCTGCAATATTTGTGCCGAACTATCACCTCCCAAGAACTCATGGTGAGATCTTTAAACTCCAAGTATTCCTTCGGATATACCACCCGGACCCCATACGGATACCTGAAATGGGTTGAAAATTTCATTTGCAACATTTTTGTATAAAGAAAGTTATATATTTTTATTAATAAAATTTTAAATGTGATGTGATCTTTTACTGAACGTGAATGATTGTTTAAAAGAGAAAAAAATAGGATAGAAGATGTGTAAAACACCGTTGGTTGTATTTTGTATTTTCCAAAAGTATTTTAAAATACTATTTTATATTTTGTATCTAAAATACTTTCGGTGAAGTATTTTGTATTTTGTATCTGAAATACATTTTTCAAGTATTTTGCCCAACACTGACTGTGCGCATGTTTTGTTGAGCACTCCTTTTGCTTGTAGTGGTAGGAGTAGAACTGATGTTCATTACTATTTTGTTAGCAATGCAGAAAAATGAAATCAGCTCATGCATTTACCGTTGAAATTTATTTTCTATAACTCGGGGAACAAACATTTTTCAAATTTTTATTTTTCTAAAATGATAATTGTTTTCTAAATTCTTGTTTCTAGTTTTTCAAACGTTTCTCCTTTTTTTAAAAAAACAATTCTGGGTCTCAAGAAAATGTGCGCAGTTAAACTCTTTTCCCATACGTCATATACAGTTTTTACTGTTTTTTCAACAAATAAACACACAAAAACTATTGGAAATTCGGAAAAACTTAGTACCAGATATAATTTCTTGGTGCTGGAGATTGCGTTCATAACATTCTTTGAATATAAAAACCTTAAATACTCGCAAAAAAATTAAAACTAAAACAACATAACGAATGTAACTGGCTTTAATTTCTAATTGCATCAATAACCCGGAATATTACGTGCTGACGTAACGGGAAAACTGGAGCTTTTTTAAGGTGATTAAAGCGAGATATTCCCTAGTAAAAAGAGTCCATATTACGTTCAAAAATATTTATTTGCGAGATAATTGGGTATTGCGAGACCTACATAAACAAAATAGGGTATCTTATGCTTGGTTTTATTTAATTATAAGAAATAATTTTGTCTCATAGATGGAAAATAAAAATATTTTAATACCATATAAAGACCTACCGTTGACTAGTTTCTTGACTAGTACCAACCGATCGCGTGGCCAAGGAATAAAAAAATTTAGGCATAACATTGAACGTAAAAAAATCACTATTACACTCTTAGTACGAGCAAAATCATAAAAAGAAACATTACAGACATATCTGCATATTTTTGTACAGTGATCGCCAACAATGGCAAATATGAGCGTAGGCTTCCGCGGCCGGAGTCAATATTAAGTTGGCTGTCCGGGTGACGCCGCGTCCATGGCAAAGGTGCCGACGTTTCGGTCGCCATTCTGCGACCTTCCTCAGGGCGTAATGCCTTCACACTCCCCTTCAGGGCGCCGTGCGCTGTAGGATTAGGTCCCTTTCAAAATTGATTTATTTCCTGACTCTCTACACAAACAGTCGAAAGAATTTTTTCCTTTGCTTGAAGTAAAATCAGACACCGAGCATGACCTTAACTGCCAACCTTCAGCTGCCAACGGACCTCTTTAAGATAACGTTCGTTCGCCAGGCCATCGGCGCTTCTCCTGCCAAATTTTATCAGTAACAGTTCCGTTCTCGAATGAGAAAGTTCTAAAAGAACGCTGTATTTTTGTTTGGTTAGTGAAAGGTGTGTTTGCTCATTGCGTTGATTTTTGTTTTCACATCGAACACAATAAGTGGAGCAGTTCCCGGGATAATCCGGTTTGAAACATTCGCAGGGACGATCCCTCAGAAGTGGTGAGAAGAAGGTGGTATTGATGTGTTTGAATGATAGCGGCTAAAAATCCGTCAATGACGTTATGGCAGGTGGAAGAAATGACTGCTGAATTGCAAGTGTCGGTGTCAAAAGTATTTGAAAACTGTGTAATGAATTAAGTCATTGGAAAGGTATCATCTCCACCTAAGAAGAGCTGTAGAGCAAAGCAGATGGAGGGCGAGTGCGATGAATTTGTTAAACTGCCATTCGTACTCATGTGCACGTTTTTTTAGAAACGAATTTCCAACATAAAATAAAATTCTTGATGTGGTTAATGAAGATTCGGGACTGCCAAATTTTAAAAGAACGTCACTGTGTGTTCTATTGAAAGTCGTACTTCGGGCGGGATTTCACTGCTACCTTGCAAGAACACACGTAAATGTAAGTTCTGTGATATTTAAGCAAAATATCTGCATATTTTGGCAGGTATTTTGGGCGTATTAAAGAATTGCAAGTGAAAATAATATGCTATGACAGTTCTGGCTGTGACACTTGCCGGCATTTGAGTATGGTCTTGGCGCAAATAGCGTAGCCAATCACGAACTACAGAGCGGAGGGATACACTCAAAGTTTGTTTACATGCGGAATGAAGTTACAGCGAACGGACCTTAGCACTATGATTATATTCTTCCGAGTTATATAAACAACTGCTTATGGATGGCCATTCCCAAAAAGTTAATAACTATGTACTGCATAATTTAACCTCCTCGAAAGACAAGTATGTCGAACGATAAGAAATAAATTTAAAAAAAACAATGGCAAAAATTTCCACGTTTGAGTAAAGTGAAAAGACTTTGGTAAATTGGGCAACGTTGTAATGTTTTTGAGGTTGGCATGTCGGTTCAAGGCGCATACTACTTCAAAGTTTCGTTGTTTTAATCACTTTGAATAATGGTCGTTGCCTGGTCTCAGGCGTATCTAGGTTTTCAAGCGCCCATGGCAAGCATAGAATTTGCGATACTTCAAATTAAATTGTTATTTGTTTTAGTGCGTATGCTCTATTTAGAGCATACCCTTGTAAATAGCACCCCTTGTGAGTGTAGCCCATAGCACGTGCCATGACTGCCATACCGTAGATACGCCACTGCCTGGTCTATACGTGGTAAATATCATTATCTGAACGTATTGGCGGAATATTTGTTTCCAAAGCGGAATTTGAGAGAAGACGAAATAATTCCCCCAATATCACGAGAACAGTGACATAATAAAAAAGTTTTCAAATAATTTTTCAATGTTTGTTTCTCTCTAATTTTTATTTCTTGAATTACCGGTGTCAATGCTAGGATAAACCTTAGATTATTCATTTGCTTAACAAGATCAGTAGTTTGGCTCTCTCCAACATTGTATAAAGCTTTATATTGTAATTTGACAGAAATCCTAATCATTGACTCCTACTGCTCCTTATTATCATTCTTATCTCCCCAAAACGTTTCTTTCTGTTATTCCCCTATTTTATTTTTGCTTAGGTAAATAAACAGCATGATCAAATTTTATGTTTCAATAGTTTTGATTGAAATTTGAGAACTGTTTTACAACTGCAATATGCCATATTATTTCCAGCGATGGGATTAGGTAATTCATAGAAGTTATTTCCTGGTTGCAATGTTTTCAGCATAATTTTATATATAATGTTACGATTTTGATTTAGATGCAGATTGTGGAAAGTACAAATCAAACTAAAGCTGATAAAAGGAAATTACCGCATCATATAATTCTAAGAGCTGTATTATTTAGTCAATCAATAATAAAATTATAACATTGTTGGAAATAAAAATCATCAAAAGAGATTTCCAAGTGGCATGGTCTTTTATAATCGTTTGTGTTGATGTTGCACTCAGAATGAAAAGAGGTTTAACTGTTTTGGGAAAAAGGCATGAGACCCATGAGACTTCAGAAAATAGAAACAATTATATAAAATAAAGTGCTGTAGAGAAACGAGGTTTCTATTAAAAACTAATACTACCAAAAACTGAATTTACCAATACTTTATGAATACTACCAAAAACTGAATTTCCTCTTACAATTTCAATTACATTTTCCATGGATGGATTTAGTTGGCCTTCACGTGCCAACTATATTGAGCACTTCAGAAAAATCTTTGATTAATAAAAAAAAGCATTAATTATGACCGATTATTGATCATGGCTTAAATCTTGAAGGGCCATGTTTAATCCATGTACAAACAAATAACAAAAAATTTATTATACAAACTATGAAAAATTATTTCAAAGAAAGGAAAGGAATTTTTATTTAAATTAATTTTGGTACCCCGTATTAAGTACTGTTCTACAATTCTTACTATGGCAAAAAAGGGAAATAGCAAGTTAACAATGAAACTTTAATAGAGGAATGAAAGCAATATTGAATAAAGGTCATAGTAAAAATATCATTTCAATGTTAAGAGTTGGGATACGTGTTGGTGGAAAGAGAGATTAAAAGAGTTATATTAACATGTATATAAAGATTAGAAAATAAATTGCTCCCGGTATATTTGGTTAGAAAAAACTGAGATGTACATAATTATTTAACGAGGCAAGCAAATAAACTCTACCAACAAAATGTAAGTAACAATGTCATTAAAGTCAGCATTTAATAATGGAATTGTTTTATAAAACAAAATACCTGAGGAAATAAAAAAATTGAGCTCAGTTAAAGCATTTAAAGAGAAAGTAGGTTTATGGCTAGTTACATACCAATTATAAGGGAATAATTATTGTTCTATAGGGCAGGCAAGTTCAATTTTTTCCGACGACACTGCGCTCCAGCGGCAGCAATCCGCAATAATCCGGTGATCAAAGTAGAAGTGAGTATTGCCGCGTGTACAGTGAAAATTGGTATATCGCACAGGATTCTCGAATTATACATATTATTAATATACATTATATTAGACATAATACTAATAACTATTACTTGCAGTTTTCAACCTGTTGATGTGGGAATATTCCAACAGAAAAGTTTAAATAAAGGGCAGAAACTAGTAGAAAGTTTTCATGTACATAGTGTAAAAGAAGTCCATGATGGGAATAAGACGGGTCTTATAATTTCTTTTAAGCAGCAATAGTTAGCCTGCAGTCCTGATGGGATAATTAAGAATGGTCAAGGATTTGAATTGTTGGAAACCAAGTGCCCTTACCAGGGGCGTATCTGGGGGGGGGGGCAAGGGGGGCGGCTCGCCCGGGTGACACCATTTTAGAGATGACACCAATTAAAAAATTTTAGTTGGAATTATGCAATTTAAATCATTTACTTAAAAATTTTATATATTAATCAAGACTATCTGATTTGGCTCTATTGTCAATAGAAAATGACATTGTAGTAAGTATAGATTTTAATGAAATTATAAATATGTCTACTGCCCTAAAATCTCTTAAACAGGTTTTATAAATAACTTACATTTGTTGATAAGTTATGTTTAATTTTAAACTATTTATTTAAAAATTTTATTGCAATTATTCTTAATTTTATAGAACTTTTTAATATACTATAAATAACTATTATGTGCAAATATGTTTATATTTTTAATAAAATAATGTACAATCTATGCAGCAATAGATATTTTTATACTTAATTTATGGGGGGGGGGTGACACCATTAGCTTTGCCCCAGATGACACCAACTGAAGCTACGCCACTGGCCCTTACTCATGTAAACATGGTGCAGTAGTGGACACGGAAGAAAAAAATGTGTCTTTTCCATATTTGAAATTTAATGAAAACGGTGATTTAAAGATAAAAGTTTCTCATGGTCATTATACTCGGCGTCAAGTATCTATGCACATACTTGCAATACACATGTCATTTTTTTGTGTATTCATCAGTCGGTCAAGTTCATATTCTTGTTCATCGGAATGAATTTTAATCATCTATTATTCCCAAAATTTAAAATTTCTATTTTACTTATTTTATACCAGCTCTTGAAGCTAAATTATGAATCTCAAAAATCGTTGTACCTGTCTAATTTAAGGACCATTTTGTTTGAACGAAATTTACATGATAATCTATATAAGAGTGTTTTATTTAGATTACACATTTCTTTACAATGTTATCACATAAACTTGATAAAATTGCATTAAATTACTCATGACGCAGAAGCGGTTCTTTGTTATTTGCTAGAATACAGGCCATGTACATAATTTTGACCACATGTGTCATTAATGCTCTTCTTTCCCACTCGCTATTTGGGAAACAAAATTCCAAATTGAGGTTTTTTAATTTTGCTCAGTGAGGAACACAACACTTTCTTCCGCTTTTCCTCTTCTTTTTATTCGCGGATTTACTCATTCTACTGTTTCTTTCTAAGCATCAATTTACTCGAATACTTGCACTCCAACATATTCAACTCACGGTGGAATACAACTGCGGTCACCGGACAACTTACAACTTTCGCCACCAGATGTCACTTCGGGCGTTGCTGGTCTGCCCCATTCAATAGTGCTGTTGAACATTTATTGTGTGTTAAAATTGTATTTATATTGTATATGTCATTACTCTCGGGCTATTTATCAATAAATAAATAAATCCTTGCACATATACAGATGTAAATTAACAAATTGCGTACAAAGTAGAAATTGCTTTATAAATTTCTCATCTACAAATACAAGTTTAGTTTCTTATTGTTCCATTCAATTTATTTTCAAAATCAGACATTGTAGTTCAATAAACGTTCAATTAATTGTTCAATTAATGATTATTATTCAGATAAAATCATTTTATGGAGAGTTAAATATTGATTTTAAAAAATCCGGGTACCAAGTCTTTATTTTGCTAGTAGTAATATCCAGCTCTGCATTTACCTAAACCTCGAATGGTTGAAATTAGCACCAGCAAAAAAAAAAAGGATTTTATCATTGCAACAAACGTGATGTCACTAAAAGCCTATTTCTAATATTTTTGAGAAATGAATGCCCAGCCAGTAGCTCTTCTGATTGATCTACACTAAATATTGCTGCTTTGAGTTCTGTGTAAGGTATCTTGCAACTGTAGTGTTGAAGGCAATGACAATCCATTGTGTATCTCGAATAAGATGAAAGGGAATATGAATCTTTTGGATCTTTTAATTGCGCCCAGAAGACCCTGAGAAATGTAAGAACTCTTGCTGAGGACTTCTCACTCAATTTGAATGAAGCGCGCTGCGCGCACGGTGTTGCCGAGTGTTGTGCGTCACAGTCCCGACACTAGAAAGCGCGCGAACGTCTCCCTGTCGACTGATTTAAGTTTATGATTTTGCAAAATTCTCCCATTTGAAACGGTAGATGTCCTTCAAATTGCGCATATTGATTCTTCGAGATGCTAGCTATCTAAAGAAGCGTTTTTAAAAATATTTTTAACAGTTAATTTTCTCACAATTTTAAAATTTCAGACGAGATCTGTCAGGACACAATAAGAGCCAGTGTTAAAACAACAAATTTACGATCTCGTTACGCGAAAACTGGACAGTAAAATCGATTCAAACTTTCCCAGAACATAGAAAAACCTCTCATCTTCTGATTAATTCAATAAAAAAGGCATGTTAAACATAATACGTATCTCTCTCTAACCACCTTAAGTGCAGTGCTGGCATGCCATATTGGGCGGAAAAGGGCGCTATCTTGTGAAAAGAAAATGCATTTCGCATTGTGATGTAGTAATTTTATTTTAAGAGAAGCACTGGCCACACAAACGGTATTCTAAACTGAAACTTAAAAGGAAGCGTGAGTACTGAGCAGAAATGCCAATTTTCCAAACACTACTGTGTCGAGCAATTTACCAAAGCGTATTCACACTTCTCAGACAATAAATCTAAGAAAAAGGTCTGCAATAATACTATTTTATAATTTGGGTCATATAAATTCTTTAAATAATTTGTATAAACTTCACTCTTACGCCTTAATTTTCCCTTCCCTTCCCAGATGATATGTTGGTACATGAACAGAAACTAGTGAACTTTAAGGTTTTAAATATTAAAATATTTTATTTTCTGCACGTGAAACAATTAATTAATATAAATACATAACCCTAATTGATCTAATTTCAATGAACTTTTGCGCATTGTTAAAAAATACATCAATACTTTGAGAATACATATAGCAGAATAGAGTAAAATTAAATTAATATTGGATTTGTCAATAGTAAATTATAATTAAATTAACCTTTATTATTTTGCATATCCTTTTTATCCGTTCCTGTTCTCCGAAAACTTTTCTTGTGGCCCGTAGTTGACGGAACGCTGATATGTTTCATTAATTTCCAACAGAAATTACGCGAAAACTGCTTTTACAAAAAAAATGTACATGCCTTTTTTTTTACATAGCTGATTTTTTACAATAGACTGAGGCCAAATTCCACATTTTATAAAGGAGAAAATTTTGACTACGTATTTAAGGAAATTTTCCGTTTAGATAAATTAATCTCTACGATACTAGCTCCAACAGTATTCGCAAAAAAGGAGACTTCCTACTAGATGTGTCACAGAATGGCACAGAATTTCTCGCACTAGTTAGTTTTCTAATCTATATACTCCACGCTACCTTTCCGGCATTGACCCACCCTCTTCCCAGATGCTATCTACCGCTGCCAAAACGAAACTGTCACATTTTCTCAATTTCTCCTTCACATAATAGCAACATCGAAATATATCCAAGAACATTACAGAAAAGTAAACCAGTAATATGGAAATTTTCATTGACAAATGTACAGCCTTCCTTGAGAAAATTTTGAATAAACGTTTCCAAAAAGCGCAATTTTGAGCTCATTTTCACACAATTTTGGAGTTTTCGAGAAACTTCATCAGAAATCATTTGAAGCACTTGTGTTCGTAAATACCAAAATACTAAATAAATGGCCATAGTGCAAATATTAACGACGTGAGACATTTCAAAGTAGATGTGTTCCAAAAGCACACACTTTCTCGTATTATTTCTAACTTCTCCGCTGTAATATTATATACCACATAAACCTGCAAAAGTGTTTTCAACCCCAACATTTTTTCCGCTTCGTTAACTCAGGCCCTCAGGGTTACCTAGCTGAGTCATTCCACTACGCCACAGAAGTGCCTTTGGGGGTCGAACTCAGGCAGATGCATAAAAACGTAAATGCTCGTTTCATTTAAAATCCCTCAAAAATCAAAATATCCATTTGAAACTCTCAAAGACTAGAGTTCGTTCATATCGATCAAGGAATATCAATTTTGGAGACAATTTGGCTGAGCGGTTTAGACCTAGTTGATCATAGGTTGATCATAGATGGACAAACATTTTTGCCGTCAATCGTTATTTCGATATGAAGGACCCGCATAACAGTTTCTGGCTACACTACGTGTTAGAGGTTTTTTTTTCTAAAATTAGCAACTGGATTTATCTACTTGTACTTAGCCAGGGCCCGGCAATAAAAGATTTTCGGCCGAAAATTCAAATTTTCAGTTTTCTTGCGCACGATTACATAACTTTCTCTTCATACGAAGTACCTTCGTACCTCGGCCAAATTCGTTGATAAAATACCATTAAATTATATTTATTCGTTATTTTCTAAAAAGTGGCGAAAAAGGCTGAAAACTGGGGTGTTTATGGCACCCCTGAACCCATTTGAAAACTATTTTATTGTTGCTGATGGTATTCTTGCATCGAAAATTAATTTTTTTTCGCGAAGCCTCTACAAATATCTTCAATGCAGCCTAATAGTGAACAAAGAAATCATATACATTGCGGCACTAATGATGGCTGTAAATAGTGATGATGCGCGGCGCAGCTTTAGCCGATTCCAGTGAAATAGTTAAATTGTGCGAAGCAAAGTTCTTAAAGTAGAGATTTTGAGCCTTAATCTTATACAAATTAAAAGTATTTTGGATAAAAATTTACGGAGCTATGGTCAATTCAAAAGTGTCTATTTCTATAGTTTTAACGTATAATTGGCCATATTCGAGCTGATGTGGCACATTGAATCAAATGAGTATTGTTTGATGATCACAAAATTGTTGCGGGGCAACGTGGGCACCACCTCAGCTAAAAGTCCGTTGATAAAAATTACATTAAATAATATTTATTCGTTATTTTCTAAAAAGTAGCGAAAAAAGGTCAAAAAATGGGGTGTTTATGGAGTTTGTGGCATCTCTAAACCAATTTTAAAAACGGTTCTCTCAGCTCTAATTAGCTAACGCTTCACTGCAAGAAAATGAGGGCAACCCTGGCTTGGGCACGTGGGCGTCGGATACACATCTTCCGATCGTGTGACCAACACTAGCGGCGACTGTTGGACTGGTGACTGCATACGGAGCACGTCACATCCCATGAGATACTCTTTAACATCCTTCCGAAGTGCGGAATACTGAAATAGCAGCGCGCCTGCACATTCAACCGGAGACCCATTTTTCTTTTTTTCTTTCTTTTTTCCCCAAGTGAAGAGTCAGTTTTCTTGCAGAACAAGCAATAATCATAGAGACCGGAAAAATATGTAGAATTAAACGTCAAAATATGTACATAAATATGTAATGAAAGCCGTAAGAATATGTAATAAATATGTAAAATTCGATATAACATGTAATATTAAAAATTCACTAATTAAAAACCATTTACTTAGCAAGAAATTACATTTAGAAAAATTGCTCACTTTACATCAAACAACTTTCTCGTCAGCAGGAAAAGCGTAATCTATTGTTATCCAGGACCGTAGTTTAGCAGCCAGGCTAATCGCAATAGAAGCCGTCGCACAAACTGGCCAGATGCTGACTTAAAAAAATACATCTTTTCATAAAAAATATGAAATTAAAGAAAATTGATAAAATAAGAAAATATATTGTGAAAACAGCAAAATATATAATATAGCACCAAGTATGTAAAAATATGTAACTAAAAAGTTCGATATTGTGTTAGGAGGGCTATGATTCGCCAAGATTACAATTTTGAAAACGATACCTAGAAAGACAAAAAATATGTAATTATATAAAAATCCGATCTCTAATCATAATGAATAATAACCAAGTACCAAGCTATTTTTTAATTTATTATTTCATTTCACTGAATTATTTCATTTACTGTATTGGATGAATTTTAGTTTTGCCGTTTTCTAAAGGAATTTCAATATTGCCTTAATGGAGCCCACGATATTTACTGAAAAAAGTAACGCGGTTTTGTACAAAAACAACAACACATGATTTCCCCTTTCAAACGTGCACTTACTAACGTTCAAATCCAATTCAAAAGCACTTTTTTCCCTTTCATTCAATTTTTTCTACAAAAACTAGGTGATAAAACATACTCTCTAGTATCATCTCAGTTCCACCGTATAGTATTAAATAAACATGCAAAATTGTTTTCACCCAGTGTTAGCACATTTTGGTCGGCGCGGACAAGTTCCTGCGACTTCCGCCCACCTGGGCACTCTTTGTGATACTCCCGCTAAATTATGGGAGTTCCATGCTACACCAGTGTGTTATGGGGGCGCCAACTCCAAAGTTCGCGCGTCCCACTTAAAAAAAAATCAATCAACAATCAATCAATCAATTAATGATTGAATTAAGACTTTAATTGATCATTGTTTCCCCGCGCCTCGATGCGTGTTGCGGTTCTCCCGCCGCCCGGCCAGGTTGCAACCAGCTACCCTCGGCGCCGACACCGATGATGTCACTGCCGCTACCACCACCATCACGCCGTCGCCGCCCTTATCTCCTCCCGCCTACGTCCGCCCCTCCGCCGGCTAGCAGGCTGCCCCCCCCCCTGCGCCCTGCCCGGGGTCTGAACCCGGGGCGGGGCCAGAGCCTGGTGGACAGCGGGAGAGATGGCTGGTGGAGTGTGGGCCAAGCGGAAGGGGCTATGGTGGACCTTGAGCGTGAAGCATCCACGGTGGTGAAAGGCATTTTCTTGATATCTGCACTTGAGACCCTCTACTAGACAGCTGTGTAATTTGGAGGAGCTGTGGTGCTGTGAGAGTGGTCTGGGTTGGAAAATCCAGCCATGTGTGCCTCGTAACCTTTCAATACATTCTGCAATGTTACATTAATTTGGTTTTTCTTGCTGTGTTAGTCAGGTAGCATCGCTTGGTCAGTGTGTGCCTTTAATTTTGTTTTCGCAACATTGCAAGAGTTTTGTGAAATTGTTAAAGTTTTTTTTGTATTCTTTGACACCCAGCAAACATTGTTTGTAGACCAGTATTACAAATCTGATGGAAGAAATCGTACCAAATCGGGCATTTTTCGGCACAAATAATGACGCGCTACTGTAAATGTAAAAATTTAAGCTTTTTTCACATGAATCTTTTGTGATTTCCAAAAACATGACATAACTTTCCCTGTACTACGCATATTACTCCGTATATACATACGTATACCAGAAAGTAAAAATAGATACGGGCTATATTTATTTATTTATTTATTTAACGTCGAAACAGTTGAAAACTGCGTGTGTCGTGCTACGAGAAGAAGTGCGGACGTTTTCTTAATTTTGAAATTCCTACCCTATGCAATATCCCCTCCTACATTATTTCAGTAGTATACCTTCCCTTTGCGATTCTCACACGCAGTTAATCTTTATAAAATGAGGTCTCTAAAGAAAGAAAGAATGTCACGGAAACGTGACAAACTGCACTTTGACTTTAAAAATATGAAGGATTTATTTGAAACTGGCAATCTAAATATGTACTACGCAATCCGCAACGCACGTCAGAATTTTTTAATCTACGTCGTCAAATAACTCCTAAACGAAACGTTCTAGGGCCTCAAAAAACTAAAATCTTGAGGCCGAAGGCCTCAAAGAAACGTTTCTCACACCGTAATCTACAGGATGAAATCAACTTGATTATTATGATGAGTAAATCATTTTATTACATTTTTGCATTCCATCAACACCTCACTGAAAAAATCAATAACACCTACTCGCATAAAACACATTTTCGTTTCATATGAATGAGTTCCACAACCAGTTTCCATCTTTTCTTCACTGAAAACAAGTGTTGAGACGAATTTAACATTTCTCTCCGAAAATCCCAACAAACGCTGCAAGTTCTATCTCAATGCCTCCCTTACTACATTTAGTTTCTTATACTTATGAACAAAGCCATTTCTTCATAGATTCCTACTTACAACAAAGGAACGATAACGTCACTTTCAAAAGTGAGCCACTTCAGGATATGCTCACGAAAGGAGTAAATTTCTCGGTTTTTACTCACGTGGATGTGATCATATGCTCTACTGAGCCTAGGAAAATGACTATTTTGTCAAGTCTGAAAATGTACTCATTTTTGAGACTATTCTCGAAACTTTTATTCATACGCTTCCGAGCATCTGCTCGAAAAACGCAAGTACACAGCACATGCTCATTTTTATTCATACCACCCCTTCAGGTGCCTCTTTTAATAGTGAGGTTATCGTACGTTGTAAGTGGGAATCTATCATGAAATGGCTTTGTTCATGAATATAAGAAACTAAAAAAAGTACGACGTCATGATAGAACTTGCAGCGTTTGTTACGATTTTCGGAGAGAAATGTTAAAATTCGCCGCAACGCTTGTTTTCGATCAAGAAAAGATGGAAACTGGATGTTTATACGATACTACCTGAAAAACCCCGCGTTGCCGGGGTATTTATCATAATTTTGTATTAAACAGAAAATAGGAATTCCATCTATTCTATTCCATCTATATTGCAGAGCCTACTTCTATCTATTCCACTTAATATTCCCTCCGCCCTATCCCGCTTCTCTCTGCCTTGCTCCAATATGGAAATACCTGGTCTTCACTGTTCTGGTACACACACTAAAACACTTCTCACTAAAAAATATTTAAATTTTAGTCCTATTGGGGTTTCCTCCCCCAAACTCTTTTCTCTTTGTAACTGAAAATACAAATCTAAACAAAAAAATAAAATGTATATACTTACGTATATTCTCTTTGTGAAATTTTATATATTATACCGACACTTTCAATAAATTGCCACATTATAAAACTTACTCTTTTTCATATTTTTTCCTTTTCATATTTATAAAGAAAAGTTTGAAATCAATCTTGCCGCATCAATCTACGTTCACAGTTCTCGGATTTTTGGATCCTGGGTTGACAACACTTTTTCTATTTAAAATAACAACCTTCAAAACCAGCGTTGTCACACATTAAATTCCTCCAAAAAGCCGTTTACTAATACTGTTTTACTTCATTATTCTGCCGTTTTACTAAAAATTATATTGTTGCCTAACTTTTATCAATTCCTTCAACACCCAAAGGTACTCTCTACTATCCCACTTTCTACTACAATAAAACCACTTCTCTAAAATATGCATCCCTCCGTCAGTTCCAGAACAACACATAAATCGCACTATCGCTCGTCAAATCTGCAAATGCTCAATAATTATGCTTAATTTACTACAAATAAACCTTTGTGCATTCACAACTTACAGCAATGTTAATCACATCTATCAGAAAATTATCTCTTCCAAACATATAGTCTCTTGAACTATTAATGCACCCACGCCTACACGCAATTAAAATCAATATTCAAGTTACTTTTATAAATAAAGCGGAAAAAACTCAGAATTATTTCGGGTTAGATAACTGAGTGTGAAAAATAAACAAACAGTCCTCTAAGTACGTCATTCTGTACATTGATGAAATCAGTGGTAGATTTCAGACGTCATCTTCTGGTGGCGCGCAGCTAAACTATTGACATTGATGTATTCTTGAATATATGATGCAATGCTAGCCGAAAAATGTCCAGAAAAATAATTATTTTGTGAATATGTTACGGTTTATTGTTGTAAATCATAGTCTATAGTAATCCAAACCTTTAAAGGAAGCTAGCACAAAAGTTTCGTCAGTATTGGTCCAGTAGATTCAGAGATTGTCGCGCTGTAAGTCAAGGCACGTCTGTCTATATATTAGTATAGATATAGATAGATAGATATAGATATCGTTTAAACGTTTGATTGAGGGTTTTTTTATTACAAAAAGGCTTTTTCGCTCGTTTGTTTCAGAATTTTTCAAATGGCAGCTGAACTGCAAGACAGAAATTATCAATTATAATATTATATAACCATTAACATTATTGCGAGAAAGTACGTGATGTTGGAGCACTAGTTTCATGCAGCATTGCAATTAGAGCCCGACAAAAATACACTTCGTTTCGATCATTCTCGAAAACGAAACCAGCGTGCAGAGACCGCTATGTAAGAGTATGCTAGCTCCGGCCCAGACATTATCGTTAACGATACCGATACTACGCCTGTTATCGAGGTGTGACCTCGGGAGTCGGCGAGCAAATAGGCAGCGATGGATAGCGAATGTGGGAGGAGTCACCGGAACTCTCTGTACCTTTTACTGCACACGCGTTCTACTAAATATCTTAAACATATTGTTTATTCCACTTTCAATGGAGGGGATAACTGAACTATGGGCACAAAATGGTATACTTCTATTACGAAAACTGAATAAAAAATCCATCCCCGTTGCAATCCTATTTTAGAATAAATAATAGTAATAAAAATCACGATGCTTGTCACATACGAAGCACGCCGAAATTATCAAGAAACTGCATTAAGAGCACCCTCCGCCAATACCTTGGAAAGACACCGTTCCTCCAAGCTGAATGCTGATATTACCGACACTGCCGAGAATAACCGAGAAGAAGCGGTTCCGACAGTTATCCGAGCCTTCCCAGAGAGGGCGACGCATAGATTTCACAGGTGGATAAGGAGCGCGCGCGACCTCTGAGACCGCGGAGGCAAGCAAGCAATTACGAATCGATAATAGAATTATTTTTTATCCAGTTCTAATTACACTTCTTTCTCTATATTCCATGAGGAGTAGGCGAGAAAGTAAAAAATGTTCTCGGAGACTGACCAGTATCTATGAGCGTTGTAGAGGACTTCAGCGCCTGGATAGCCAACACAACACATGTGGTAAACAGGTGCCACACTTTATTTAACGATCTTTAGTAAATTGTAACATTCAAAAAAGAAAGATTAAATAGTTATGAATATTTTAGTACTACAATACTTTATTTTATGATTTTGTTTTGCCTGTAGAAAAGTTCCGGGCGACCAAAAAATTACCGGAAGGGAGCGGATGCCTTACGTCGGTTTATAACTATGGTTTGATGATGACTGTGGTTTTGACTATGATTTTGATGAATGATTGTGATTATGATTGATGATAACTATAGTTTGACTATGATTGACTGTGAAAGGCGTGCCGACTTTTTCAAGGCGGGGCATACCTTTTTTTTTATTCGACGAAATAATTCTACAAGTTAACGAATTTCCTTTGAAATTTGGATTGTAACTCTAGTACCTTGGATACCCTTCCTACCTACACCTTACACCAATGGTGTCAAGGTCCCCTACTGGCACAGTGGCACACCTCGCGGCACCGTTCCATGACACGCGTTTCTCTGCGCCACTAGCGTCGGGAGACGAAACTATTAGTAACCCCGCCGTTTTACAATAGTGATGGCGTTGTCTCTTGCGGCAGGGTTATGAACTGCGTGGAGAGGCGCTTTCGACGTGGCACTCGTGCCACGGACTCCCGTTCGTGGCATCGACCATGACAACACCGCCTTATTACCCACAGGGGCGATTCAAGGCGTCTGAACCACGGGCAGCGTCACGGGAAGTCTAGTGTGAGATACCGTGTTATTGCAAAATTTTAGTGCATCCCCATAGTGACAAAACATTCGATGCACACTGTCACAAGAGCCTTTCAGCTCAGAGCTATGAAAGGAAAACAGACCATGCCAAAGGTGTGACCCTGAGGAAAACATTGAAGTGACGCACTTACGGTTGTGAAACAGCGACACTCATAGTTTCAGAATTCCGACCACATTATCGGCCGCTTTGCGTCTATGTGTCAAGTTTCAACTTACTCATACATTATCTCTTCGTAACAAAGTAACATGGCCGCATTTACCTTCAAGCAAAACAAGCAGTTGCTTGGGGCCTCCATTCACGAGGGACCCCGCGCTTCGGAAAAAATATGCCTAACATATTTCGTAGCATAAAACGAATTTAATGTAATAAATATATATGTAAACTTTTATATAAAATTATTCATTTTCTTTTGTATTTGTATTGAGATAAATTTTATTCAATAGATGGAAATACTTTTACGGGGGGGGGGGGGAGCGAACACATTTTGTGCTTGGGGTGGGGGCGCAATGCTTACATCCGTTCCTGCAAAGTAACAGCATGTTAATGTGGAAAATGCATTCTATAGTAAGACAGTTCTACACACTTCGCTGTCTTTGGATTACCGGTATGATTTTTTATTTTCTTTTATAACTTCAAAACTGTCGAGTTTCAAAATTTCTTTTTGCAGAAGTGGCATAGTCAAGAATAATGGAAGCCCCACCTCGCCTGTTCGAAGGCCATTTTCATAAGGGAGAGTTCGAAATACAGTCCCAGGAATTACAGTGAATGTAAATGGGTGTTTATGAAACGTTTTTAGATGAGCAGAACTGTGAAAAATTAAACATTCTGATGAACTATTATGTTGCCTTTCGGATATAAATGTCATTTAGAAATATTGCGTATACTTTTTACTGAATTTCAAAATATTTACATCGCCTTCTCTTGCGTAAAAACTAGTGGAGATGCAACATACTTTTTCACATTGGAAACACGGAGTTACATAAGAAGTCAATTTTTCAATTTCTGCCCTACCTCAGATATGAGATCATCAGATATGACTAAGTCCAATTTAAATTCACACGAAGCCTTTAGAGCATATCTGCATTTATTTCGATTGCCAGGAATTGCAGCCATTTCTTTTACAAATTATTACACAAAACATTAATAAATTTAACTAACTGTATTTGCTGCACATTCTACAGAACAGAAAATAGAATTTTACATAAGCTTCCCTTCATTACATCGAAGTGAGCTTACAATTTATGAATGCCATAATCAGCGGTCAATACTTCTTAAAATAAAAAAGTGTATTTGTTGGTTCTAAGTTAAATTTATTACTTTCCTTCAATCTATTTCCTTTCATAAGAATATTATATACTCGTATACAATCACGACCGATAACAATGGGAACACTTCGAAAAATTTTGAAACCACTATTGCCATTTTGCAACCTAACTTCGGGTCAAAGAAAGCGCACGAAATTCAACTCTGCAATTAGGAAATTTTGCAATTTTCGAAAATATAGAGTGCGCCGAAAATGGGATCATCACCATTATCTTTACAGATCTTTGCTACATACGTGGGAACAAATTAAGAAACATTTCGACCAAGCAATTTACACGAAGATAATTGTTTAAATTGTTTCAAAAATGCCTATGTTTAAAGCAAAATTACTAAAATTTTTATAAAACTACTAATACTTTTGAAAAGTTCACAGTATCTTATTTAAAGATCTGGTTTTGATGAACAGATTACATTAAGAAAAAAATCTTAATTGTAGTATGAAGAAACAGAAAAAATTTAAAATTTTGCAAGTTTGGAAAATTCAGGGATTTTAATAAAAATGGGACCTGCATCATTCTCTTAAGTGTTCTTTTCGATCTGTGGACAAAATTTCATTAAAAATGTGAAGCCTTTTTTTGAAAATTCTGAAAATGTTGAGACTTGATGTAAAGACTTCCGCCGCTAGCGTTGTTCACGGACGGACAGACTTTTTGTCGTCAATAAGTTTTTCGGTATCTAGAATCCCAAAACATGGATTCTGACTACACAGCATGTTAGAGGAAGTAACGACTGATAGACATTTTGCCGTCAATCGATTTTTCGGTATCAAGGACCCACATAATATACAATCTGTCTACACCATGTGTTATAGGACTTTTATCTAAATTTAGCATGTGGATTTATCCACTTTTTCGTTGCCGGCGCGTGTAATAAGTTTTGCTGCCGAAAATTCGCAGTTTTTTCGCGCCGCGTTTCGTAACTTCCTCTCTAATACTCTCATACCGCGACAGCGTATAAGGAAAAAGCATCGAGCGATGTGGCTTGAGGAAGCGCTGAGCGCAGATTCAGGCGGAAGCACGCTAGTCGCGTGTTATAAGGCAAGATGATAATTCCGACTTTCGACGTTGATATTCTACCGCGCCACATGTTCATTCATGCAGATAAGGCAAGGAAATATAAGGAAACTCTGTTAATTCTTTGAATTAACCCTTGAATGCACGACATGGGTCAATCTGACCCGAACCATATTTGACACTGATATTTTGGATGGAATGTTTTTTTCCAATGGTCGTGTCCGTGTAAGACATCTTTCATTTCGTCATCCAAAATCCGTAGAATGTTGTTTTACAATCTACTGATTTGAACGGTGTCCATGAGTTGTTTTATATTGCTCTCCTCAGAATGCATGAGATGGGTCTATATGACCCATATATTTCTCAATGTGTTTGCATAGTTTTAGGTAGTGTTGGTGTTGCTTTGTTTTTACTGTATAGTCTTTGACGTTTATATACCCGATTTGCGACATTCAACTCTATAATTTTATCTTTTGTTTTGTAACATTCCTTGTTCATATCATTCACATTTTTTGTTTTGTATCATTGTACGCGAGACATTTATGTGGCGTGTATTGCACTTCGTTTGCCGTTTTCTCTTGTATAGTTGTCACACGTTACATTATGTCGAAACCTCTGGAAGAAGAAGATATTTGTGAGTTATTAATTTCTACAATTCTACCAAAAATGGCATCGATACATTTAACAAACTAGTGCGCACTTACAGAGTCAAGCGCCAAAGAAGGAAATGGGCTTCTGCCTTCTTCATGAATATGCTAAATGTCGCTGCTGTACATGCATACGAAACTTTCATCCAAAAGAATATCATTTTCAACAATTAGTAAAGCACAAAAGACGAATATTTCTCAAGGATTTGGCAAAAGAATATATTCTTCCATGTATTCTGCAAAGGAGCACAATCAAAACTATTTAGAACAATCTACGTAGTGCCAGAGCACTACGTTAGTACGTGGGATGGAAGAAAAAACAACAGTTAACCAACCTAGTACATTGACCAACAATAAGAGAAGATGCAGTAAATGTCCCACAAAGAAAGACAGAAAATATTCAACTGTTTGTTTTGAATGTAAAAGTTAAATATGTTCAGATCATTCAATACTCGCATGTGTGGACTGTTATGAAAGTAAATTTTAACATAGGAATAATGTGAATCCTAAACTTAATGAACAAACATATATTGTTTCTAATTGAATAACACTAATTATGGTGTATTTATTACTCCTATTTCATTTCATAATGATATTCAATTAAAAATATATTAGATATGACGCACTGGGTCAAATTGACCCATGTCATGCATTCGTGAAAGTAAAAATAGTCATGCATTCAAGGGTTAAACATTATGTCACTTGCATATCCTCCGTCTCATAAGAAGCAATTATCAGAAAGAAAGGAATTATTATTAGAAGAAATGGAACTGAAATGGAGCCAACAGCCGTGATACCATATCAGTGGCCACGGTCTGCTGTTTATCGATTCCCGAAACCCCACCGCCCTCAGATTTCCTCGAGAATGAAGTGGAGGCACAGGACATGTCGCGTGAACGTAGCAAATTTTAATTTCTAAAAATTCGGGTTCTCTATACTTTGTCTATTAAAGAGGGCAAATTAAGATACTTATTGTTAAGGGGTTCAGGAGTGGTCTGCGGGAAGGGTGGCGGCCTACAGGGGGTAAGATTTGCTTACAATATGTTTCAATGTCCTTTCGAAGAAAAATCGTTCGTACAGAGGAGTACATGGTCGTTTAATAAATGTGGTATTTCAGAGAGGTTTCACTGTACTCACAATCAGAAGGACTCAGAAGAACAGCAGGTTACATACGAACGTTAATATTCAGATGAATTACGCACCTCAATGCACAGATCTATTGAGGCGTGCCCTTCTTTTTTCACAATTTATCACACTTTTGGTAATATTTCACGTAAAATGCTTTTTGATTTCTATTGGTAAGTTTGTTTCGTAATTTCAATTGCAATTTATTAAAGTGTTCGCAATCTGTAATAAAGTATATCTTATTAGTAATGACAAAACTATAAAGAAAACAATAACTCCCAAATCAACACAAAATTGAAATTATGCCAAGGTCCACGCCAATATGATACAATTCCACGTGCGACGAGGATTGGTTAAACTGCGACTAGTGTAGAGTCAATATTGGTCGGTTGTAACTAATTACTTCAAAGTACTGTATTTAGTTCCTACTCTAAGCCCTGCTGAACATACAGTCTGAATATGCCGAAAAGGGAACAGAGAAGAAGAATAAATAATTGAATAAAAAGGAATTGAAGAGAAAAGAAATAGTGAATATATAGTATTATGATAAAAGAAGTACTCAACCGCACGAAAAGAGCACTAAAACAAGTTGTGGATAGCAGAAGTCACAGGTTCCTTACAGATATACAAGATAATGAATTAATTGGGAATAAACTGACCACCAAAATAATTTTGAAACAACATTAATGTCTATCGCATTATGACCTAAGTCTCTTGAAAGTGTACAACCCCATTAATAAGATTTTCTTTAAAAATAATGTAATTACAATCTGCACCATCATGTTACCAATTTCTCCAAAATGATAGTTCCAGTTTGTAATAAATGTTCCCTTTCCAGTTTGTAATAAATTTAAGCCAATATTAATTTGGAATAGCTTCGGTGAACTTACAGGCAGTATTTTATGCAGTAATATTGTCACACATGTAATTATGTCAACACCGCATCAGAATTCCCACAAGGCAGTATTTTAGGAAAAGTAATTGTTAATTATACAATAACGACGTTGCCTCTGATTACAGGTGTTGAAGGACGTTGGCTTGTGTGTAGCCATATTTGACATCTTAGAAATTCAAGAATCCTTTCTTCTTCCTGGAGATGGAGCAGCCCACACAACAGTGAGATTTCGAGTGGCAGTTTTCAGACCTTTTGAAGACGAGGTGCTCATAGGGAAAGTAAAGAAATGCACCCCTGAAGGAGCGAAAGGTAAGTTTCTTGAGATCGAAGTGAAAAGTTTCGACGAAATTTGATAACCATTTTGTGGGAAATTGACCATGAGTAATTACAAAATTATATTGAGTGCATTTCAGATAGGCTAAAAAAAAGGGCATTCCAAAACATCGGAGTGTTTTAATGCATGTCTAGTTGAACTTAGGTTGAATACAGGCTAAGCAAATTATGAATTAATATAACACGTTAAATTTGTTTTCTGGTTCCTTGAGAAGAATTCCTATACCAAATTTCATTCAACTTAGCAACAAAATGTTTAATGAAAAAAATCACCACGGAAATCTGTGAGCACTACAGAAAAGTTTTTGAAAAGAAAGCAACATGCTAAATAAAACTATTGAGCAATATTCAGGAATTTAATTAAATGAAGCTATTTAAATCACATACGTCAAAACTACAGTGGATTCCGGTTACAGTGAGCTTCTGAGGTCTAACATGTTGTTCACTATAACTGATGTCAAAATTAAATAGAATTTCTCCACAATGATTCATTTTATTAGCATAGAGACACAACAAAATACATTAACAGCACGAATTGAAATTTTCAATATCTTTATTTGACCTTAAATTTATTATTTTCACACAATAATATTCACTTGTTTGCTTCGTACATTTTTCATTACTAATTTATACTCTATTCTGCATTGTCCACTGTCTCTAAGTATTGTAATGCAGTTTTGACACATTGCAATGCCTCTTGTACTGTTGGAACACCGTCCCACTCTTCAAAAATCCTTTACTCGCCAAATTTCGCACGAGTATTTCGGTAGCGGCAGGGAGCAAACGGATGAAATTGATCGCTTTTTCGGGCGGCGCGGCGAAGTAGCCAGGCTTTGGAGCCAGTGTTGCCAGGTGCGGACGATCAAGACCCGCCACACTGATTCCATTTCCCGCTAAAAACCCGCTAGATGTCGTTTAAACATTCCAGCCAAAATCCCGCGAAATTCAAACATTTTTCCGCTAAAGAACCGCGAATAATAATGGTACATAAAGAAACATATTACAACTTTTAATATCAAATAGGGAAATAACTCAAAAATATTGGTATATGTAACATTTTATTCAATTTTATTAATTTACTTTATATTTGTGCAAATGTAGCAATAAAATATTACATAAACATACTTTATGTTGTATAATTATATAAATGAACGTAGATTAAAATTATATAAACTTTCTAGTTTCAACGAAAGTTAAAATTTGAGTTTATTCAACACTTTAATTGATAAGCTTTTGTTCATACAAAATCTAACAAAACGGTTAAATGATCGCGATTTTCTGAATCTGACCTATATTTTTCATTCGCATTTACTTGTTGCAGAAGCTTTTCTGGGAACCTATAATTATGGCAACATTTTCCAACTCTCCTTAAACCGAAACGAATTGTCAAGATATTCCGCGACTGTCAATAAAATCCGCTGTTTTGCCCGCTGCCCGCGAAGGACAAATTTTCCCCGCGAAGTACTTCGAAAAACCGCTACATTTAGCGGGAATCCCGCCGACTTGGCAACGCTGTTTGGGGCTGTGGCGGTCGCGCGCTTCTGCCGCCTGAGCAGAACACCACGCGCTTTGTCGCGCGGAATCTCAGATTCCTTAGAGTTTGAAACTGAAGCAAGCAGTCGCGCGTCGCCTTCGTTTCCGCAGTGAAACTGAGTGGCACGAGGTCATCAACCCTCAGTAGAGTCTCCATTCCTAGACCGCTAGCTCCACCCCAGGGAGACTTCGATTACGACATTGGCCGACGATATTTTTTCCAAACTGCCTAATGTTGGAATTTGTGGCACTGATGCAATATTTTTTTTTTCACGAGGGAATTAATTTCCAGGATGTTGTGTTTCTTACGATCATTATAGCCGAGGTTCTGAGTTCACTATAACCGAATCTTCTTGTGCTTGTTAGTAATGTAGAGAAACGAGATTTGAGAACAGTCGACTCCAGTTATAGTGAACTTAACATACTAAGGGCCGTATTCATAGTCGTCACTTATAGAATAAGAAAATACTTAAGCTATAAGAAGTTACTTTTGATAAGGAAATGCTTATGCACATTTGGTATTCATAGACGATACTTAACATAAGTATGACGCTAGCAGTGTCTTGTGTGGCAACAGCGCATTGGGTGGTTCACAGCCACTTGAATCCTGCCTGAAACGTCCCATCAAGCTGGCCGTGAACTATTCTTATGCATGCATCCGTAGGCATCCGTGTGGTAACCTAACCTATACAGTTACTTAAATAGTGGTAGTAACTTAAACAATGCCTTAAATAGTGGGAATTCGGTAAACCTCAGTTAATTGTAGCTGATTTTTGCCACCAACGTTTACCAAAACACGTCCTTTCGTCCGGGTAAAACGCTACCTTTTCTTAAATATTCCTGATCATTGTGCATTTCCGGGGGGTTGTACACATCACGTAAATATAGCGAAGAACAATGCAGTAATAAACATTTCTATAATGTTCAAAATCGTAGTCCATTTCCATTTCTTTCACATTACGACTATTTTCAACCCACCAAGAGACGATTCACTTATAGCTATAAGTGGAAGCTGGGCCTTCCTTATAGCTATAAGAAGTTTCTTATGCAAGCGGATAAGATGCCACTGTGAATTGAAAAACGTTATAAGGAACTCCTTAAGATTTTCCTTATTTTAAGTGACGACTATGAATACGGCCCTAATTGTTTTCAAGGCTCTTATGACGGCCCCTAGTTTCGTATTCCTTAGGGTATAGTCTTCTGAGAACAAAAAGTATAGTATTTACATCACAATAAATCTGTATCGTATTTCAGTGACTCTCGGATTCTTTGATGATATAGTAATTCCCCCGTCAAATCTTCAGCAACCTGCAAGGTATGACGAAGCAGAAGAGGCATGGATATGGGAATACGAAACTGAAGATGGCAAGCACGACTTGTTCATGGACATAGGTAAATTAAACGCGATTGCTTATTTTTACATCAAGTTATTCTCAGTAAATGTCTAATGCGTACTCATTTTCAGGTGAACCAGTTCGTTTCCGCGTGCTCAAAAACACCTTCATTGAAACAAGTCCAGTAGAACACTCAGCCAAAACTGAAGATGCGACCAAAGCCGAGGAAAGCCTACCAAGTCCATATACAGTAACGGTAAATAGTTTTATCTTCCGCTCTTGGTGTAAATAGTACGCGTTTGGGTAAATTTCACGCGTCCCCCCAAGAATATTCTCTAAACACGATGAGGAAATGCTTATCTTTGGCTGATCCCGTTGAAAATTTATTAGGAAAAGTCTTGAACCTTGGGACACAAATTAATATTTCTTGGAAGTGTACATATATACACAAATTAATCGTGCATCAAATTACAAGTGGACAATTTGTTACCAGTTGGTAATTAAATACTTTTTATAATTTTTTTACTATTTTTCCAAAATTACCTTTTAAAATTCAAAAACATGTTCTATGGTTCAAGACAGTCGTGACGCTTTTACCTTGGGACATAATAACATTTTTTAAATTTGGTTTTAAACATTGGCAATTTGATTATTATTTTTATTGAAATCATGGCAACAACATAACCTGAACAAAACTTTTTTTCAACAATATAATCCTAAAAGATAAAGTTAAAAATTAAAAATGTACTCTGCCTTGCACCGGCACCAATACTAATGGGCACTGGTAATTTATACAACGTTATTTTTTTCATCTTTTTGTTACAACTCAAATTCCAACGCATTTATATTTTGGCTAACTTCAGATTCGTAATCAGCATCCCTTAAAACAAAGGAGCAAAAAATTAATAATACAGAATTTGTTTTAGCAAACTACGTAAGGACTGAAGTAACTGTAAGATGCAGTGTGGAGATAGGATTACCATTAAAAAATAGATATTGAATACATCCTTACCATTCGATAGGAGACTTCAGTCGTTTACTCTCGACTCCAGTCGTTTGTGAATTTCCTACACACATCGCGGCCTTCTAGATCCAATGTCAATACATATCAGCCCAAAACGTACGATTTTTAGAGACGTGGCCCCAAAGAACAAATGTCCCAAGGTACAAAACTTGCCTTTTATTTTCATAACCAGCTGAAGTAGTCCGCGTTGCCGAGCTATTTATTATAATTTATTAGACAGGAAGAGAAATTCCATCTCTACCCGCCCTGGGGCGGAGTCTACTTCTATCTATTCTATTCTATCTCCCCTCCTCCCTCCCCCGTCCCCCTCTGTCTTGCTCCCATTTGGGAGTACCCGGTCTTACGTACTCGCTAAAATACTTTCTCTCTAAAATTATTTATTTTGTTTTTCTTATTGGGGTGTCCGGCACCAACTTTCATTCACTTTATAACTGAAAATAATAAAACAAATATAAACTAACCAAATAAAATACATGTATTAACGTGTACTCTTTTTGGGGAATTTTATCTTATTTTCCTATACTTTCAATTAATTGGCACATTGCATAACTATACTCTCTCATACTTTTTTTCACACATAATTACAAAGAAAAGTTTGAAATTGATCTTGCCGCGACAATTGACGTTTAAATATTATTAAAGTAATTTTAATTGAATTAGAGTACGCGTTTTAGGGTCTTTGATAAATAGTGGCTCACGGAATGGAGCCATTCAATACTTCAGACAGCTATAATATCTCCAAACATCCGAGATCATAGTGGATCCCTGCTTGAGAAAAGTTTTTCTATTATCTAAAATAATGGTTCTGTTTTCAACAACCTCGACAACCAGCGTTGAGACATTCAATTCCTCCAAATACCATACACCATTACTATTTTACTTCGATTATACTTTTTTCCCGAACTTTCATCAATTTAAATAAACATTCCTTCACCACCCAAAGGCACGCTTTCACTCTTCACTATTATAAAACACTTCCCTGCAAAAGTTCATCCATCCGTCACAGTTTCAGCGTAACAAGTAAATCACTCCATGTTTTTTCACTCGGACTGTCGCAAATACATAATAATCATGTTTAATTTACTAAAACTAAACATGTGTATTACAGTATTTATACCTTTTTACGACAATATGAAGCACATTCATTAAACAAATTATTTCTTCCAATCGTTGCATTTCTCAGGTACACTTAATACATTCACGCCTAGACGCAATTAATATCAATACTTTTATAAAGCGGAGAAAACTTACAATCATTTCGTATTAGACAATTCGCAGTGAAAATAAACACACAGTATTCTCGTACCCGCAATTCTGCGCATTGATGAACTCCATTTTAGATCTCAGTTGTCATCCTCTGGTGGCGTGCCTTCAAACAATTGCATTGATGTACTTTTGTATCTGTGATGTAATGCTCAGCGAAAAAAAAAGTCCAGAAAAATAAAATTTTGTACATATATTACCGTCTGTGGTTGTAAATCAGAGCCTACAGTACTCCTGATCTTCAAAGGAAGCTAGCATAAAAGTTACAATGATATTCGTCCAGTACATTCAAAGATTATCGCGCTGTAACGCAACGCCCTTGTGTCTTCATTATATTAGTAGAGATTAACATTTCGAAATAATTACTTTGAATTTCTTCCTTTAATTTCATTTTCCTAAAGCTCTTTTACTTCGCACAGCACTCAAGGTCAAATTAATTATTACACATTTATACTAAATTAAATTTGAATTTAATACTAGATTAAAACAAACAAGATTTATTCTGAAGCTTCTTGTAGAATACATACCTTTTCTTTGCCAAGCAGCAAATAAAAATTTATTGTTTCAATAAAGGATGACATGAAAGAAATTTCCCCTCCCCTGCGTCCCAAACATTTGGAACTGCAGATCAACTTTCACCCTGATTTCAAAACTCAATCACCGTCGCAATTTCGTTAATATCCAAGTTTTTTTCTATGAGAAATGAGACATCTTCAATATTAAGTTTACTTTTCTCGTATCCAAGGGAAGAATTAAGTTTTTCGTGGCAACAGAGCGACAGATACGGTACGGCAATCCTAATTACGGTTCACATTTATGACAAGCAGGTCTCTTAAATTTCTTTCCCAATCACCTTAGTGTGCGTCGAGACCGAAAATAGTCTGCCGTTATTGCCGCAGACTGCCAAAGTAGAGAGAGCCCCAAGACAATTAGTTTGTTGCAACTTTTGAATAGAAAATCCATCTCTTAGGAATCGTGGCAGATTTAACAACTTAACATGAAAATAGCAATTGGTTTGTTTGCCATACACTTGTACTTAGGAAGCAGAACGTCACAGATGACCGAAATTGTCTCAACACACAGCAGTACTCGAAGCCGATGGTATCCTTGGGATAAACTGCACGAACACCTGCTACTCTAATTAGTGTCTCGTAATGTCCACGTGAGTGAATACATTAAAATCCTCAACTAACAAAAGTAGGTACAATCTTCCCCCGTTCAAGTCTCTATTGCAAAGCTATTACGTTCTGTCACCATAAAATACACTCTAGATGCCCTATCATTAAAAATAATACGCTTTTTTTCACTATGATTTTCAGTGACTCCTGAAAAATTACCATTTCCCTTATTTTTTAAATCAGAACAAAGTACATTAATACAACGATGTCATCCGAATTTCGTTAGAATTGTTTTGCAATTTTCGAAAATTGCATAAATAATTTTTTTGGCTCCTCCAACTACGAAATTTAAGATGGAATACTTCTGGCGTAATTTTTCGTGAAATAAAGGCCATTTTAAAACCAAGAGTTTCTCAAAAACGGCTAAATATTTTTTATTGTAACTTCTTGGAGAGAGCTAAATGCAGTAAATAACATGACGTATACTGATTTTGATGTAACCTTTCAGTTTTTCCAAAATTACACAAATGTATGTTGAAGTACTATTCTAGGACTGACATGAATGACACTGATAGAATATGTTTTGTTTCAGGCCAGTATAAGTGAATCAGGTCTAGGATTACTGTCTTGGTGGTCATAGTACCGGTTGAAGACTACTTTCTACGAAGGATTACGACGATTTCTACGAAGGATTACGGCTCAATGGATAAGATTATAATTCAAAGAAAAGCTAAATGTTAATTTTTTTCTATTTATGTTTACTACAATTCTGATTAAATTTATAATGTGAAATACTAAGAACAATAAAGAAGAACAAAAAGTTATCGTTTCTAAACCAGATATCTTCCCTTCTGTGGTACAACTTCACTTCCAGTTCCCACTGAACTTTAAACAAACCTGACAAAAAGTTTCCTATCAATTCCAACATTCATATTCGTGACAATAATTCTATACTGTTGCGAGATAAATGGACACCAAACGGAATGAACTGGTTTTGGAACTGAACATTGCGAATAAGATGCTACATGCTTTAAGAGTGGAACTACGTTTCGACTTCAAATACAAATAGTTTTCTTTGTATGTAAAAGTACTTTAGTTTGACGAACTATGACCCAGAGTGTAAAGTTATATCCTTAGAAGCATCATATTACATCCATAGAAAATTGAATGATGTGCGTGATATCTCAGAATCTCTTTACGGAAAACTACCACTTCAAAAATACGATCGAAAAATTAAAACAAGCCGAATTTCATTTAATTTATTTTTGGTCTTTCCTTTCTTTTTTCCTTCCTTTGTTTTTATTTTTTATTTCTTCTACCTTAATTTGCGAGTTACTACTACTGTCGTCATAGAACTACATGTAGACAACCGAACCTTCGCTAAAACTCTTGCATGTACAAACCCTCCCACCCACCCATCATCTGTATGAAGAGAAACACTTATCAAAACTTATTTTAACAGCCTCCAGAGGTGGATTTAATAGTATCCAGGCGAGCCCGTCATCTCATTCCCATCTCGAGATGTAAAATGTCACAAAATATTTACTATTACCGATAACAAATCTCTAGAACGACACGGACAGGAAAGTGCGGCATCGCTGCCACTGCCGAGGCCCCACCCTCAAGCTCAAAGAAGAATGATAGGCAATAATACTTATTCAAGCATATTGTCATGGCAACCGCAATACGTCGTATTTATTTTTTTTGTTTATTACACCATTGTGATGTATCTAGAGAACTGCAGCAGTTGCAATAGGTCGTAAGACGACAGACTAATGAAAAACCGAATATCATGCTTCTACATTTGTGAGAGCGACTGCTAAGATAATGAGGAGTAGAGAACGTTTTTCGTTCCTCCTGAAAACTTCGGTAGATTCGACATACGACCTATTGCGGTTACCACGACGATATACTGCTTTTTTTTCTAACTCTGCCTCTCAAGGTACGTCTTCACGATGGAATATGTCACGGTATTTCGCGTCTTTCTAAGTCTTGCCACTAGATCTCGCATGATCGCTACCGTACCAAGCAGTGCTTGCGATCCTGCGACTTCTAGTGGCACGAGACCGAGAAAGACCCGAAATGCCGTGTGATACTCCATCGTGGCCACTGGGGCTTGAGAGGCAGTTAGAAAAATTGCACTACAGATACGATAACACGCAGTTAGACACCACTGTCTATTTCCCCCATCACATTTTTTTTTCTAAATGGCATTTTTATCAGAAGACATTTTCGGAAATAAAACTTATTACGTCAGGCTACGGGGCCCCTTCCAAATTTTACTGAGGATACCGCCCAATGCCGAAACTTAAAGGCGACTCCACACATTCAACATTCGCCGAGCAGCGAGCAACATTCGGAGCTCGCCCGACCCCGACCAGCTGATGTGTTCGGCGAATGTTCGCTCCCTTTGTGTCCAGAAGACCGACACGCGGTGGGTAGGGCGAGCGCTGAATGTTCGTCACTCGGCAAACAGCAAGAGACCCATCCACACTACTGGGGATTCAGCGAGATGTTGCTCGCTGTTCACCGAATACCGAATGTGTGGAGCCCTGGAAACCTGGCGGTGGGAACTGAAAAATGCTTACGTCAGTGGCAACATTGGGTCTGATAGACCCGCTAGTTATTACAGGCTATTTAAAGCACTAATTAATTAAAAAAATGTTTTATAATGAAGTAAACGATGCAAATAATTCATAGATCCAATATAAAGCACAAAGTATATCCCAATTTATTAAAAGTAAACTAGTTCACACTAGTGAACAAAAAATAAAATTGAATGGGAACAAAGATCAAAAAAAAAAAAGAAAAGAAAATGTAGCATTAAGTTAATAACTGCAACATTAACAAAATATGTCTACATGTCAAACATAATAAAACATTACTATAAAAAATGCTTCCATTTAGTGTTTGATAATATGTTTTATGAAAGAGTTTTTTACAATAAGTTTTTCGGCTATTTTGTTTGTTTTTTTCAACCTTTCCCAGTAATTGTTTTGTGGCCTACAAAAATTTCAAATAATTTGCATTTCTTAACCTGAAAACTTCGATTTTATTTATAAACATTTGACATCAAATAAATAAATATTATTTATAAAAGGTTCAGATTCTATTTCCTGATTCTCAGGTTCAGCTTATTCAATATTTTGTTCAGAATCTGCATTCTGAACTAGAAATTTCTAGTTCAAATGATGAATCAGCAACTTCATCATCACTTGTTAAATAATCTTTTTTCTAAAATCTTGTTTATTAATTCAATATCTTTCGGATTTAATGCATTAAAATAACTCTTAGATGAGCCGGCCATGTTGTAAAAAATTGCCGGTAAACATGTTGCAAAAATGGTCCTGTAAACATCAGTTCAAAAAGATCCAATTTGAAAGTAGACTGGTGGGTAAGTTTACAACTAATTTCCCTTCACTTGATAGACCCATTCAAAGATGTCACTGGATCTAACTGACCCAACTTTCCCACTGTTTCCTCGGGTTAAGGCGAGCATGTTTTTGCTGCGCAGTCCAGAGCCAAGATCGCCCAAGAATGTCCCAGCTCGAGCTCCGCCACCGCCACCGCCCCGACGGCGACAAACGAGCGTGCGGCCAGGCCCTCGTCGCACCTGCCCGGCGGGGGGAGGGTGGAGCGGGGAGGGAGGGGAAGGGCGGGGAGGATGGGGAGGGGAGGGAGGGGCGGGGAGGGAGGGGAGGAGCGGAGGGGAAGGGCGGGGAGGGGAGGGGAGGGAGGGGAGGGGCGGGAGGATGGGGAGGGGAGGGGCGGGAGGATGGGGAGGGGAGGGGCGGGAGGATGGGGAGGGGAGGGGCGGGAGGATGGGGAGGGGAGGGGCGGGAGGATGGGGAGGGGAGGGGCGGGAGGATGGGGAGGGGAGGGGCGGGCCGCTCGCGCCCGTGAGTCACGCGCCGTCGCGTCGCCGCGGGGCGGGCCGCGAGCGATGACGTGACGCGCCGTGTTCGCAGGTCTATTTGCGGCCTCCGCCCACGCCCAGTTGCGCCTCCCAGCGCAGTTTACTGCACTGCGATTTTTCTAACTCTACCCCTCACGCCCCTACGACCACGATGGAATATCACACGACATTTCGCGTCTTTCTCGCTCGTGCCGCTAGATGTCGCATGATCGCAAGCACTGCTTCATACGATCGCGATCATGCGATATCGCGCAATATTTTCCTCTCATTCCTTGTCCTATCCTCACTCCTTACACACACTAACATGCACTACAATACCACACGCCCGGTGACCGATCGAGAGTTAAGAACTTGTCCCTGCTGAAGCAATGCCCCGCTGGTTACGGCAAACCCTGTTAGCCGGCGGTAGGTCGGCGCCGGATCTCGCCATCGAGCGAGGCAAGATCACCGCCACCTTCCGAGTAAAACGCGCACTACACTTACGGGACTAGACTAATGGCCTTAGCAATCGAGGTGCCTGGAATAACTAGTAATCAAACAATGCGTATCTCATAAGTAGGGAGCGGATTTTTATGCCCTAAAAAGTCTTGAAATCTGCTTTTTAAAATATGCATTTATGACCTAAAAATTGTTAAATATGCACTTTAATATAAATTTATGAACTAATAATTCTGAAATATGCACTGTAATATTCCATTAAAATTAACAATATTTCATTTTCTGTATAAATCTTTCTTGATAAAATACAGGAGAAGAATGCTTGGAAGGAAAAAATGTGCAAACATAATACAACCTAACTTGTTTCTCGATAGAAATAATTGAGGTAAATATGCACCTTAGTGAAGTACCTACATTGTAGGTCTTTCACTTTTTCTGCCTGGTTTAAAAAATATATCAAGAAATATCTTACATTTGCACAAGTATTTTATCAAAAGAAAAAAAATAATAATAGAAAATTGTGACAAGCTTTTCCAATAAAATGAACGCCCACAAATATATTCTATGAAAAAACACGAAATGTTTCCTCTAATTTAACTAAATATGCAAAATATGCTCCCATAATTACACGAAAATGCCCAACAGGAAAAATTGATCAAATATTCGCAAACAAATTAATCTACAAAGTATCCAATTATAACCAAATGTCAAGAAATTACTCTTACACTCAACACTCACCGTGCTGGATACTCTGACTTGAGATTTTACCAGCTTGTTCAGCACCTTTCAAAACCCCTTCATACAAATTTTTACGTGCTACAAAGCATTGCAAGTAGTGTTTTTGCGATAATTAGTATTGGGACCTTTCTTGACCTTACCGACCGTTGAAGGGCGGAATTCGCTGCTGGCTGCTGGTTCTGCGGACGTTACTCATACACCGCGCCTGCACTATCGGCCTATCGGCAAGGTCTCAGTTACTTGGAGGGCAGGCGGGGTGACAAAAACGGGTGTTTTCTTAGCAGGTTCAGATGGAACGAACGCGCTTGGAAATTGACACAGGCTGATAGACCTCGCGTAACGTTCCTAGCGCTGCTGAAGCAACGGCTCGCCCGCTGCGGGAAGCGCGAAGGTCACGAAAGGTCCTGATACAAAATGCCTATAAACCACTATTTATAATATTCCATAGAACTTCAAAATTTGCGTATATAGGTTTTGCATGTGTTCTATCAGGTGGTGAAATTTCAAGTCAATCCGAGTATCCAACACGGTGAGTGTTGCGTGTTAGCAATTGTGGAATAAATATAAATACTTAAGTTAGAAAACGTAAGTAAATATCCAAAATTTAGTATAAATCAATAAAAATGAAAAAAATTGTTAAATGTTAAAATTGTACATCTAATTAAACAATAATTGAATATTAACATTTTAATAACACATGAAGAAATCGCTCAGCGTAGCACCACCTACCAAGAGCGGTTAGCCAAATATCCAAATCCATCAGCCATCAATCTACTGGACAATAGTGAGGAAGAACACCGACTTAAAAGATACCATATTCTGGAATTACCATTCCGTTTCAAACAACCCACATGATTATGAACTCTAACTTCAATTAATACATTATTATCATATTTAATGAATGTTTTTTAAAAAGAAACAGATTGTAAATAAACAGAATATTAAAATTTAAAAAAAAATGTAATATCACACCTTTTGTGGCTTCTTTTAAGGTATAATAAAAAACTTGAGAATGCTGTTAAATTACTGTAATTTACAAAATGTAACTACACTAATTTTAATATTAAAAATTAAACACAAGCCTAATAACCAATTAAAATAATTTTTATTTTCAGATAGGATTATGTGGAGTTATAACAATAAAGAAAATTCATAACCACAATATAAGAACTGCTGAAATAGAGGTTCCTGCCAGCTGATAAGGCCACAAGGGGAGCATTCCTTCAATATTTTAAAATGGGAATGTGTATTGCAGAATCATACAAATATCACCAGACCCTTCTTGAATATATTGAAGATATTTGTGAAGACGACTATGCCAGTGGTTGTACAAATTCAACAGAACTGTGTGCTACTGACATCATCATACCTAGGACCTAGGTCAGGCCAAAGTGAAGTCTCTTAGTTATTGTGTATCATATTTACATTACTCCCTTTTTGCTATTTTTCTTTTTGGTTGCGTTCACTATGTAATGTAATTAATTCATTTCAATAGTATGAAAAACATGAATCGATTATAGTTGCCTGTTTTTATGCACACGTGCAGATTTTAAAGATTTCAAGCACTAAAACCATTACAAAAATGTCCTTAATAAATGTGTTCAAATTCACTTAAATGCTATCGAAAAAATTTAAAAAATTAGTTGTTGGCAAACACCATTGAGAAATTTGAATACCTACAACCCTTTCTATTACAACTAATTTATCCTCCTGAAATAAATCAATTTACCTTCAATAAGATTATAATATATTATAATAATGTAAATATGTTTACAAAATGCGAAGTGCAGTAGATATTTTAATAAAATTTTCAATTTGCAACCGAAGTTAATTTTAATTTAATTCTGCTAAATTTTTTTACCTCATTTACCCTCCCCTCTAACTGAACATTTTTTAATGGCGGATTACAAATGTTGAGACATGAACGGAATAAAATTCTTGATTCGTCTGAGTCAATGAATACTTATAATAACATATGTTTATTATTTAACTAAAATCTTATTATGCACTCCCCAAAAAACTGATCGGCTGGATCCGCCCCTGGTATAAATAGTAATAAAATGAAAAGCAATTGTGCAGTTTAAAAAGTGACAAAACAGCGCTTAAAACGAACCTACAACACTTTTAGTAAGAGAACGTAAACAGATTTCGCGCGGCTTCGCGCTCCTCGCCCTCTAGCCAATCAGGGAAGCCCGGTGCCGAATACATGTGCAGTTTGCTTATATGCCTCCCGGCATGTGTGGTAGTTTAGTGAGTGTGTGTGTGTGTGTGTGTGTGTGTGTGTGTGTGTAAGAGGAGAGGAGAGGAGAGGAGAAGGAACAGGAAAGAAAGATCGCGCGCGGTCCGTGGCCCGTTTGTTAGGGTGCTGCTGCGGCATTCGCCTGGTGTTGATCGGAGAAACCACGGAAAACTACCGATCAGAGCAGTCGGCCGCAATTCTCCTCCAGACAGCGACTGAATTCGACCTAGCTATTTACCTAATGTAGAAAATCCTGCCGCTGTCGGGACTCGAACCTACGAGCTTTATTTAATATCTATTACATTACGTTTCCAATGCGCGATTTCGCGACCCTAACGTAAAAAGTTTCTATCTGCACCGCAGTAAATTTTACAGGAGAGCATTTCAAAGTTTTGTCCCTCTCTAAAACAAAAACTATTTTTTTAAATGTATTGAAACTTTGTCAGTCTACTTGACATCCAAGCACAAAACTGTAGACTGATAATTATTCTAAAAGCATTGTAACTTTGGTAGAAACCAAGACCCTGTTTTTACAGATAGAACCTTTTTACTCTCAATATGCATTTTCAAGTTCGAGCAAAAAGGTTCTATCTTTGTTGGTAGGAAAATTTGACTGGTATATTACTTAAATAATTGCAAATATACATGTAACTGTATCATTTATTAATTTTAAAGAATTCAAAGAAACATTTTAGTAAAAATCTTATTTAGAGTACTCAATTTTAAATTCATGTCATTACTTAGACTTAGCCAACTAGAAGTGGAAAAAAGTAACCTATTGTAAATTATTGAATTACACTTAAATTTGAAATGATATATTACAAACATATTAAAGTAAAATGTCACGTAGCGTAATTTAATATTACATATTAAAGTAATATTATTTTTGTTTTTTAAGAAATCTTATGAAGTAGGTTTGATACAGAGTTGGCTTCCATTTCAACATGTATGCTAAATCGGCTCTTTTCCTTATTTAAAAACTTCTCTTTCGCCACGTACGTTTGCACAGGCGGATAGAAGGAAGAAGAACTTTTCGTCACCCATCTTGTAGAAATGTATGGTCGCACATTTACCGTGGAAAATTATGAATCAGAATGTTTAATTTTATACTCTACTTTAGATAGTCTTTGAGTGAATTTTAATTGCGAAACTTGAGAGAAAGGTATTTATTAAAATGAAGATGTTTGCTGCTTTTATGGAAATCCTTAAAATGCATTGTTTGCATTGTTTTAAATAATATTAAGTGGCTTTTTTTCTGTTTACTGCCAAATGTATCCGCATGAAAGAAATCGGTGACCAGAATTCACTATCTGGTAATGAACATTGTGTACTTCCTGAGTACACAAGTGACCAGCAGCAGAGTATTTCAAAACTATGTCATCGATTTGTGGGTGTTTTTTTAGAAAGTCCTTCATTGCCAGAGACATCTGATTATTGTTTTGGGGTACACAGCTGTCGCTCTACATTATAATATGTTTTACCTTAGGTGAGTTTTGAATTATTTTTTCCAAAATTTGGGAAACGGCATTTCCAATGTCATTTCCAGAATGGCCTGTGTCAATTTCTGTCCAAATTGCGCAATACACATCTTTGGTTGGGAAAACATGAACTTTCATGTTAAATAAATTTAATTTTCTCCTATAGAAGAAAATACTTGTTTGCTCTCGGAATTCCTATCACATTTTCTAAATGAAAGGACACTGCAATTCTATGTTCATCTTTGATTTTATGATCTTCCTCTCTTTCCTTTATCCTGTTTTCCTTGTTATCTACGTTTTCAGTGTATTTTACTTTTAAATCATTAGAAATATTATTTTCCAACTCGTTAATTCTGAATTCGCATCTGTTCGCTTATGGCTGAAAGAAATTCAAATTAAATTCATTAAAAATATCCCGATATATAGATAATTTTACAAATTGACTTCTTTCGTTTACACAACATTCCTTGTAGAGGTCGTACGTTTTCGTGGTATTTAAGTTGGGAGCGAGACACTCTTTAGTAGTACTAGGTCTACAATAGTGACTGTTTTAGGGAAAGGTTTAATGTGTGCCCTCACTCTTCTTTCACGTTTTTTGGTACTTTATCCTTAGTTTTGCTACCTCGATCGTCCAATTTTGGTGTTCCTGTTATTTTATCTTTGTGTAAATGTGCATTATTTATTATCTTCTGGCTTATAGAAAGTGTGTTGAAGTAGAACTTCTTACACAATAATTTCTTTATTTGAAACATAAAACTTGTAAACGAATGTATTCTTCTTTCGAAGGTTTAGAATAATTTCTGTTGGATTTCTTTTTTTTTCTGGAAAGGATCTGACGTCCTCAGTATGTAGCTGACCTTTTCACAATGAGTTTCCAATTTGTAAAACGAAATAAATAATCTCTCTTGCTCTTCTGGAGTGACATTTAGAGCGCAGTTGTGACGACAAAAATTTCCACAATTTGTAGTTTTCTTAAATTGTTAAGCTTGATGACCTTGCCTATGTAATTTAAATGTTCTAAGCCAGCTTGATGTTTCTTCAACCCTTGCACTTTTTTCCAATCCTTCTTATTACACGATGCCACTAGATTGCGAAAACTTACAGCCACAACACAGCGAGATATTGAGTTCTTAAAACGGATTTGGTCTACTAGATACATGCGCTCCTAACGAAGGGTTAACAATACATTTACGTATTAACCGAAAAGAAGTAAAATCGTAATAATCCGGGTTGTAAACAGGATTTACAGGTAATCAATTTTATAATATTATATCAACATTGAAGTGGAGTACAAATAGTTTGTGTCGCATAACCTATAAATTCGTTGATTTAGCAAGACATTCACTCAGGCGTCGTAAGGAATATCCAAGTGCCCAATTTTGCCGAACTATTATAAATTCTGGATGGTTACCAATTAAACCCCATAAAGAATAAATAGTTCGATATTTATAAAAATGTGTTTACCTTCTTGCAGAACTGTTTTGCTTTAACACAAACAGTGCTTACAGCACTGTTTTGCCTCGGTGTCTCGTCTTCTTCAGTACTGCTTGCCGCATAGGATCGTATTCAGAACAAGAATGCTCAAAAACAGCATCTTCAATTTCACTTTCACACAACATTGCAATTAAATCTGCTTCTCAAAAGATCGTACAATACTTTGATACTTTGCCCAGCCAACAAGATAATGTCCACATACATGTAAACAGATTGGTTTGCGCGGTGAAGCAGATAGAACCTTTTTTCCCGAACTTGAACATACGTTTTGCAGATAGAACCATTTTACCTTATCTGTATCTCAGAAACTAAGCTTCGTAGATCAATGTAACTTAGAGGTTATGTAAATCTCATCGATACCATTACAAATATAACAAAGTCATTTTTGGAAAAAATGTTAGATAGAACCTTTTTACTTTAAGGTCGCGATTTGTTTCCGAGGGGAACTTATGTTGTATACTTTGCGTGGCATTATCATCAGTGTCTTGTAATACGAGAAACAACTCTCCAGTTACGCAGAAAATGTGGGTCTTACCGAGTGGATAAAATTCTTCTGAAAGGAAAAAATTCTGGAAAAGAAAACTTCATGACAGCAGCGTCTTAGCGAAAGTAGCGAAAATTGTGAGAGGTAAGCTATTAAGGTCACAATATTATTGAATTCTTATTGCATGTAATAAGAATTAGACCATGATAACATGTCTGTTGTCATAGTTATTTTTTCTTACTGTTACAGGGACGTCATATAACGGTGGCTATTTTTTCATAACATATGAAAAGAAAAGGAATTAAATTTGTTACCATGTCACGTCAGAAATGTGGGAAAATTCAATGGAAGAAGGTTAAGCAGAATTTTTGATATTGCAGAAACTTAACCTTAAACACTTGACACCTTGTAGCAGCTACCCACAATCAAATTAAAAGTACATGCTGGTCCCCAGTGATTTTTAGAATTTGAGTGCCGAAATTACTGGATTAGGAATTTAAGACAATTTTTCTAAATTAAAAAATTCTCTCATTTTTCAGTCAGTCGTTCCTAACAGAACTTTATTTTGTTTGGTTCAAGAACATATGAAGTGCAAACAAAGTGAACAAGCAAAGTGAAATAAGTGAATAAGCAAAAAGGTTTACTGTGATATTGATACACTTGCGACAAATATGTACATATTAAGTTCTATATGCATTAAGTTGTCATTGTCATATCATTATCATATCACTATTAAACATATCATTAAACTCTCTAAGCATGTACTTCAATGTTGCAGATGTGCCCAAAAATAAAGTCTTGCCTCAAAGCAACAAGGAAAAAACTAATTAAGAGTACAAGTTAATTTAATTTAAAATTATTTTATTTCAACATTACTCATTATTGCCAGCCGTTCCTGTCAGTGCTTCAGTTTTTCTGTTCAGATGAAATACAGTTGCTTAGTGAATTAAGTGAATATGCTTTTAATGAGTTAACATGTGAGTGAAACATATTACATTACTACTCGTTTCAGATATGCAATTATGGCCTTCGGAACTTTGACATGGGAGTCACTAATATTTTATGTTTATGATCGATGTGCTATGTTATTTGGTGACAATTAATTTTTTTTTCTCTGTGCTTACATCTTGTTCAATTGTACATAATTTTCAGGGTGTTGAATGCATTGTATATATATTTTTCTGGATATACCAGAATTCAATTCTGATGTAGGCGGTTGCTTACCGAATTAAATGAATATGCTTTTAATGAGTTAACATGTGAGTGAAACATGTATCACATTACTACAAGTTTCAGATATGCAATTATGTCCTTCTCAAATTTGACATGGGGTCACTAATATTTAATGTTTATGACCGATGTGCTATGTTATTTGGTGGCAATTTAATTGCAAAGAAATAATTTAGTAATTAAGTCCTTTGATCATTTTGTTTGAAATAGAATCATTTCCTGAAGCTTTGTGAATATTCGAATTTTGTGAAGGGACCAAGTAAAGCCTAGCGCGCACTGGTTCGGTACGGCACGGACGGACAGGACGGACGGAATTTTTAAAAAAGTTCATTACATCGTTTCCCGTAAGAGTGCGCGCACTAGACCGGCACGGACGGGACGGGACGATCCGCACCTTCCGCCGTTTGCAAAAAGTCCCTAGGAAAGATCTTCTGGACAGTCCGACGTGACGATGACGTCATCGGCACTGTCGGGGCCAGAGAGTATGGTCGGGACGCCCTTAGCACCGTTGCAGTTGTGAGGTTATATGAAGCGTGTGGAGCGAACATGATGCGTCCAAATTAACTATGTTGATCCAGAATTATTCAGAGTTGAAAGACGTGATATTTTTATTGAATGTATTACCTTGTTAAGAAATGTAATTTACTTGAGTAGCTAAACTATCTGAATCAAGGAGTATCATTTGGGAAATTTAAAATACAAGATATTATGAGAAACTGTGCAGTCTCAACAAACTTGGTTTAGTTATGCACGGTAAATAAATAATGACATATTTTGAAATGATACATTAGTTTATTAATAAATATAAATTATTTGTATGTACCTGTTTTGCGTATATTGTCTTAACTAAGTCGATTATTTTCATGAGTTTAAAAATAAAGCAATGCAATTGTAATTATGTTCAATTTAATTGTATACAATTACAATATTTACCAAAATATTTATTTATATAGAATACTTTTTAAAATACACAATTTTTCTTCACATTTATCACGATACGTACTAAAGTACTGAAATAATTTTTTCATCTTCCACCAGTGAAATTCCCGTTCTCGTGTTCTCTTCTAGAGAATCTGGGCTTTTCTTCGGCTCCTTGCCTCATTTTCTTTTTCCTTTATAAAAAATCAACGTATACGATTGCTTCTTTACTTCAATTACGAAGCCGTCGCACTCAATACCAGTCACGGAGCGAGGTGCCAAACGACTCAAACTGTCCGAATTGTCCGTTCCGTCGGCCCCGCCGTCCCGTCCCGGCCTAGTGCGCGCGACCCACACAAAAACAGCCGTCCGTCCGGTTCCGTCCGTCCGGTTCCGTCCGTCCGGTTCCGTCCGTCCGGTTCCGTCCGTCCGGTTCCGTCCGTCCGGTTCCGTCCGTCCGGTTCCGACCCAGTGCGCGCGAGGCTAAATGTGGAAAAGAGAAACAAAACTCAATTTCTTTTTTTATTATTATTATTATTATTATTTTATTTATTCTTGCTTGGCCTGAGGCCCTCAGCAGCCGTGAACGACTGGTACAGTAGTTGATTTTATTTGATACAGCAAGTTTGCAAGATATTTTCTTTTTTTGTTACCATATACTTGTTGCGATACAAGTATTGTTACCATATACTTGTTGCGATTTATAAGTCAAAAAACATAACATGATTTCAGCAAATCTGCCTTTCTGAAGGACACTGCGTGCATTTAAACACGCCGCGTAGGTATCTTTTGAGTTTCATTTCGATGAGGTTGGCAGTGCCGAAACTCCACCATGCTGAATTTTTAGGGTCTTTTCGTGGAGAGACCTATACGCGTTCTGCTAAGGCTAGCTAATTCTCCACCTGCCTGCCCGCACGGAAGACTCCCGATTTCCAGGCAAATGCTGAGCATGTGTTTACTGGATTGTTGACGAACTAGCAAGAGGAGAAAGTGATTATTATTTAGGAAGTATATACTTTTTCTTTTTATATTAGTATGCTGCGGATTATTAGTGTTATTTGATGATTTTATTTTTAAATCTGATTTTACATTAATTTTATGACAGATACAGTGGATGAACTACTGCGAACACCGTTTTTCGTCTTAACGATGTAGAAAAGATACATTTTCGACAATGCTCGACCTTCTATTATGTTTAGTATGATTGTGCATCGTGCTGAGGAGAAAAATGAAAGAAAATCCAATCATTCGTGGTATGATTCACACAAATTGGTATCATGTAGTGAAGATAAAGACAAGCTTAATTTTTGGCCATGTCTTCTATTGTCAAGAGTATTGGAATAGAGGTGGATATTTTGATATGAAAAAGAATTATCAAAAGCTATACAAAAACATGAAATGTCAAAAGATTACATATGTTAGTCAGTAAATCTTACACGCCTCGAATAAATTTGAATTAGATTTCTGAATTATTGTCAGAGCAACACAAATTCACAATACTTTTTTTAGAATCTGAATATCTTGAAATCATGTCAGCGCTTGCTTCATGGAATTAATGCTTTGGATTGTAATGTCAGTGAGACAACCGTTTTGAATAAACTGAATAAAATTTTTAAAAATTGGATTAAGGTAGGGTTTGGCCCCCATGACCCCTTCCCAGGATCCACCGCTGTTCAGTAACCTGTTTTGCTTGCACTGAACATTTGTTCACGAGCCTTTAACAGTAAATAGTTGAAAGAATAAAAGTTCCAACAAAGATGTAAGTAAAATTTGAAAACTAGACATTTTCGCTCCCGCGTTATAGAAAACATTTGCAACGGTAAACAAAGGTACAGATTTGATTTGTTCATTTTGTTACGATTGTCTTCGAAGTCATTTGCTACATTTTTATTAACATTAAATAATTTTAATTTCGTATATGATAGTACTGATAATTCGTACTATGCACGGCGTAGAATTCGCAAAAAAAGCGGGTCTTCTGGCCGGTTTCTGCAACGTCAGAACTGCCAGGCTCGTGGCAGGCCAATTCCAGAAGCGGTGATCCCAATAGTTTCTGTACAGAGCTTTCAAAAAAGGGCAAATGTAATTGGGAGCAGACAGTACTTGGTTACATTTTCCTTTGGGGATTGTTAGAAATAAATTCATAAACTTAATTATATATTGTATGTAATTTTAAAATACACAATAACTTTAGTTATCAACAATATAAATATATTTTTCGTAATTCTTAATTTACTTTATCTTTCTAGAATTATGAACAAACGTAATTCTCACCTTTCATAAAATACATCTAGGATGAAACAGCCCATACGCTAACCTCGGGGCATACCACTGCCCCCCCCCCTCCCAAAAAAAGTCTCCGTTCAGCCGGGCGCACATTGGGCCACAGCCCGAACTCCGTAAACTAGAGCCTATTTAAATTTTTAAACTTACATGCACCTCCACATTGTTAAGTTTAGCTTAACACTAACAGCGGAAAGAAAAAAAAACTAGCGACAACTTGTGGCCCGGATGAGCCACAATGCAAGCCACAAGTGGTAGCGACTAATCGCAAATAAAGGAGTTTCGTGGACAGCGAATACAATGTACTATACTCCATACTAAAATCCAATAGTAGCAGCCTGAAATGGTCGAGTATGCATCTAGCCTTAGCCTAACATTTCGTCGTCGAAGAGTGCCGCAGTGCGCCGTCACAGGAAAAGAAGCACCTGCAGACGTGTTTATCTCCCGCGCCCAACCGGGCGTTGTCAGCTACATTAAAATGCTGTGCAAACTGCTGCAAAGGCGAACGCTGCTGCCAACAGTTTCGGCAAGGTTATTTACCACTACTTTCTGAACCAGAGCCCACTCTGCAACGGCGCCGCACCGGCTCACTGCGAAACGCTTGGTTTCTGTTCATAAAGCCTGTGGAATACACTCAATAGCATCCAAAATTTTACCTGCGTAATTTCAAGGATACATTATGTGTATTGTATGTACACACTCACATACCTCTGTTTACTCTCTTCACGGACTGACGACTGCTTGTAGCTAGTATGTACATACGAATGAATGATTTGAGGGGAGAAAAAGAGGGAAAGATATATAGGGAAATGGAGGAAAAGTGGGAGAGGGGACGACGGAGGGCCCGAGGGATAAAGGGACCAACTGATATCACAAGTAACTGACAGGTAAGTTTTTGACCTGCTAATGACGCTTGTGCGAAATTAGAGGTCATTAGTAAGTGCTGTTAGAGCCGTGCCGAAGAACATCAGGTTGTGGCAATGGGATAAGGCGTTATAACGGCGCTCATATCTACAGTCTCCTGTGAGCAGATCAAGTTTTAAAATGAAAAGATCCAAATCCCTTAAAATTCTTGTTTTATCTAATGATGACGGTAACAGAGCAATCGGCCGACAGACAAATTTACAATATTACCTTTCTAGAAAATGGTTTTATTCCCTCTAAATCATTACAACATACAAATTATTTTCACAAAACTACGACGAGAAACAGGAGAAAAAATCCTGTATCCAAGGCATGCACTCGCTTAGTGTTAGATTTTATTTAAACTAATTGAAAAATTAAACTTCCAAATGTCACTTTTCAAGAAGATTAAACGAAAACAACCAAAGACACAACGAGACATTATAAAAAAATTCTATCTCCGAAATTATATTCAGGAAAACAACCAACAATCGTTAGAGAAAAACTATTAAAGTTTAAAGAAACGGTAAGTTTATTAAATTAAAATTGACGTAAATACATGTGTATTGTTTAATGTCAGTCATACCGTTTAAATGGTTCGATGACAATCCTAATTTGAGGAATATACACAACGAACATTTCAGACATCACAGAAGCTTTCGCAGTAACACATCGGAGTGTCAGAACATGAGCGAGCCCTTCCAACTTTCATAGCCTGTGTACCTGTCATCGCCAGTTCATTATTTTACGAGGGGCATTACATTTACCTTGAAGTAGACAGCAACTGAAGAGCAACAAGGCAAACAAAGTAGACGAGGAAAATGACATCTTCATCGTGTCTTTTCGGTTGCCTACTTCCAGCACTTGCGATGACCTGGTAACACACTAATCCTGGTCAACACACAACCAAGTCTCCACCACTTGCCCGCATCTGCCCATCTGCCACTGATGACCAATGACCACGCTATTCTCTCTGCTACACACTGCGAGCAACTGCACAAACACCATACAATTCAGCATTGCCAACTTTGCAGGGGCCTGGACTCGACCACGAAGTCTACAACTTGTAGACTTCGTGGACTCGACCTTTCCACACCGAATGGTGTGACATCTGTAGACAACAGCATGAACTAAGAGCGAGGTGTGTATGAATATACCATGCTACGAAAAGCTTTGTTCATTTGAACTTCATTTTATTGTTAATAATATAGTCAACCCTTGTTAGCAAGAGCTCGCTTATCATGAATTTCGCCAACAAAACATGGGTTCTGGTAAGGGGTTGCAGTAATACAGTCATTTATAATAATCGGATAACACGTATTGTTATAACACGAACTCTGATTATTTCGGTCCCTTGAAATTTGTGTTTATTTATTTATTTATTTGTCAAAAAACAGTAAAAATCGTATATGACGTGTGGGGAAAGAGATTTATCTGCGCACATTTTCTTGAGGGCCAGAATAAAAAAAAATTAGAAAATAATTATTTTAGAAAAATAAAAATTTTTGAAAAATGTTTTTTTGGAATTTGTGTTAATGAAGGTTTACTTTAGTTCCTGTTTTAGTTAATTTTTCGGGTAACTGAAAGTAATACTCTTTCAAGGAGATATGTTTTAATGCTTTTTGTGTACTTACTTTGTTTGAATATTACATTGAAGACAAATTATAGTTTATTATTTTTGCGCAAGCCACACAAATTATTAACAGTGATATTTGAGGCATTAGAAAATAAGAAGTGTTATTTTCTTGAGACATTGAAAATACATAATTGCCAGAATTTTCAAATGAAGTTTTTTTCGTGAACATGTTCCATTACCATTACCCAAAAGTATATCAAATGCCATCATAAATTAATAATACTAACATATTTATGACTTTTAACATTGAAAAGGAGTTTTTCTCATTTTCTTCACAAGTCTGTTGGAATACTTTATCTCCAGTAAATGTTATTTCAGCGTATTATCAGTTTTCAATATCAATGCTTCTTTCAACCTTTTTTTTAAACTATGAAAATAAATAAATAAGCTTTTAAAAGTATTTTTAGCTACAGATTGAAGTAGTAATTTATACTCCTCAGTTCAAATTAAAGTTTGTAGTATTATTTCAATGATTCACTATTTTTCCAATTACTATATTAGAAGCTTATTGACACAAAAATATTTTTTTAATTTTTTGTGCTTGCACAGTTGATTGGAATTTCCTTTTCAACATGCTGGATGTTTGGTCTTAGTTTCCTTGGTGATGACATTTTTTTTGTTTAGGATATCTTAAGAAACAAAGGTATTTATAAAATACATCTTTTATCATCTTACACATCATCACATTACACTATCAAAACTTAAGTAGATGTGACATCAATTATAGATATAATAGACTAGGAAACTCCAGCAGATGTTGTTCTTCCCTTCATCTCCCTCTTTCTCCTCCCATCACCCTTTCTCACTTTCTCTCCCTCCTTCCTTCATCCTGTCCCTGTCTGTCTGTCTCTGTCTCTGCCGCTCTGTCCCTCTCATTCACATTTACTTGCAGATTCTGCATGTTTCCAAGCAGGTGAGGTAATATCGGAAAGCACTGGACCATCGAAAATGTAATAGAACTTTCAAGAAGAGCTCATTCTTTAGATTACATTGTGAGAAACATTTCTATGAAGCCTTTGGCCTCTACATTTTAGTTTTTAATACCCTAGAATGTCTCGTTTAGGAGGTATTTAACAATATAGATTCAAATGCTGCCAAGTATGTTGTGGGTTACATTTGACATGAATATCTAGTTTTGTTCTACAGCTCCGTGTAGTGGAGTTACAACAGAATTAACAGCACATAAAATGCACATAACAGTCATAAAATTCCCTGAGTTCCCTTTTTAAAAACATAGGAATTGAAATACAGAAATCATAATTAAACAAATTTTACTTCACAAGAATTGTCTGTACTTCATTTTCTGAACTGCTATCAAGTAAATCAAGCTTTGTCAGCTGATTTAGGCCTTCAGCTGGCCTTCAAAATGGTGCCAGCACTAGTTATGAACAGACAGGGAGATCCCCTTGGGCCCTGTATTTCAAAGGCATTAGGGGGGGGGGGGAAGAGAAGAAAAAAATTAAATTTTGTTACAATTGAACAAATCACTCTAAAGTAGTTTGTAATTACATAAAATTTGCAATTTGCACTTTGAAATCTTTAACAATTTTGCTAGTCATGACTTTGTAATATTTTTATTAAAACTGTAATACATTTTATTTCTTTTTACTGGGAGTCCTCAATTTGGATTTTTACTGGTGACCAGAAATTGTCTAGCTCCAAAACTGCTTCAAAATTACTACCCCCATCAAAGTAATTAGTAAAAGTAACAATTTCACTATTTCTTACATACCTTTTGTTTATTTGCTAAAAAATTTTGTAAAAAATTACAAAAATTAATGTTTATGCATATACAAACCCAGAAACTAACAAATATGAATACTGAAATCTAATATTCAATGTGATGGCAAAGCAAATTATTCTGAAAGATTGATTTTTACAAAATATGTTTCTGCATTAAATTTGGCAAGTTAGATCCAAATGTCCAGTTGCCTGCTTCCAAAATATGTCTGGCAGGCTGGATGTGAGGGCTGAGGGGATTAAATATTGAAGGGAGGCAATAAACTTTTAATTTATTGCTTTGTTCACAAAATGCTATTAATGTACAAAATTGATTTGAATTAAATTTAATTCTGTTTCTAAATTTGTTCTTTTGTATTGGATAAATTTTGTTTTCTGGGATTTATTTTTGCTGAAGGAAAATCTTTCTCCCTAATACTTTATATTTAATCAGCACATGTTCACATTATTAATTTGGACTAAGTAGTTTGAGCAAACTAATCAAAGGCTTTAAATGATAGAAACATTTAATAACTTCTTTAAACACCTCTCAAAATCAAAAATAGTAAAATGTCCAATATTTGTTTACATTAAAATCAATTAAATAAATCCCTCATCTCTTTTCAAGATGCTTTAAGGAGATTCTGAAAATCAATCAGAAAATTCCAAAATTTTTGAAGTTTTCAGTTACGAATGAATTTTCTATGTTATAATATTTGTTTCATCATTTATTTGCAATAATGTAATTTGCAAGAGATAAAAAAAAGAGGGGGAAATATTACTCAAGTCATACCAAATTTTTAAAAAGAAAGTCATCTGCGTAGAAATTAGCAGTGATCCACTTTTCAAGAAAAGTGAATACTACTGAATCTTACCTTCTTAAATGTAGATTCCTATAGTTAGTCAACAAGTTGCATTAATATTATTATTATTTTTTGGAATAATTGTTAACATTGAAGAAAAAAGTAAATTTCTTTGAAATATTGGTAAAAAAAGTACCAATAAAAAATTTACACAAATTGATGCTAAAACTGGAAGAAATTGAAAAGTAGATTTCTCTCCAATTTCATTTCTTTTCTCTATATCTGAATTAAAGAATAATTAGAGACTCTGAACAAGCATACAAGATTGACCACAAGTACGCATATAGTACATATAACATGAAATCATTATAAAGGATAAGGGTATTAAGGAAATTATTGAGAGAAATGTAAATGGAAGGTAGATAGGATAATCCAATACGGGTTTTATTTTATGTAACAATCAAAATTCATATTCTTAATTTAAATCAAAGACATGATACATATAACTTCTCAACAAAAAATAACACTAACATAACTTTGTATTACAAGGAACACTAGTTTTAAGCATTTGTGAATCCTCTGTCTTCATTCTGATCTATACTGCATGAAATTCTAATGGTAAGGATAACTTGTGAAATGCAGCATTTACTAAACTTTTATTTGCCTAGATATTAATAAGATCATAAGATATTAATAAGATCATAACACATCTCAAATCCTCTTGTCAGAAATTAAGAAAAACACTGCTTTTCAGCAAGTTATCTAAATTTTCTTCCTTATAAATGATTGGTTGATTTTTCATTAAGGTGATGCTGTAGTGAAGTTAGTCATATACTGTTTGATATTTAACAAAATATTTAATTGTTAATGACTGGATTCTAGAAAAATTGAATATATTGTTTTGTGGAAGTAAAACTAAAATATTTGTGAGTTAAAAATAATTTCCTGAAGGAAAGATTTTGATTCATCTTCTGTGCATTAAGTTTATGCAGAGAAACATATACATTGAATTTTTAGTGATAAATTGATATGTTTTAATAGTATTAACTCTAATAATCATTAAATCAAACTTTGTGAATTTAATCCTTCCTGTTCTTATGTTATTAAAAAGACATTTTTTACACAAAGGGTCAAGAATAGTACTGAATGAATTACATGTAATGCAGTTCTAATAAAATGTCATAAGATATAAGATTAATTATCTGTAGTTGAGAAGAACTGTACTGCACAATTTGAATATGAAATCCAATAAAAACTTTCATACTGTATTGAAATTAATTACAATGAAATGATTTACTAGAATGAAATACATACTTTCTCACCATGAACTTTTTCTTACATAAAATGTGAATGTAACACAATTGCATTTCCTTTTTTTGTTTTTGTTTTGTTCTGTTTTGTTTCATTTTCACTTTGTACATTTCCTGATATTTCCATTTTCTTTCCACTTACATATTAAAAGATTTAATTCACATATGTACACTGGTTTTCAGACACTATTGTTTCTTCTTAAACATTCTTACACCACAAATTTTTCCTCCCAATCTATGGATACTGATTTACCCTCATCATTATGGTATTCAAACATAAAGTCAATCAACCTCGAAGAATACTGTCGTAATTATGAATTTTATTGCAACAGTTTATAATTTCACATTAGTTTAAAGAAGAACAAATAATTCTATTTTACATGCAAGATGAGATCTACAAATTGAATAAATATTTCTTTTCTATATCAGGATTTAGAAACTTAGTGTTTCATGGATCATTTATCTATGACTCCATAACTTCACAGTCATCTCTTTGGTGGCAGCACCACATAAAAACCTGAGTTCCTCTCACAGCCATACACAGAAAACCCTCTGTTTGGCTTGAATACACCCTGCAAATATCAGTCATAGAGTTCTCTGTGTTTCTGTGATATACCAACCCTAACTACAATTTGAAGGAAAGTTAAAGAAATGGCTTCAATTTATCATGTCTGATTATAATGTACACATTTCAAAGTATTCTCACTAGGAGAATAAATTGTAAGTTATTGCTTGTAAGGCATATTTGTATAAATATAAATCCTTATTTTCACTATGTGGCATAACCATTTGAAAGTTTCAAAAGAATACACTAGAGCATTATACATGAAGTTCAGAGTATTTACTGCACATAATACCATACAGAGCATATAAAAATGATATGATGCCTGTAATAATATTAGATTTCAAGAGAATAAGAGAATTAACAAAAACTTTAAAATGCAAGAAGTTCTTTCATGTAATTTTAAATTTGTAATTGACTCTAAATTTAAGATATATTTCATATCAATGCAGAATATTAATGCTTCACATCCTCAAAGAATGTATGGCAGAATAAAAAAATTGGTTTTGTACTCTTTGTACCAGTATAAATTGACCTAGAAACATTTCAAAAGAAATGTAAAGTACGAAGTTGTAATTTTTATCCCTATTTTGAAACGATGAAAACTCCAGACTAAACTATTTCTCTTCTTATTAATGATCTTTTTTAAAGACAAATTCAGAAATTATTTCCATATTACTGTTATAATAATAGTCATTAATTCCACCATATATTAATCCCAAATCTTATATCCCTGTGATCGAGTAGTTGTAAGTGCAGCAAGGAACATCTGTTTTGAAATCATTTTATGAATTTTTTCATAGAAATCTGAAATGTTAAGAGGAGACCCCCTAGCCTCTGCTTTCTTCCTCCCACTTTAATGTTTGTTCTTCAAAAAGAGGAAGCTTCGTATCCCAGTGTTGTGTGTTGTCTAATGTTAATGACATTGAAAGGAAGTGCAAAGTGATTCCTGCCAGCACAGCTAGTTTGATCTACCAACAGACAATCACAGCTCTTTCCTGTGATTTTTCTTGCAAGATTAACTAATGCCATCTAGTGTACTGTGAAAATCAACAAATATTAATGCAGTCAAATTTATTTTGGCACAACTTGTGATTGAAATGCTCTTTTATTGGTGTTAAAAGAATCAAGAAAACAATCATTGCTAATTAGGAAATATGTTTCATAAGCATCACACTCAATTTGTTTGATGAAAGAAAAATGTAAATTAATTACCCACTGGATTTTCTTCTTCCCAACTTCCAAAATTGGATAGTAACATTTGTTTCAACAAGGTATCTCATATCACAAGATGTATCAAATATTGAAAATATATCAAATGATATCTGTGCAACATAATTATTTCATATTTTCTTCTATTTTTCATTATTCTTAATATTATCAATTGTACAAATTCATCGACTTGTACAGATGCAAAACAACCCTACCCCAAACCTGGACCAACCCTGTCTCACTATTCTGTGTCCCAACTACCCTCCCTATAGCCCTAAAACATTTATTGCCAATGCTAACTACACATTCTTTCTGTCACTATTGTTCAATGATCACATTCAAACTTTCCTTATTGTGACTTTCACACATTGCAACAATCAACAATGAAGTCTTCTGGAAGTTGATAATTCACTCACACTCAACCAATTCAGGCTGTTCTGAAAGTTGAGTATGTTAGAAAACTTCTTAACTCACTGGGTAGAGTTGTCTTTTAACATCACAGACACAGGGGCACTATGAGTCTTCACTTTTTTCAGAGAATGTTGTCCTTGCTTTGCTTCTAGGTAAGTTTGGCATACATATCCTCTATCTGTGGTTTGAAGTAGGCCTTGAGTTGTGGCCGCTTGCTTTTTAAGGTTGGAGTTAACAAGCCATTCTGCACTGAGAAAGGATCTGGATGCAGATAGATGTCTTTAACCTATCAACAAAGAAAAATATAAAAATCAGAATTTTTCTTTGAATAACAATATGCAATTGGAAACAATAACATTTCTTTCTTCATTTACTTAATTTCTCATCAATTAATTTTATGTAGATTTAGTAGCTTTTTTAAATTTTGCTCTTCCAGAGGGTAAATACAGCTATCTGGACTCAAAAAATTCCTTTGCATTAAGGCTATCTAATGTTCCTTTTTACAATAAACAAGTGAAATAAAAGATTAAAATTATCAATTTGAACATTGAAAACTAACAACATTTTTGATACTAAAAATTCAAAATATGTGTTGTGTGAAGCAATTTAGAACAATTTTGGAGAACATGTTTGATGAAATATTTTGTTAAATGAATAATTTATTCTGGTTTCTGAAATTATGGAAATACTTCTATTCCTTCTGGTTCTATGAATTATTGAAAAGATCAAATAACTATTTCACAAAAAATAAAAACAACAAAACAAATTAATGATGTTTTGTAAAAGATTATCAATACAATATCTGCAGGGTTGGGCAAAATACTTTTAATTTAGAACGTAAATAATTTGCTAAAATACTTTATAAATAAGTATTTAAATAAATACACAAAATACATTAAGATTTGATGTGCTAAATACATACATATTTGAAATACTTCAAATACTTAAAATACTGTAAATATATAATAATTTTGTATTATATATTTTTTATTGCAACAGTACATTGTAATTGTCAATTACAGTAAATTAGTAATTGAGAGTCATACAAATTTCTGAACAATGACTATTGTAATCTATTGTAACCATATGTATAAACATTTTCAAATATAAAATGGTATCAAAAATATGTCTAACACAAAGAAATGGAACTTCCTTTTAAAATGACTAATTTTGTAAACAAATCATCAGGTAATAAACCACTAGTTGGCGAATGTATAACTGTCATTCATCTGGCGTGAATGAACATAAACTAATGTTATAACAAATAAACGCTTTTTTTTATTGCTAGATAATTGTCCAGCATTTTTAATGATTGAGATTTATCATTTAAAAATGAAGAGGATCCAAGTTCAACAGCTGAAAGGAGCTTTCATTTTTTTTCAATGAGGTGCATTCACCGGTGGAATCAAACAAAAAGAAATTATCCTCGTTCTAAACTATCTTCTTCTTCATCTGTATTATTTGAAGTATTTCTTTTTTTAAATACACCTACTTTATGTACTTAAATACATCTCTAAAATATATACCCAAAGACCTCACAAATACAGTTTTTCAAATACAAAATGTATTTAAAATAAGTATTTCAAATACAATAATTTAAATACTGCCCAACCCTGAATATCTGCAAATTTTTTACTAATTTTGTTTAAAGTGCTTAACAATGATAAAACTATTTCAGACATTTTTCATGCCTTAAAAATTTTGAAGAAAATGAAAAATATACCTGTTCAAAAGACTTGAGGCCAGCATCTTTGCCCCATCCTAACATATCATCCATAATCAACTTTTTAACCTCTGGGTTATTGCACAACACAGAAAGAGTTCCGGGAATGTTATTTTCCTGGGCCCACCCCTTCACCACTTCCACATCAGGCACCACCACTGCTACAATGCAGGACTGAAACAGATTTGTTACTGTAAACATGCAGAAATAGAGAAAAATGCAGTGCACTATTGTAAACAAATCTTATGGCAATGTTTCTTTGTTCTTTGAGTAAAATGTCATGAAGTAGGAGGGCTTGTGATACATTCTGTCTCAAAATTTGTTATGTTAGATTTGAGAGAATGTGGCTTTTCATAAACTTGGCAATTTTAAGAGGTTCTCTATTACACCAAATATTATCTAGGCTATCCAGGATGAGCCACATCTCTGTCTTGGTGGCTGACAGAGCATAACATCCTGGATAGCCGCAGTATGCTCTGAGGAAGGCCACACCATGTTGGCCACAACATCAGCCATGATGACAGAGACGCGGCTCATCCCGGATAGCATAGATAACACAAACTCCGGCCACAGAAGCCTATGCAATCAATCACACTGAGTTACTTGAAGAGCCATTAGTCATTTCATCCCAAAACAGAAAGTCGTTCAAGGTTTTGTTTTCAAAACAAGCCTCTGTTACTATTCCAGAATGTTTTCGCAGGATGCTTCTAGGAATTTCATTAAATTTATTTTACATGCTGAAACAGTTTCTTTTCAATGTGATATGAATTTTATTTTAGTGCAAGGCACAACTGGGAATTTTGCGGGATCTAGGGGACAGGGGGGGATGGCAACTAAGTAGTCTAGCTGGCATGTGGTTTTCTTGTAAAGAATTTTACATTTATGCTAAATTTAAAGGTAATTCTCATTTGTTAATTTATAGTTACACAATGTATGAATGTGATGTATTGAAGGATTTTCATTACTATTAAAAATATATTTCCATATCATGAGTTATTGCCCATATTAATTATTAATTATTAATTTATTATTATTATTATTAATATTAATATTGCCCATATTAAGTTTGAAAAGTTCAAGATTAAATAAGAACAAAAATTTAATCAAAATTGCTGTGTATGTACTTTAAAATTTTAGATTTAAATACAATTGTTAAAACTATTTTAATTTACAGAAGCAACTTCTCCCTTTGTTGTTCTCTTATGATACATTTTTATTTTTTGAATATGTTAATTTAAACTGTCCACTCTTAACTAATTCTAGTCTGCAGAGTTACAAGAAAATAATCTATATTACAAATTTCTAATTCACACCAAAATTCAAAGAAAACTACATAATCTGTGACCATGTGGAAGATATCGATGGGTTCTTTAGATATCCAGAAACTCAGGAGGGAAAGAAAAGAAAAGAAAGAGAGAGAGAGAGGAGGAAGGAAGGAAAAGAAAAGAAAAAGAAAAGAAGGAAACACCAATGAAAAAGTTTTAATTCGGACTGAAAAATGCAAATAATTGGTTTTGTTATTCAATCTATTCTCATAAAGCATGTACTGACTTAATCCACATATTCAGGGTAACACTGCTTATGGCATGTGACATCAAGGTTCCAAGGAAGAGGCCATCTGCTATTAAATATTTGCTATTCACATGTTGCATTTTGGAATAGCAACTTATTTTATATTCTTGGTAAGGAAAGAAAGAATTGTGTTCACCTGTAAAGTATACTATGTTATTGCAGTATTCGTGAAGTCTGTTTAAATATTTAATTTATCGTAGTGTTGTATGAAAGCATTTTATTTGTTGTTCTTAAGTTGTGTGTACGGTACTTTGTGGAAAACTATTTTTTGTGGATTTGTTTAGCAGCACTTTCACTTTTGTAGGCCACTAGTATTTAAATAAATCATTAAAATCAAAGAAAGTTCATCCTAACCACTGAAAATAAATCTAATAATTTTTAACATTTTTAATCTCTTCTCCCTTAGCACTTCACAATTCTTTACTTCTTTCTTATATACATGCTATTGACACAAATGAAAGAGAAACTACTACATTTGTAATTGATACAGAGTATTGGAATTTAATTTGGGTCAATTGAACTTGAGAATGTTTTTTCCTTATTTGATGCCATGCAGTGTTTTATCACTAATTTCTACGCAAATCAAATAGTATCTTTATTTTATATGTAAGAGATCAGCACAGTGAGAAATAAAAATTATACTTATTATTCATTATTATAAATAAAACTTCATAGAAAGAATTAACATGAAATCCAATGACATTTATAGAAACAAACTGGAAAAATGAAAAGATGGTGTCCTTATTGACTTCAGCAAATTTCATGTCCTGAAGAGAAAAGCCTTACCTTCAGAGATTCGCCTACCACAAAAACTTGTTGGACATACTGACTGCGAATATAAATGTTCTCAATTTTTTCTGGCACAATATATTCTCCCTGTGAAAGTTTGAATATATGCTTCTTTCTGTCAATTATCTTCAGAGTTCCATTCTGAAAATATTTTACTCATAAGAAAAAGCAAATAGCTAATGTTCATTTTGGGTAATTTACATTTTTTATTATAATATACATTTAAAATTGTCTTATCAATCATTCAAAAGTGATATTTTCCAAATGTAAGTTGTGTGGTTATTAACCTCTCATTAAAAGGGGTTTCAAGAATCATCACCTTCAAATTCCCAATCTGATATATACTTTTTTTATGCCATTAAAACATTTTTATCTTTAAACATTTTCATTTGGATTTTATTCATTGTGACTGTTAAAATGAAGAGAAAATTATACATACTTTTAAATTCAGTCATACATTTTAAACATGTTTTACCTATTTCTTTCATAAAAAATCCTTCCATTGTTCACTCTTGAACTGTTTTTTTATTGTTAAAGAATTTGTGTACAGGAGTTTGTAATACTTTCTGGATGTTAAAATAAAACCGACATTGTCGCACTCACCGGAAGCCACATTCCTACATCTCCAGTATGATGCCATCCATCACTGTCTATTGTCTCCTTGGTTTTGTCTTCAGCTTTATAATATCCTTGGAACACGTTGGTGCCTTTTACACAGACCTCCCCCTGGTTGTTGATTGCATAATATTCCATTTCAGGCACATCCACTAATTTGATGCAACAGCAAGCCACTGGTGGGCCCACATGCTCAGGAACATGATCACCTTGGACAGTTAATGAAATAGGAGCACAGCACTCTGTCTGTCCATATCCTTCCACCACCTGCAATTGTAGAAAGTATTCAATGGTACATTTCAGGAAAAGTGCAAGGATGAATTGGGGTAAGAGAAGAACATGTTTACAAAAGGTGCTATGTAGCAGGAATGATAAATGGATAACATAGATAACATGATCAAATGTTCATGTTCAAAAGCATTAATAAGTTAACAATATTAAACAGATAATTTTAATTTTTTCTTATGCACGAAATTATCCTATCTTTTAATTTTACACTCTGAATAAAATATTTTTGGAAACCGTAAAAATGTCTAGGTTTTTTTATTGAGGAGGTTAACTAAACAATGTCACTAACACAATTAGATATTTAGATGTAGTCATATCGCATATTAATCCTTCAAAATGGGGCTTAGGTTGGGTGCAGTAGATTTCCAACATGTGAAAAGGAAAAGTATGCATTTCACCAAAGGAGCACATGGCCAACTCTGTGTTCTGCTATGATGACCCTCCATTTCCACAGGGATTCCCAAAACAGAGCATCTCTACTTGTCTAAATACCCATAATTACAGGTGAAAGGCCCATATGATCTCAAGACAAATTCCACAATGAAGGGTTAATGACCCTAAATTTCTCTCTAGACTGATGGGATGAATATGTACAATTTACAAAGTTTGCAATTTACAACAGGCAACATGAACTGTTTTTAGTGGTCACACCACTCACCTCCACCATGGTACCAAGTTTCAAATTCTGGTCATTCCAAGTGGAATTTGTGGTGGACAAATCAGGTTCACAGAAGGAATCATCCGGCTTCCCCTGCCCAGACTTGCACCATCTCCATCATGCCTCACTACTATTTGATTGTCATCTCCTTTTAACTTTTTTTTAAAATTTATTTTATGTCGCATCAACTACTAAGGTTTTTAGCGACAGACACATTAACAATATATACAACAATTTTCAATAATTTATACATTTTTTTCTTAAATTTCAGTGTGCAAATTAATGCCCTTCAAAAAATTAAGAAATCGACTGCATTGTTCTTTGTCGTTTAGCACTATTTTCATATCATTATTGACACCATTTCTCACCCAGTCAGCCTCAAACCTGGGGCACAGAAATAAATGGTTAATGCACATGGAAACATTACACACATTACACATAACAGTCGAATTCCCGGTGATCACAGGTGGGCATGTGTGAGCTTGGTATGACGTATTCTGCATCTAGATAACACAATCTGGTCAGCTCTGCAGAAGGATGTGGCTGGATTGTAATAATCATATTCACATACACTTCTTAATTTGCAGCGAGCACTGTTATTCCATTCCTGCTTGCCCAATTCTTGTAGATTTCTCTTGATGTTGGCGTGATAGTCTTCTGGTATTATGGGAAGATTACTTCTTTCCTCAAATTGTGATGCCTCTTTTGCAGATCTGTCTGCCAGCTCATTTTCACTGATACCCACATGAGCCGAGATCCATCCAAAAACTATCTCTTTACCTTTAATGTTAGAGTTCCTTAACATGCTAATGATGTCTAAAGCTAGCAGATGTCCTGAATAAAAGGCATTTCCAATAGCCGATAGAGCCAATTTGGAGTCTGTTACTATCATAAATTTGTGTTCATTGTCTTCAAGAATGTAGTCTAATGCTGTGATGATGGCATATAACTTGCTGGACAAAACTGAGTACTTGTCGGGCAGTTTGCTTGAGATTACTCTTGTTGGCGTTACAGAGGCACATACCACTAAGTTGCTACTCTTCAAGACACCTGTGTATACTTTGTTGTAGTTCTGATATTTGGCAATTTCTTCTCCTATTCTGGCACTTATCTCTTGATTGTGAATATTCGTTGTCTTTGAATTGTTTGTCAGCTCCACAGCTTTAATGTCCTGCATAGTCCATGGTGCATAGTTAGTAATACTGATAGGTTTAAGAGGGGGAATGGTTTCTGATATCGTGCTTAGTATTTGTATAGCCCATAAAGTAATTGGTTTTGGTAGTTTCTTTTTGAAGCATAGTTTTTCCTGTGTCTGTATGTAAGCTGGTAAATTTGATTCATAGGGTTACCACAGTTAGCTGTAACTTTTATTATATATCCTACAACTAGATTTCTTCTTCTTTTATCCTGTGGTGGTAATTTAGCTTCCTGTAACATGCTTATTACCGGACTTGTTCTATATGCTCCGCATATCAGTCTAGCACCAGTGTTATTGATAGGGTTGAGTATTCTTTTAATATTCTTATTTGCAGCATTGTAGAATAAGCTGCCTTTTAACTTTTATGTCAATGCTTGGAATTTTAAAGTGCTTTGTGACCTAAGTAAGTTGGCCACAGAACACTGCCACTGGCAGTCCCCCACTTTATACTCGATAAAATGAATAACATTAATCTTTAACAATTGCTAGAAAACTATCATAGATACTAGAGACTTTGAGAGCATGTTTTACTAGATAGTATTTCATATTTAATGATATAAATTAATTTCATATTTCAATGAGTCACAGTCTTGTGTTTAAACAGTAATTTATCTCGAAAAAATCGATACGGAGAAATATGTGTATTGTTGATTTATTCCCCCTATACTGATTGGGAATAAATATTTTCTACATATATTTTACATATTAAAAATGTAGGCCTACATTGTGACTAATTCTATGGCTAATGCTGTGTCTTTGAAGCAAAAACTAATACAAACTGATTACTGGGTCTTTCATAAACGGGCTACGTCTAAGAAAGAAAAAGAATGTGGGTTAATTTCAGATTTTATTTCAAATGGACATGACATTCAAATTCAAAAAATTGTATTATTTTGGAAAATTTGCTGTCCCTCAAAACGTGCCGTCTTGGACTACAGCCCATTCATATAGATCTAGTATCTAGATAGTGTTGGTTCAGTCCTTAGGGGCCGTCCATTAATTACGTAACGCAAATCTGGAGTATTTTGAATACCCCCTCTCCCCCCTGTAACGCACCCGTAACGCGCTCTTGACCCCCCCTAAATAATTACGTAACGCTTGCGATAACAACCTTGTGAATGACAGAACTGGGAGCACGTTGTGCGTGAAGGAGGGACGCAAAAGCGAGGAAAAAAGTTTGGACCACAAACCATGCACACGCCGTCATAGGCAAGAGTCCACTGCGCCAATTTAAATGGATTTTAGAATTAACTACATACCAGTTTTGAATATTTTCTTCGCAATTTTACAGATTCAATAAATAATTGATGAAAAAATATTTGTGACAATTTACATCTTATAACTTTAATTAATTTTTGTTTTCAAATTAATTACTTAATATTTTAGTTCAAGTCTCAAAAAAACAAAAATTATTTCAGCAAATGTCAAAAATTAAATATCAATGTTACGTAACAATAAGCCAATACCCCTCTACCTCTATGTAACTTAGCGTAACGCTACCTCAAACCCGTTCCCCCTCTTTAGTGTTAAGTAATTTATGGACGACCCCATGTGTAAATCCGCCCCTGTTGGAGATGTAATCATAATTGCACTGAGATACTTTGAATCTATAGGAGGATTTCATGAAAATGTGAATGTGAAGAGGATGGCAATGACAAACAAGTATATATCTATCTTGAAAGTTCGTTCGCTTCAAACTATGAAAGTTTCATTATTGTCTTGGGTTAACATGTTCACTGTCCTGTGAGCCATACGTGGTTCACAAAACGTAACGCTCGATGGTTTTATTACGTTCGTGAACCACATGTGGGTCACAGACGTTTACAATTTCTACGGTAAATGTTTCCACGGTACTCCACGAAACTGCACAGATTTTGGAGTGGGCTCGCTAGGACCGTCATAAAACATTACATCGGGGCGCGAGGAAAAAATATGTTTTTGTTATTTACGTCGTTAAACATGCGCAACCATCTAAACAACGCTTTAAAAGTGCGTCCATAGCAACGGCCTCTAAAATGCTCGAGAGTCCATTAAACATATTTTAGCGGACTCTCGGGTTTAGCGTTAACCAGTCTTCATAACTCTTTGAATAAGGATGTCCCTTCTGTCTCACTTAACCCTTGTCCTTTTATTAAATTTTGTCCCATTTTGTCCCCATGTCCCATTGGTCCCACTTGCGCCATTTCTCCCCTTTTCCGTGTACCCCCTTGACCCGTTTTGCCCTGACGTCCATCTTGTCCCATTACGACCTCTTGTCGCATTTTGTTCCATTTGTCCCCAGGATTGTATGTAGCACGTCCTCTATTAGTCTTTAAGGACTTGTTATATAAATATCTATTATTTTTGAGAATATTACAATAAAACTTTCTGACAGTCAGGAACATTTGGACGTGCCGAGATATTTTTAATGTTTTCGTAAGGACAGGGAACGGCTTAGTTCAATTTCACGAAGAATGAAGAAATTATTTCTTTGAAATAAATAAATTTGCAAAGACGTGTGAAACATATTTACTTATGGCAGATTCTCAGAATACAGGATATATAAATATTCAATGAAAATACTAAATTTAAAAATAACATTGTATACAAGTTTTTTGATCCACTGCATTTATTATTTCCAACCATCCTTATATAGCATTCGAGTCATCAGCGGCGTCTGCTTATCTTCGCGGTTACCAGTCTAACATAATCCCATAATATAAAATAGTTTTGTTAGATATAAAATAGTTACATCACTCACAGCTAGACCCAGATTACTACAGTATTGTAGTACTTTTTGGTTAGACCCCTTCCCGTCCGCCAACAGAGGGGGATTGGGACAAAAGAGGGGTTTATTCGAAGCTTCCGGTCTCCTGGTGGAGAATAGACGATTTGTTTGCAGATCCGTCCAGAAGATTCTAAGACATTTCCAAAAATGAGTTTTTGCGTTTTTTAGCGCTGCGATTTAGCTGCGTGAACCATGTACTCCAGCTGTACGCTGTGTTGCAGCTGTGGCAACAGCTAGATGTGACGCCAATCCGACGGCCCACGTACCCAGACGATGAAAAACAGGTCACTATTGACCTCGCGATGTAACCCGACACATTTCAAACAATAAAATTTATACAACGTAAAGTAACTCGTAACTCGATACCACATCGTACTTACGGTAAAATCAAACACAGCTTCGTAAAGGTTTACCAACAAACCTCTGATTAGGACACGGATATTCAGCGATCAGAATTAAAGTTTATGGAGGACTTTTATGGATAACAAAGTATTAGCATAATTTTAATTAGACTAGTTTGGTTAGCTGATCGAAGAAAATACAATATCCAAGTCAGTTATTGGCCAATTCGCGTATTTAATTAAAATCTGCCGCACCCAGCCAGCTCCCGCCCGACCGCTCACCATTAACTACTCGGAAGTTTGAAGAGAAATTATATTATTTTTTGCGTAATTAATTAGCAATGAAATCGTTCTACAAGATTGCATATTTGTTTTTGTGGTAACCGATTATGGTAGTGCCAGCTTAAGAAAGGTTCCTATTGTCCGGACGTCGTTGTTTACAGACTGCGTGACAGGGCTTGGCTCACTCAGAAGAAAAAGGTTCATCGCCAGCATTGCATCCCGTAGGATAATTATTGTTTTATAGGATAATTTTGTGATGTGTAGCGCTAATGGAATAGGAATAAAATCCCGTAATAGGAAAAAAATCCTTTTGTAGGATTAAAATCCAGAAAGAGTAAGATAAAAATATGAAAGGATATGTGTCAAGAAAAGTTGCAATCTCATTTTTTATTTTTTAGGCGATGTTAATTCTTAATAGATTATTTTTTCGTACTACGCCCGGGGATGGAAGAACCGGACAAATGATTTTTGACATACGAAAATATTTTTAAAACAGTTTAAAGAGTCGGCGACTGCACATTCAGCTAATTTAGCAGTAATTAAACAATGCTAAGTATGAAACGTCAGTAAATTCTATAAAATATAAATTCAGTAATATCGAATCATCTTAACTTTTAGTCACCACATGATCAATTTAGAACGATAATTATCAGTTATCTTGGCTTTTTTTGTGAAAAGAGATTAAAAGGCCAAACATCATCCCAAGACAATAAAAATCTTTTTTTAAATAGTTTTACAGCTGTTGCCTTTTAAATTAAATAGTGTTACTCACCAAACAGCCTAGAGCACAGCGTGCAAATGTAAGTACATTTCCAGCGAGGGGAGCAGAGCCAACCAGCATGAGTCTCAAGCGACCGCCTACCCCTTCTTGCACTTTTCGGAAGACAAGTTTGTCCCAAAAACTATTGTTGCGGATGATTCCTCTGAAAATAGATCGAAATGAATGAGATGGCTGAAATGAAAGAACTATATTCACTTTCTACTACAACAGTTGAAGGGATGAATGTAGAGGGAAGCAATAGTTGTTGTGTACATTTGAAGAGCAGTATATAAAAGTGTTGCCTTATAAATTGGGAACAAAATTTAATTTTTAATTAACCAGCATTGAAAATCCACAATATTTAACATGCACAATTTATAAGAAAATGTGAATAAAGTTGTTGATAATTAGCACATGTTAAATAAAATTTTATGAAACAACATATTGTGATATACCAAAATATTATATATTTTGTCAATAACATTGGCTGTAAATGGGTTGGGTAAAAGGGTCTGCAAATGGCAATATACAGCCTTAGCAACGCCGGCGTAGTGGTTGGCAAGGTCAATAAACTACATTCAGGCCTTGAATAGGTGGGGGCGCTGGCTAGAAAGACATATAAAATAATGTGGGATTGGTCCGAAAAGGAATGACTATCGAGGGCGTGGCTACTCGGTTTGATAAGAGATGAATGGATTGGCTAAGGGAGAATAGACTGTCGAATTTTGTCGTTTTGTTTTAAAAAAGAGGAACGAAGGACGGATACCGAAGCGTTGAGGGCGGAAAAACGGTGGAGAAAAGGACATTCTGATAGAGGTCGTCGAGTAGTACAGATCGCTCGCGAGATTAACATCAGGGGAGTGGGACTTGTAAGTTTTGACGTAAGACTCAATAGTTTTTCGGACTCTGAAAGTTGATGGGCAGAGGTAAATTCGACGAGGACTTTGAAAGTTTCTTTTATATTGCGGTGTTGGACTTAAATGTTTTACCACTAGTTGGGGAGGATGAGGAACACTAAATATCACGTAAGAACCAATAGATATTCTAGGTAGTGAGGGCTGGATTCGTCGGCAGTGTCGCAAGATCAGAAGAAAGAAGCTGGACTTGGGTTCATCTGCATTCAAGTGGGAAGATACTGCGGAGCGTCGTAGATCAAGACGTTAGATCAGTACTGCAGTACAAAGGTATTATTTTAAAACGAGGTCATGACCTAAAGACAAAACAATTGTCAATAGAAGTAAATAAATTGTTAAATTTTTCTTTTGGAAATGAAAAGATTTTCATTTGGTCAATCACAAGTGTTAAGTAGTTAGAGATAGATAATTATTCCCTTTCAGATTCCTCGCCATACTGTATAGTTGGCAGATCAAGTAATCGGCTATCTAGGCGATAGCGATTATCCATAACGGGACCCATTGACCCAGCTAGCCGGACATTTATCCATTTGTAAAATTAGCTGTGGAAGCATTGGTTTTAATTAACGTAACCTGTTCCTGGCACTCAAAATTTTACTATAAATTCGGAACGGGTCACGATTATAACCCTCCTAAGGTGAATGATGTCAACGATCTCGTAATAGTCTATGACGAGACATTGTTGGTACATTTCAATATTAAAATACCTTATCAATACATTATTATATATGCATTTAATGGAATATGAATACAAACAATTTTCTCACCTTTTAAGTTCACTTTCCTTTGCACTGTACGCCATGTTATAAAGAACTCTCTTGATGAAAGAACCAGACACTTCAGACATCACTTTATCATACATGCGGTTTAGCAAACGAGGCACTGCTGGCATTACAGTTGGTCGTAAAGCTTTCATATCATCTGGCAATCTCTTGATGTCCCCAGTAAAGAAACCTACTGAGCCACCCACCATGTACATTCCGTTCTGTAACATCATAATTAAGAAATATTTTAGATGACAGATAAACAAAATCATGATTACTATAAACTTTACTCAACAATGTTTTTCACGAAATATTAACAATGTGGAGCAACGAATAGTAGAAACAAATGTTTAATAATCATAAAAAGGTAAAGGTATCCCCAGTGCATTGCACACAGGCTGACGTGGCCCTAAGGGGTGGTGAAGGTAGCGCTCCACCTTTTCGTCGCCGTCGGCACAAGGAGGAGGTTGTGTGGCGAGCACGACGCTCCGGCCGCCTTTACCCCCAGGAAAGATCCTGGTACTCACTTGGAAAGGAGGCTGAGTCGGCTCCAGAGCCGCCCTGAAGGGAAATTAATAATCGTAATAGTCGTTATTCTAATAGTCAGTCAATTCCAGTGACAATCGTGATTTCTGTTAATCTACTGATAAGTGCATGTGATCCGAAGACTCAGATGAAAGTCGATAGCTGCCCCAATCCGGGACAGCTATCGACTTTCACATAAGACATTAAAAAGGGACTTGAACATGCGGGGCATCAAGTACGGCAAGAATACAATATCGAACACAGGGTCCCCAAACATCCTCTGCCGTTGTTCTATACAGACATTGAACCCACTATGAAGAACAAAGAAATTTACAGCATCCAAGAAATGCTGAATATGAAAATCAAACTTGAACCCTCACATAAAAAAACCTCGCCATGAGAAATATCTCAGTGTAAAACATGTCAGCAATTTGAACAACCCTGGAAATACTGTCAAAAACATACAGATGCGTGAAACGTGCCGGGAAACACTAATACAGCGAAAAGTCAGAATGCAGTAAACAATGTTAGTCGAGAAGCAGTCGAGTACCTAACTCAATGTATTCAGCAAGCTGCGGGGTACTCTAAACCAAGAGACCACTGAATACATCGAAATAAAATGCACCCAAAATGAATCGTGGAGCTACTAAAAGAGAGGCACTGCCCCCCCTCTTTTCCCCTTCAACGGAGCGCGCGCTGCCGGCGATACGCATGCGCGTCGAAGCGAGGAGCGCTGTCGGCGGCCGCGGACACACTCGCCTCCAGCGCGTGGCCAGTTTCTCTGCATCTGGGGTGCGGTTTTTATAAAGCTGCCTCTCAAGGCCCGTCTTCACGATGGAATATACACACAGCATTTCGCGTCTTTCTCGGCCGTGCCGGTACATGTCGTGTCACGATCGCGACCGTAACAAGCACGGCTTGATCATGCGACATCTAGCGGCACGACCAAGAAAGACGCGACATGCCGTGGTATATTCCACCGTGAAGACGGGCCTTGAGAGGAAGCTTTATAAATATTACGGTAGAGGGACACCAGTAGACTGAGCGAGCACTATACTTCGGTTTTTCTTTCTTGGCGCACGAGGGTGTGTCAATAAAATGGAATATCTCATGGTATTTCGCGTCGTTATCGGTTGTGCCGCTAGGAGTCGCACGATCGCGACTGTAGCGAGCAGTGCTGGCGAGCTGGCGACTCCTGGCGGCACAACGGAGTGAAGCGACGCGAAATACCAGGAGATATTTCATTTTGATGACACCCCCCCGTGCGCCAAGAAAGAAAAACCGAAGTATATTGAGTCGGTCGACGAGGTGACGGCCAAGTGACGCACCGAGGGGATCCGCACCCAGCCAGTGCTACGCGAGCGCGGGGCCCGGCCGCGTGAGGACTCCGAGCACGGGCCGTGTGCCGTGCACGCAGCACACGAGGCCGCCAGAGCCGAGGCAACGACGTGCGAGCGCGAAGCTCACACCGCGGACCGCTCGAGGAGGCATCCGCACCCACGCCTCCCCAAGCGGGAGCAACAGCCACGCGGTAGAGTGCCTAGATACAGAGAGTAGCGCATTCCGTTGTTGCACCGATCCCGCCATTTTATGTCCAGTTGTCACGAGAATTGGAACTGTGTGGTATTCTGTTTGTTGAGAACCATGAATCCATCCCAAACCACTATTAATAATCCTAAACAGTCGCGGATCGTGGTTTTAAAAATGGGGAAGGCTGCAAATGCATTGCATTGCATTGCATTGCATTACATTACATTACAGTGCATTACATTGCCTGTATTGTATTTCTATTAATAATAAGTCTGATACAGAGTTAAGCGCTCCTACCGCATGTTGGGAAAACTAGTTGAAGAGCAATGCTAGTCGCTGAACTGCATAGTAATGCTATCTGGTGAGCACGCCCTTCTTCAGACCCTAGACCCCCACCCTTGAAGGCTGCCTGGCTGCAGTAAACCTGTGCAGTGAATGCATGACGTCACGCCTCCTCCTTGTACACAGGCCTTATGGCAGAATGAAGTGGGAGCCTAACGCTTCTCTCTTCCCTGTCAACAGCTTCAAATGCGTTACGGACGGCCGTTAACGAAGCGACAAAGAAAAAGTTTGATATGATTGTTACATAATGCAACTCAGACATCCATTATTAATAAATAAATATATGTATAAACATATTTTTAAATTTCTTTTGGAGGGCGATTTCTCTAGGAGAGACTCCGCCTTTCAGCCTTTAATGACGAGCCACGCCTGATCCTAAACATCTCCTTTACGTCACTAATAGTTATCACTTCTGTTCAACTTGTGCATTCTGCTTGATGGGGCTATTGGGTGGGAGGATATTAAATGGCGGTGGCCGCGCTACTCTCTGTATACTCCACTACGCGGCGGCGCACAGCGCTGCGAGAAGGCGAGGGGGAGAAGCGGCCCAGGGCGGGCGAAACTTGTCTTCACGAACATGTACAGCAGTCAGTGTGGATGTTTACAATAAAAGACTGTCTTACGTTACAAGTGTTTATTCAGTCGCCCGTCCGACCAGAACATAACAGTTTCAAATGTAGCTTCACCAAGTGCATGTTTTATTGAGCTTGAGTTTTGAGAACGGTAAGGGAGGATATTTTGTCGGCAATATTATAAAAAAATAAATTTGTAGTTCTTTTGCCGATTCAAAGACGCCTTCTCTTATTTGGGAGCAAAAATGTATAGTTTTTAAATGTTTAAATGTTCAAACACGCTTATTGGTATTTGTAATTCAACTAATTACAGTCAAAGAGCGGGTCCGGGATTCTGAAGCTCAAATAAGCGCAGATCATACTTCCCCCCATACGTCACGGGCAATTTTTACAATTTTTTTATGGTAAACAAATTAAAATTAAACGAAATTCTGCTACTCATTGAGGTCGAAACATTTAGCTTGTCATAACCCGAGTTTCCGTCAGTTATCAACATTGTGAAGTGCATATCATCCTCAATTCACCACGAGAACATCTCCTCTTTCTTCTTTTAGGAGTGTATTCTCAGGAAAAATGCGCAACATTCATCATGCAGTTCTATTGCCTCAGAATTAGCATTGCATATTGTAGCGTCGTGGCGCGCTGAAACGGTGACACCTGCGGCAGATGGCAGGATGTTAAACAAAGGGCGCAGAAGATGACGCATTGGGAATTTCTGCCTAGCGCGGATACGGCGTGGTACGACGGAGGCAATGGGGGCGGCGGGTAGCGCGGAAAGGCCTATATAACGGCACGAGAACAATGCCTCCGTCTTCTTGTTTCTCAGCTGCGTCGGTGTGCGGTTGTTTGTGCGAGAGGAGCACATGGGCAAGGGACTACAAGCTTATTACTACCGCTTCTCTATTTACTTATTTTAATTATAATATATCTTATAAACTTTCTCTCCGTACTCTTTTGTCTGTCTATCATCGTACTTCGTCTGTCTAAATAAGCGCTAAGCGTTGGAAGCGCGACATATTCGAATTAAAGAAAATATACTTTTACATGATTTTTACAGAAGGTTTGGGATATGAAGATTGTCACATTCCAAAACCATAGCCGAGAACGCAGGACTTGATGCTATGGGAGGACTCGCAGATCTTTCCTTATAAACATCGCGTTCAGCATCACGAATTCATGCAACTGTTTCTCGCGTTGGTGGTCTTTTCCGTACTTCACAATTGCTTTCCACCGTTTAAACAATAATCTTGACTCTCTTTTGTTATTGCAACGCTGGTAAACATAATGCTATTCACGTCTGTTTACACAGTATCATACTACGGATTACCGTCGTTTTCCAGTCAATCTTTGAAATATATTAAATATCTCCTGCACCCTATCTCCTCCCATCTCGATCAGGTTTTTGTCCAGTTTCTCTGATCCACTGAGCAAATGCTGAGATGGCCCCTTGTTTTGCTTATGGACGTAAATGTAACTTCACTGTGCGCACGTTTTGTTGAGCACTCCTTTTGCTTGTAATGGTAGGAGTAGAATTGATGTTCATTACTATTTTGTTAGCACTGCAGAAAAATCAAATCAGCAGTTCATTTACCATTGAAATTGATTTCCTATAACTCGGGAACAAACATTTTTCAAATTTTATTTTTCTAAAATAATAATTATTTTCTAAATTCTTGTTTCTAGTTTTTAAATTTTAAAAAAAAAATTTTGGGCCTCAAGAAAATGTGCGCAGATAATCTCTTTCCCCATACGTCATAAACAGTTTTTACCGTTTTTGACCAAATAAAATAAATAAATAAATAAACATCCTCTTTGCAAAGTCAAGCCGTCCTGTTGTGGTGGAAACTTTTTGAATGACTGTTGGAGATATCCTCTTTGTCTCCTACGGATTCCAAAGATTCTTTTTCAATTACTACAAGGGACATTCACATTCGCCCTTCTCCTTGTGCTTATTTTTTATAATTATGTATTATTTTTAAAGCAGCAAAACTCTTTTGAAGAATTGCTGATGAAGCGTATCAATTTAGCCAAACGGAAAGAAAGCAGTCAAAAAATTCTTCTTTACAAAAATTACTATTAAAAAAAAGATTTGTTGCAAAATGTTTCAATTCTCTCAAAAACAATCACATATTTTTTTAAAATTCCAGTCATTCAAAAATATTTGTATCCAAGTTAGCAAACAAACTCAGAAAAATTCGTTTCACGATCAAAAGCAAACAAATTTCAATTAATTAAATGCTTCTCTTCAAATGAAAGTGAACCAAATAGTTTTTGCTTCATCTAAACTTTGATATTTTAATTTTTCTTCACAGTGCACGACAACCAAAAAAAACACACACACACACACACACAAAAATACTAACAAACCTAGTAAGAGCACTCAGTCATGACGTATACAATCACAAAACTAGTGGTGCTACAGAATGGCACAGACTTTCCCGTATTAGTTTTCTATTTTCTTGGGTCTTCGCTAGCTATTCGGAATTGCCACATACTCTTTCTTGCCAGCTACCATCTATCATCGCCAAAAGTACATTTTTTTTGTCATTTTTTTAATTTTTCGGTTTCCTATTGGTAGAACAGAAACATTAATTTCAGAATATTAAAGAACACAAAAACATAGCCGTAGATGGCAATTTTCTTTTAAAAATTATGTGCTGTTTAAGAGAAAATGGCGTTTTAGCACTACCAAAAATGCGAAATTTGAAGCTCATTTTCATAGAAAATTTTTGAGTTTTCAAAATACTTTATTTGAAGTTATTTGAAGCACTTACACTCACAAATATAATAACCTTTACAAATTGCGGATAATGTGCATATTAAAGATGTGAGAGATCTTTCAAAAAATTTACATTTATATAATTTTTGAAAAAACAAAAAAATAACTCAAAATAAACTTTACGCTATATTAAAGAGTGTAATTAGCACTATCCGTTACAAAAGTTTCAAGAAAAAAATTGCAGCCATATACGAGAAAATGGCATTTCAGCATTTCTGAAAATGCCGAAATTTGAGCTACTTTTCACAGAAAACGGTAGTTTTTTTCGAGAAACTTTACGTGACATTATTTAAAGCATATATACTCGTAAATATAATAATGTGAAAAAATCGCAGATAATGTAAATATTAACGATGTGAGAGACAAGTAAAAAAATTTACATTTTTGTAATTTTTGAAAAAACCAACCGAGAGAGCAATATGGCTTTTATGTCATCTGATAGAGTAAATTTACCACTATCCCTACCAAAAGTTTAAAGAAAAAATTTGGAGCCGTTTTTGAGAAAATCTTATTTTTGTAATTTTTTAAAATTGCACATATTGCACGCAATATTGCACGAAAACTACTGAAATTTTGAAAAACATTTACATCACCTTTATTAAAGAACTCAATATGCAGAACAAATTTTATTTGAAGAAAAAATCTCTATCTTCAATTTTGTAGTTGGAGAAAGACGCCGAAAAAAATTCAAACTTTCACAATTTTCGAAAATTCAGAGCTGTACGTGAAAATCGGACCTATGCCATGTTAAAAGGTGTATTTTCCTCTATTCATACAAGAAATTTAAAGAAAAAATTTGGAGCCGTTTTTGAGAAAATGTTGAAAATCCCCGGGGGGCTTCATATAAAGTACCCCCAAATTTTGAAGAATCTTTTTCAAAATCTCAAAGCTTCGACTAGAATCAGATCGATCGGGGAATATCCATTTTGGAAGAAATCGTACGTATGGTTTAGGCGCTGGCAGTGTTCACAGACGGACAGACAGACGGATGGACAGACGGACGTTTTCCTTTCAATTGGGTTTTCGGTATCAAGGACCTAGAAAACAGGGTTTCTGGCAACACCACGTGTTAGGGGATTTTTTTTCTTAATTTAACAACTGGTTTTATCCACTTACTCGTTTTCACGGCCCGGCAATTAATTTTTTTCCGCCCTTTGGCCATTTTTTTCGCGCAGCATTACATAACTTTCCCTATACTACGTATATCACTCCGTGTATACGTACGTATACGGGAAAGTAATATAGTCTTCCTCAGAAGGGAGACAGTCGAGATTCTACAAAAACACCGCCGCGCCGCCTGGAGCGCTTGTCGCTGTGCAATGGAATGCGCCCTGAAGGGCAGGATGAGCCCCTTGAATGGCGGCCAGCACTCACTTCGACGCGATATTTATCAGCTTCTTGTTACTATTACCATTAAAGTATCTGTAAATTTTCCCTAATATTCAATTCTTTCCTAAAATATCGAAAATGCATTATTTTTATAATTTTGTTTGGTCATCGGCGTATCTCAATGACCGAACGCTGCGATACTGGTACACAATAATGGCACTAGAGTAGGGCGAATAAGGCTGTAGAAGGGGAGCCGCTGGGGCAACATACCCCAGGCCCGACATTTTATTTAATTTAAAATAAATAAAAATGTATTTTCTTCTAATTCAAATTAAACGCTATAAATTAGATATGATTCACGGAGAAATTAATTTTGTTTGTGTATTCTGAACTTTAGTTTGAGATCAGGGCCCGCTGGATCCACTGGCCCAGACTCTTTGTTTTCTCTTAGAGCCGTCTGGACACGATGCGACACAGTAAAAGTGAAATAGAAAAATGTAACATTGTAGATAAGTGTTAATACAGGAAGAATAAAAGTTACTACCGAATGTTAAGTAGGCTTCTATGTTATGTACGATTAGATTTATGTACTAAGCAATATGGGCATAGTTCGAACTATCGTCTGATGGAATGATAACTATTTTTTACTAAAAGACTTGTAATGCGCTGGGAAATTATGACTCTTCAAATTCTAAGAAACAGTATAATTTCTTCTCTTGTTTCCAATTTCTGGCGGAAATTCTACCTTTTGTTTCTCCCCCAGGTGAGGAAGAGTCAATGGTAGTCGGCATACTAATTCGTAGTTAGGCGTAGCTTACAATCTACTTATTATTAATATTATTATTATTATATTATTATTATTATTATTATTATTATTATTATTATTATTATTATCATTATTACATTCAGATAGTTCCTTACTTTCTTTCACGATGCTGGGTCGTCATCGAAAGTCCAAACTTCCTAGGTTGAAATAAAACCCTAGGCTTAAGGGAACTCAGTCAGGCCAATAAATGAAATGAAGAGGGCTAGCCGCTGATGCGACGTACTTTTTGGAGAGAGGGATTAGGCAGCGTGGGGAAAAAGGCAAGACAGTGGGCCCCTGAATAAATGCTGAAAATTTCACTGAATAAATATCAATTTAACTATTAGAAACCGTTTTAAATTCTGAACGAATGAATCGTGTTTTGATAAGAAATGTTTTCATCCGTCTCCCAAATCGTCTTCTATAAATCCCTAAGACACTTCTCGACGTCTTCTTAGGTAATGGAGATTCTCTCTGCACTTCCGCAGCATTAACGTCTATTTCTTCATTTTTCCTCTCCATGCGATTAATTTTTAAAAAAAAATTCAATTTGTAGTGTACTTCATGCGACACAAGCTACCAGGATTGCCACCTCTGAGTTTGGCCCGGGGACTCCGGGTTTCAAGAGTGATCTCCGGGCTCTGGATCACTTCTGAAAATCTCCGGGCCATATAAAAATAGAAGAAATTAACGATCTTTTTTCATTTTTTAAAATATAATCTGTGTTTAATAATTTAATTTTGCCTAAAGTTTTCATAGTAATGACACTATATAACTAGGACTGCGCGGCAAAATCAGAATGCCGTAAGCTCACAATCTCTAATCGAAAAATAATGTACTTATTATAGTAATTAGTGTGTTTTCAATATTACAAATTTAATACTGTTATGAAATAATTAATCGTAAAATGGCGTATTTTATTTTATAATAAACGTTGATTGGGAATTGATGTATTTACTCTTCGTTAATCCCCCCCCCGGGTCACGTGTTCTTGGAAGGTGTATAAAAATAGAAATCAACTATCTTTTTTCACTTTTTTAAAAATATAATCTGAGTTTAATAATTTAATTTTACCTAAAGTTGTCATAGTAATGAAACTTTTAACTTGGACTGCGCGGCAAAATCAGTATGCCATCAGTTCACCATCTCTAATCGAACTAGTGGTGTTACAAAATGGCATAGACTTTCCCGTATTAGTTTTCTGTTGCGTTTGGTCTAGGCTAGCTTTTCGGACTTGCCAATACTCTTGACAGCTGCTGTATATAGCCGCCCAAAAAAGTTTTCGGTTTTCCAATTGTAGAAAAAAATTATTATTTTGAGAATTTAAAAATAATTAAACCTTGCCCTAAATGCCAATTTCCGTAGAAAAATTTCGAGCAGTTTCAAGAAAATGGCGTTTAAGCGCTATTGTATTTGCGAAATTTGAAGATCTTTTTTACAGAAAAGTTTTGAGTTTTCGAAAAACTTCATTTGAAGTCATTTGAAGCACTCACACTCACAAATTCAATAGTGTTTACAAATTGCTGGAAATGTGCATTTTAACCGTATGAGAGAACTTTCAAAAGAATTACATTTTTGTAATTTTTGGAAAAAAAAGAGATGGCAGCTGTCAAGGGTATTGGCAAGTCCGGAAAGCTAACCGAGAACAAACGAAACACAAAACTAATACGGAAAAGTCTGTGCCATTCTGTAGCACCATTAGTTAACATTACAAATGTAATACTGTTGAATTAATTATGAAATAATTAATCGTAATATGGCGTATATTGTTTTGTAATAAACGTTGATTGTGAATGTTCTTGGAGGGTGGCAGCTCACCTCGCAACAGCGCTCGAGCATGTGCGCGAGCGGCAGGAAGGAGATCATGACGTCGCTGCGCGTGGGCTTGTGGTCCCCGAGCTGCAGCAGCACCGAGCACACGGACGCGATCACGTTCTCGTGCGTCAGCATCACGCCCTTCGGGTTGCCCGTCGTGCCCGACGTGTAGCACACGGTGCACAGGTCGGACGCCTGCGGCGGCTGTACACATACAACTTATATTAGTTCATTTATAATTATTCTAAATAATAATAATAATAATAATTATTATTATTATTATTTTTCGCATAATAAATGTCTTCCATGATGTGCACTTGTTGCTGTGTAACAAATGTATTTATATATTCACATTTTTTTACTTTCTTGTATGGTACATACGTAGTAAATAGAAAGTATAATATTGTTGCAGACGAAAGTGATAATTTTTCCGTCAGAAAAAACTTGTATTGTGCGGCCCTGTTATCAAAAAGGGAATAAATCTTGTTGCTATATGTGGTTTATCTAAAAGTGGTGTAGAAAGAATCCAAGTTTGGTGAGTCTTTGATACCAGAAAATTGGTTTACGGCAAAAGGAGTGTGTGTCTGTCCATCCGTCTGTCTGTGGTCGAAGCAAGTGTCCAAACAGTTTATACGATTTTCTATAAAATTGATATTTTCCGACCGATATTGACGAAATTAAGGCAATGCGACGCACGGCCTCAATCACGCACGGTCAAAAGGATATTTTGACGTTTCAGGACACTTTATATTAGACCATAACATTTTCAAACCGTTCTAAAAAAATTACAAATTTCTGAATTAAATTTTTTTTCTGCGGATAGAGCAAAAGATACTTGCACAATGCCGCAAGCCCCATTTTCGTCGAACATTCTGAATTTTCGAAAATTGCAAAAGTTCAACATTTTCTCAGCAACTTTCTACAACTACAATATTGAAGGTACAGTTTTCCTTCAATAAAACGTATGTTTGAAAGACAAACCTTTAAATACGGTCGTATACATTTTTTTAGAAATTACGAGTAGTGTGCATAACATTTGCTTGAAGTAAAGGCAATTTTAAAAAATTCAAAATGATCCTCATTTAAAAAAAAATACTTTTTTTTCGAAAAGGGAGACGTACGCTTATAAATATGGCGCAGGTCCCATGTTCGGTGAACTCTCTGTATTTTCAAAATTACCGAAAATGAACATTGCAAAACTACAATACTGACGATAGAGATTTGTTCCTTAATGAAATTTGTTCAAAAATATAATTTAATCTTTCAATAAGATCATGAATAATTTTTTTGAAAATACGAGTGGTTTTCGGAGAACTTTGGCTTCAAGTTAAGGCAATTTATGAAGAAATGTTTTTCTAAAAATGGTTCCAAATTTTTAAAATGTTTTTGATTGTAATATACCCTAAGAAGGATATACGCACTGAAGAGACCTTCTTTAGGCTTTGGTAATGGATACGACAGGGCGAGGAATGGCATGGCATACATGAATGAGTGTGCACGAATCTATTAGGTGCGTGTGCCTGTACGAATATGTGACTGAAAGTGTGAGATGAGAATGATGATTGATTGTTCGTGATTCCGGGCGCGTCAACTACAGAGGTCATTAGTCCCGTAAGTGTAGTGCGTGTTTTTCCTCGGGTGGCGCTGATCTTTCTCCGCTGGATGGCGATATTCGGTGCCGACCTATCGTCGACTAGTAGGGTTTTCCCCTCAGCCAGGAATCTCCCACCAGCGGGGCACCGCCCTAGCCGGGACAAGCTGTAAGCTCCCGACCGGTCTACCGGCATGTGTGGTAGTGTAGGGCATGTTAGTGTAAGTGTGTGTGTGTGTGTGTGTGTGTGTAAAGAGTAGGATAGAACAAGGAAGAGGAAGTAATGATAGAGCGCCATCCGTTTGTTAGAGTACTGCTCCGGCATTCGCCTGGTGCTGATCGGAGAAACCAAGGAAAACTACCGATGAGAGCAGCCGGCCGCTAGAATTCTCCTCCACACAGCGACTGAATTCGACCTAGCTGACAAGCCAATGTCGAAAATTCTGCCACCGTCGGGACTCGAACCTAGTATCTTCCGGTCAGAGGGACTGCAGTGACATCAGATGATGCACTCCGCCATCTCCATGGTGAAAGTGGCCGGGTGTGAACGATCGAGAGAGTATGTGTGAGCGTGGAATAGGCTGTGTGTGTGTGAGCAGCAGTTACTGAGTGTGCGAATGTGTGTGTGAAAAAGAGAGAGAGAAAAAGAGAGAAAGAGATAGAGAATGAGAGAGAGGGTGAGAGAGTGTTGAGCAATTGTGTGTGTGTGTGTGTGTGTGTGTGCGCTCACCACTTCGGGGGAGTTGCGCGCGGCGCCGGCGCTCTCCACGTCCTCGAAGCGCAGCACCTCGACGCCTCGGTTGCGCGCGCGCTGGTTGGTGGCCGGCCGCGTCTCCCGGATGCTCACCAGGCGGCGCAGCGAGCGCGGCGCGCGGTCCAGCAGCAGGTTGGCCTTGGCGTCGTCCTCCACGATCACCACCTGGATGTCCGCTGCGCACGCACACACACATACACTTCGCGCTCGTTCTCTATTAGTTACCCCGAATACAGATCTAACCCACAAAGAGTCGAAAGTTGAAGTTTTCAGGGGAATAGTGACCTATTGGACGTAATACACAGCCCCCTCGATTCTGAGGGCGCTCCGGCCATTCCGAAGTAAGTTATTCTTTAGGTAAAGTTGGTCTATTGCCGAACTGTGATCTATCTGCAGCAAGATCTCTGAACGATGCATGTTATGAGCGGTACTGCCTTGACTAAAATTTGACTTTAGAGTGATTCGTAGTTCGTAATATATTGATGGTTTTTTTTTACAGAAGTAAAAGAACTTGCACTGATGAGAGTTTTTTTCTATTTCCTGAAAACTTTTCCTTTTGTGGGTTAGATCTCTAATTGGGGGTAACTATTCGTTTGACCATCTGATGGAAAATGTAATTTGATGGTTTCCACGTGATCCCAAAGCATCCCAAAAGAGATTGATCCCAAAAGGACATCTCAAACGGGATAAAAGGAGCGGTATTTGTAATTTTGTACAGAAGAATGGGACGTGAGTTTTGTGATAACGTAGAGCTAATCTGAGGCGGCTCAGAATTGTCGACATGCAATGTGCATGAATAATCCCCGTATGTGGACTGTCCATTTATCATGCGCACGTGCTATTACAAAACCTTCATAAAAATGGAGTGCTATTTTTACACAAATAAGTAATTTTTGAAGTTGTTTTCTTCCGGATACTTCCCCACGTCGAGGCGATATTCCCAACGGCTCTTTATTATCATACACTGAGTTAGATTAGCAGAACTGATCTTGATTTTACATACCGTTAACGAGTCAATGATTGGTGCCAGACTCAATGTGAGAACGTTTGGGGATTACAAATGATTCAGTCCTTCGATACAACGTTTAAATCCAGGCAGTTTCGAAATGTATACGTCGCCACCAATCAACTTTCCAAAATGTCAATTATCCTTAGGGAACTAATAATGAATGTACGATTAATACGAAGGCAGTGCACCATCCTCAAAACTAAGTTCTTCCCATTAAGTTCCAAGGATAATACGGTATCATCCACAATAGTAGATTAAACTTTTTTTAATATGTAGAGAATTTAGTCATATACATGTTTCGGGAGTGTTTTTCCTATCATCAGTGACACCGTAATATAGAAAATTCAGTTCACAAGTTAGCAAATGGAAAATTACTTAAGTACATAAATCAATTCAGCTTAAAAACTATTTAATTATAGTACTATAATTAAATAATACTTATAGTACTATTAATTATAGTACTATAATTAAATACTTTTTTAATCCACTATTGTGGTTGATACCTTATCCTTGCAACTTTATCATGGATTACCACAAAATCTCTGCTGCCACCACACAATTTTAGTTCTTCCCGGTCTGATCTCCGCTTTCAAGTACTAAGGCCTTCCCAACCTCTTGTTTACACTTGATTTGACGACGCATCAGACTACGCATCATCATGGTGTACGGATTAGAAGGCGTCAACTAGCTGTAGAGAACTGTTTTGGAGTGAAAAGTTATTCATTTTAGAAACACATAAATTAAAATTGCGACATGTAAAATATCTGTTTCTTCGATACTGTATTTTTTTGGTATACTGCTCCTAAATTTTGGAAGTGTCTAATTGAAAATGGTGACTTTGAAGTATAATTTAAGTCGTTGTTTTCTCCACTCTTTTCTTATTCGTAAACACTACCGTGTGCTCAGTTTCGTCCCTTTGGTGAATCCTAATTCCGTTCCCATGACAAAATTAATAACATCGTAGAATATTATGAGAAAAATAATTTGCAAGTTCCGATGTGCTGTTTGGGAATTAGTTAGAGGGATTAATGGGTTTCGTCATCATCACTCTCAATTAGCAAGCTTATTTTCTGTTTCAGTCATTACGCCGAATAGATGCCGGTTACAGTTATTATTCTTTAGGTGTGTACGATTTCGTCAAGAGCCATTCTACCATTCTACAAAATAAAGAAGAGAAGAAAAGAAGTAAAATGAATAAGATGTTCCGTGTGCTTCAAATGTTTTCACGAGAAGTGTACCTTTTTTTTCACGAGAAGGTCACCAGTCATAAAATATATTACATTTCTGTGACTTTTTGATCTAGCGAAAAAAGTCCCGATAGTGATATTATGCGAAATATTTTGTGATATATGATATGAATTATGAGATAACTTCAGTTTATTTTTCCTAAAACGTGAAACGAGTTTTAACTGAATAAGTTTTACAGAGTTAAAGTTAATTTTTGTTAATACAATATTATATTTTCGTAGTACATTGACTTTGGAAAATCTTCCGAGCGAAATGAGGACATGGAGAGCACAATTAGGAGCACATTTTAAAAATGGGGAGGGAGCGGGAGGGGGAGGGGGATAGGGAGGGGGAGCGTGAGGGGGAGCGTGAGGGGAAGCGTGAGGGGGAGCGTGAGGGGGAGCGTGAGAGGGAGCGTGAGGGGGAGCGTGAGGGGGAGCGTGAGGGGGGAGCGTGAGGGGGAGCGTGAGGGTGAGCGGGAGGGGGAGTGTGAGGGTGAGCGGGAGGGTGAGCGGGAGGGGGCGGGAGGGTGAGCGGGAGGGTGAGCGAGGGGTGAGCGGGAGAGTGAGCGGGAGGGTGAGCGGGAGGGCGAGCGGGAAAAGGAGCGGGAGGGGGAGCGGGAGGGGGCGCGGCTCACCTTGCTTGATGATGTATGCGCAGGCGTCGGGGCCGAGCGTGTCGTAGAGCGGCACGAGCACCATGGAGTAGCAGTAGGCGCCCTGCTCCGTCAGCACCCACTCGGGGCAGTTCTGGCTGTAGATGCCGATGAGCGAGCCGGGCCCCATCTCCAGCCCCGTCAGCCCCGAGCCGAAGTTGCGCGCGCGCAGCAGCGCCTCGTCGTAGCTCAGCCACTGGTACGGCCGGTTGGGCGCCTCCCGCCACCCCAGGCACGGCCCGTTGTCTGCGCACGCCGCCGCACATTGCGCATGCACAACCGGTACGGACACCAATGCTCCTCGTTATAACTCGACCAAGCGAAGAATGAAGGCTGCGATTGCGGCGCGTCGTGGAACTAACAGTGTAAACACGGGTCTGTACACTCAGTGTCGCTAACAAAACTCGCCAGGAGCGTGAAGCGAGTTCAGAGACTGCTTCTACAGAATCAGCCATGGCCTCCTTCATAGAGGTTGTGAATCAGCTGATAAAATATAACTTGAGAGACACATCATGCAAGATTTGCAATGACTGTTTTATGCTTGTCACTCTAAGTTGCTTTTTTTACTTTTCACCGTTCTAGTACAAGAATGTAATAAAAAGTTCTATTTATATTGAATTTTTAATACATATTCATTGAATTGAAAAATTTTTTATTCTTCTTCATTCATCTTTTTTCCCATACGCTTTAGACGGTTTGTTAGGTATGCAATAAAGTACCAAAACATTAACTTTCCTGTATAACTACTAAAATAATTTTATTTGTTATATATTATGAGAAACTACTTAAGTTGAAATAAACGATTTATATGAATGTTACTGTTCATCGAAAGAATTAGTTCCAACGTTTTGAATCGTTTTGCAGAGAAAAGTATACTTTTATTTCTTCCAATATGAGGTACAGACATGTCCAAATATAGTAAAAATATTAATGGGGAAGATACTAGATTTGCACGAAATAAATCGCGCTTTCTTTCGCAATAGTTTGGCACGGTCCCATTTTAATTTTGATTTGAGTATCCTTGTATCTCCGTCTCTGAAGTTTCTGTTGTAAACACACACAGTGGCGCGCTCCTGTAAAGATCACTCTCAACTTGGTCGAGCTATACGTACAGTATCAAAACATAAACATGCCATTAATCCTTTGTATTCGTAGTCATAGTAGAAACAACAAATAAAAAAGGGAGAATATCAACCAATCAATTTCAATACAAAATATGACAATCTATCAATATCAATCAGTGTAATCAATAATTCATTAGAAACTGTTCATCGTTATTTTTTTATTGAGAAACTGAAATGCGAGATTAACAGAAGGACTATTCCACTCGTGAAATTAAAACCAATAATGTTTCATTATATATACAAGAACCCCCAATCCGGACGGTGTAAAGTTTATCGCTTCTTCTATCCCATTTTTTTATCGCTTTTCCCTACTGGCCAATCATAACCTGTCTCTCATTTACCTTAGAAGGCGGTATACATCGATCGCTATGTCTATGTCCAATAAACCGTGTATGTACTGTAACATATCCTCTTTGATTTTAATATAGCTTTCAATATTTGGCGCATTTTGAAACTCTGTTGGAAGTAATTTCATTCGTGGAATAGTCCTATTAAATACCACTCGTGCTTTGGAAATTCTGAGATAAATCCCCTCCTCGCTTCGCGTGTCGGGGATTTATCGACAATTTCCAAAACACTCGTGGCGTTACCTGTGATAAATGAATAAATAATTGTTAAAAAATAATGCAATATAGAACTTTCATGAATTTCTGGTAATGTCAATTCTTTTTTAATTCTGTCGGATGAAAATCATTTCTCAGGGAAAGAAAATTGAAAATGTTCAAACATTTGAAACGTTCGGTAAAACAAGTATCGCAAAAATTTTAGATCAAATTTTTTCGATTTTATTCTAGACTTCCTAATGTCGACTTTATTGCTAATGAAAACCAAAACGAAGCTACAGGTATTAAGAAGCTAAGAACAACTCAAAACAAATTTATTCGCATTATCTATAAAAAAAATAAGACCGATTCTTCACTTCCTCTTTATAAACAATCACACATTTTACCACTACAACATCTCTTCGTATATAAAGTACTTCAAATATTCTATGTCAAAAGCGGAAATAGTTTAACAGATAGAATATTTCACAATTACAGTACACGTAGAAAAACTACTAATCAAATTAAAAAACCAAAATTAATAAATCTGTAATATCAAGAACCTTTGTCTTCGTTGGGCCTCACATTTATAATCAAATAGCAACAACATTGAAAACAGTAAATCCTTGAACATTTTCAAACGCAAGATAAAAATTTGGATTTTAAAACACAATGACAATGATGTAAAGAAATTAACAGAAATATTGCATTAGAATTGTGCAGACTAACTGTTGACGGTGACTGTGCAAAAAAATCTGGTGATTGTGTAAATTAAGTCTTTATTAAATTAAGTAATTAAATTATGTGTAAATTAAGTTATTAAATTATAAAATCATTGTTGCTATCCATCACAACTGGTTATCGATGGTTAGTAATTCCTAGAAATGCGGTGTAAATTATCTATGTAAAACAAGATGGGAATAAAATTATTATTATTATTATTATTTACTTAAACCTTAATAATTGTTAATCCTGTAACATCTGAAACGTCATTTGTCCTCCTTTACTTTACTTAAAACAGGGGTACTTGAAACTTGATTAGTCCAAATTGTCCACAATTCGAATCTACTCTTTCCTTCTTTTTTAAATATACTTTCTCTTATTTGAAAAATTGACTTTCAAGGCATTTAATATACATGTCAATATACATCAACATTTATGTACATTCACATGTTAATATACATTAACATTTTGAACAAATCTGAGGCACATACTACTGAACATATTATTTTCGTTTTCAGATTCGGGTTATTGAGGTTCAATTTTAATATTTATCTATTTATTTTAAGGCGATTGTTTCCATAATTTCCCTAGCTCAGTCTGGATGACAATCATATTGAATGAGTGTCTCTTCTAAACGCCTTTGATAAATTCCGAAGAAGAAAGAAAAACATTACCTCATAATCTATGGCTCAGCACTGAGATTTCATGCAGAACCAATTAATGAATCGAATCCTAAGGATTAATTGTAACAATTTATTAAGATATCAGAGTAATAAATGGCAATAGATGAGTTATTCATAGTCTAGAAAATATTCAGAGAACTCATACAATACAACAGTGAACTAATACAATTTAAGTATCATGCTACTGATTGTTTCCAACCTTATGAAACAGAATTGTGGTATCTTCGAAGAACAAAGTAACTTTCTGAAGTACACTTGATAGTATCATTAAAATCTTTACTAGAACCAACTCACAAAAAAATTGAGCGATCGCACGAGAGGCATGATCTGTGGATCATGTTTAGAAACATAAAAAAAATCTGGCTTCGAGAGCTCAGCCTTCGCAATTTCCTCAAGATTTTATCTTGACTTAATCTATTCTGCTGTCATTTTCTTCAGAACGTACTAATCACCTACATTCATTCTTTCTATCAACAACACACTGACAACTTGTTTTCTGATTTCCATGAATCGAGAAAGGAAATCAAAGATAATTAACAAATTTAGAAAAAACTGTGAAGTTAAAGCTTGACCTTTCGAAACGCCAGTTTCGGTTGTATGCTTAGTTTATACATATGGCACATAGATACTTTCTTGCATATGTACTTACTGGATTCCTTGGCCCCCTGCCGAAAGGAGTCGTAAAGTGTGCGGACATCTTTGTCAATGAAACTGACAAACTTTCCTTCTTTTGACTCCTTGTAGAACTTCGACACCCGAACCAGCTCAGGCCCCTGCAACAATGTTAAAAGCAAATACGACTTTTAATAACCTTCTAACAAATTAGAAACAATCTAGTCAACATCAATTGAACCAGAACAAAATGTGGAAAAAGAAAAAAACAAAATAACTATAGGAAAACAATTTCTTTTAACATTTTTATGTCAATATCACACACCATTACATCAGCATCCAGTAGTAAAACAAGTCTGCATAATTTGATTCGCAACGGCTGGTAGTCTCAATTGTGTTACAGGACTCCAAAAAAGAGTATGTGTTTTTTCTAATTTGTTTTCCAGAGACCTCTTAAGACAGCCAATCTCTTACCATTAACATTATTAACAGAAAACTGAAAACATTCTTGATAAAAAGCGAAGAGAATTATACGCATTGTCAGAAACTCTTATTGATTTCGACTCTAAAAAGTAGTCCGCAGCATCCAACAAATGACGATTACTCCACAAATTGTAAGTTTTTTCATTCAAAAGTCTTTAAAAATTGTCATTTTTTCGCCATCTATTAAAATCTTCTGATACAATAAATTCAAGTCAATTTATTTTTCGATTTATACCTTTTCTTGTCATTTACTCGTATTCATTGACCTCCAAAACGGTCGGTTTTCTTGTGAATGAAACACCTGACCATTTTTGCAACGCAACGTGATAATTTTGAGGTCGTTTTGGATGGAACTTGCAGATATTATAGAATTGGTGTCGTCATTCAATTAAAACTACCCAGAAAAACGTTAAAACACTTCACTTTGTTCACACGATTATTACATTTTCCAAGAAGAAATCAATACCGATCTTACATAATACAAGGAGAGATACAAAAAGATCACCATGCTCGTATTTTTTTTTGAGAGAGAGAGAGAGAGAGAGAGAGAGAAAGCAATATTTTATTTGTGCATTTTTTACCCTCAGACTTAAGCGCGTAGTCAGAAATGCAACAACGTAATACAAATTAGTTTAGTAGTTTCACTGTTCGCCGCGAAAAGCGAAATTCCGAGGGCAGCAGGCGAAAGGAGAGCCAGGCCGACAAGCGTGGGCGCTCACTTGCACGTGTGAAGCGGAGGCGGCGGCGAGCGCGCGCCTGCTGGGGAGGCACGTGCGTGCCTGTGTGTGTGTGTATGGGGGAGGGCGCATGGCGGGGCTTCCGGCCTCTTGGCGCGGCGGCGGTCAGTGGGTCGAGAGCAAGCCGAAAGCGCCGTTGCCAAAATCAGCAATTTCTTCCACAAAAATAAAAATAACGATGTATATAAAACGGATGAAGATATATTTCCAAGGGCGTTAAAATTGGAAGACTTCAGAGGCAAAAAGGTAATAAAATGGAAGAAAGTTGTCTGAGAAGAGAAAGAAGAAACATTGATATGGATGAATGAATATGGGAAAGAAAGAAACGGAAAACACAAGAGAAAGAATTGAAGTTAGCACATGGTGTCTACAACAAGAGCTATCTTTATCGCGAAGAAGAAGAAGAAGATATAATACTGTCTCGATAACTGGGTTGCAAATCCGTAAAGAAAAAGTTCGATGTCTAAATTATTTCTTCATGAAAATTCGGGTTACATACAAATGTACTAAAGTAGAAGTTGTAGACTTAGGAAATAAAAATCTTCTAAACCACTTAATGCCTTAAGCTTCAAATTACAAACGCTTATAATTAATTTTAAACAATACTTCGCGCTACATGAACAAATGTTTAGTATAAGTTCTTCGAAACTAAGTATGATCAGCTCTATAGGATCAATTTCATTAATATTGTCAGATGTTTCGCATATATTTCGTGCTCTTCGGCGATCTTTACCAACTTGGAGAAAGCGATGCGCGGTGGTGAAAGGGTGAGTGGACGTTGTATCGTGCGCCCTTATCAACAACTTCCTTTTCGCTGACAGCAGATGAAGAAATTCTAAGTAGTTTCCAGTAGCTCCTAAATGTATAACCAAGATAGGTTCTACGTTGCAGCGTTTGATCATCTCTTTCTGAAATATTTTACAAGTATACTTGCATAATTTTTAAAAATTATTTAATGTAGTCTCTACATCATTTACGAACAGCAAATGATTGCAGCAGAAATTCACGCTATTCCCTTGAATCTCACAGCTCCGTCTCGCAAAGCATTCATTGTCAATAACTCTCTTATTATCTGGCAGTACATTTCACCCATAATAGTAGTTTATGCAATTAGTTTATAATGTTAAGCTTTATTGCATGAGTACATTTTTTGAAAACGAGCAACGTTAGGAGCTAGTTTTCAAATTTGTACGAATGCAATAAAGCAACATTATAAACGAATTGCATATGCTAGTTTTTTGTATGACAGCATTATAAATTTATAAGAGAATAAAACTTAAATTTGCAAAGAACTTTCTTGTGATTCGGCTGTTCCGTTTACCTCTATCTCCGCTCCCCCCCGATTCTCTCGCTGCGATTGGCTGAATGTGTGATGCAATCATTCGTGCTGTAAAATCTAATACGTCATCATTTGTGCCTTAAAACTTCTGATTATGAACGATTTCTTGCAACAAAAAAGGTCGTTTATAATGCTGGAAATAAAAAAAAAATTGTTGTCTATGAACGCCCTTATTCAATAAGTGCGTTGCCGTAATGTTGTTACGAATGACGTGGGGTAACACGTTTTACCCACTGATTATTTTACTTTCTTAAGTCGTTTATAGCGCACAGTTTCGGGCAACTGTGCTGTGGTAGCGGCGGAGGCACCGAAGGCGCACCTGTGCGCGCAAATAGTCTCTGCGACGCGACGCGACGCGGCAGGCGTGGCGCGGGGCGGTGAGGGGGCGGGGCGGGGAGGGCGAGTGACGGAACGAAGCCCATGGGCACGGCGCCCAAGGGCGGTGTGACTCACTCGTCGAGCCCGTCGTCTCCCGCCCCTGCTCTCTCCTCCGCATGTCTCGCGCACCCCGGCGTGCCTGGCGGGCCGGGGTTCGATTCTGGATCGATCCTTTTGACGTCGTCGCGGTATCTCAAGAGAGTGGGAGGCGCGGGCGCGTTCGGCGGCTCCCGCTCTTGCCTCTGCTACCGCATTCGTCCCGAAGCGATACGAAGGAGCAGAATCACTTGGGGCGGGGAAAAGTAAGATTTTGCTGGCGATGGATATTTCTTTTGTTGAGGAATGTGTGTGCTGAAAGAAGGTCACTCCCAATTGCGACATCTGAAAAACGCCGTGTCCTTTTCACTGCGGTAGGCACACACTTTGGATATTCTTACTCAAAGGCAGTTAATTAATCCAACACTGGATAATTTAAACTCTCAGATGGACACTAAAATACATAATAAGTTGTGAAAAGAATGCACAATGAGTGCACTGAAAGAGTGCAAGCAATGGCAGTTTACCACAGAGTATAACCGTTTACTTAAGTAACATGTTAATAAAGAAAAAACTAAATTTATGGTTAGCGGTTTATTTCAGAAATTAGTTCTTTAGTTTAAATACATCATTAAACGCGTTTCCTCATGTTTTTTCCAGGTGCATTGAAAAACGACAGTTAATTCCAGTAAAACAGATTTAAAAAGAACACAAGTAAAAGGTTTCAAATTATTCTATTATGATTAAGCTTATGAAGTCTACATTAAATAGAAACCTTTAAACGCAGTAACATGCACCGGAAATAGCAAATAGTACGCCCCCTACCACTTTTCAAATGAATACAGTTTTCATTAGTCTTTCATAAACATGAAAGACTAATGAAACACAACTGCCAATGTGCCAGTTGGTTGAGATAACCATTGCGTTACACTCTCACATTCTAGTAGATACACGGTTTCTTAGAAAGCAGTTCCGGAAGAGACCTACGACATAAGGGAAGACTAGCAACACGTCTTCGAGATTGGGGAATCCTCGCCAGGGAAGTTGGCTGTGGTGAGCGACAGGGCAGGGGAAGGGGGGGGCAGCACCTGGGCGAGCGAGGCCTTGGCCCTTGGCCCGGCGGCGGTGGCAGCGCTATTTCGGCCCCCGGCGGCGGCGGCGGCGTTGGCGGTGCTGTTGGCAGCGAAGGGTGTGCGCGTGCCCTCGGAGTTCCGAGCCCCCCTCCCCCCCGTCCCGGTACGGTTCGCGTAGTCCTCCATCTCATGCCTCCTGCTTCATTCCGATCGTCTACACCGCTTTCCCCACCATATCTGCTCAGCTAAGGGGACGCCATGTTCTTATTATTAATTTTATTGTAGAGAAGAATTTTCAGTTCAGTAAGCCTTTAAAAATCTAATGAATAATTGGTACTTTTCATGTACGAAAATGAAATTTACTGTGAATAAAGAAATTTACGGGGGACTTGGAATTTTACTGTTATTTTACGTTCACGCAATAGACTTTCTTACTTTTAATGTACAAAATACTTTTTTATTAATCTCTGAAAACAACAACATATTTTTCACTCATTTACCCACTACATAGTTATTGTTATATTTTGACATTAATCGCCACTCATATAATAGAAGCTACGTATGTTAACATTTTTTAGCCTTTAAAGTGCATGAATTCTATTAAATGAATTAAATAAATTAGTAACTAATTATTCACAGAGAAGTGTATTGTTTTTAACTTACAATATAGTCTAAATGAAGAAAATTCTTTCTCCTTCGTTCCTAGCAGCTCTGAGCCATCCCTCTACCTCAAGCCCTTCTAAGCCTAGCTCCCTCCCTCTAAGGTGGCCGGCTGCCCTCTCGTCTGCCTACCCTTCCTCTCCTTCGTCCCGGCCCATGCCTCTTCTCGCGAATTTCCTCCCCTATCCTCCTCTGCACTTTTTATTCCTTTCCCTAAGCACCGCCTCTCCCGTACACGCCCTCTACTTCCGCCGTTCCACCCTCTCCACTCTCTAGGCCTTCGCATTGCCCCCTGCTTTGCCCGCACGTCCGTTTCTGCTCCACCCGCCCACTCCATTCGGCCCTAGAGTCCCTACATACAGAGAGTAGCGCAACCGCCGCCATTTAATATCCTCCCATCCGATAGCCCCATCAAGCAGAATTCACAAGTTGAATAGAAGTGATAACAATTGGTGACGTTAAGGAGATGTTTAGGATTATTAATAGTGGTTTGGGATGGAATCATGGTTCTCAACAAACAGAATATCCCGCAGTTCCGATTCTCGTGGCAACTGGACATAAAATGGCGGGATCGGTGGAACAATGGAATGCGCCACACTCTGTGTCTAGTCACTCCATTCTGCCCGCCCCCGCCCCGCTGCGCCGCGCCGACCCGCAGGTCTTCCGCGAAGTGCCGTCGTCCTTTCTCGGCCCCGCCCCTCCCCGCCCCCCCACTTCACCCCGCGCAGGGTGTCGCTGCGAGGTTAAGCCTCGAATCGCCGACGCGTCGCGCATGGGTGCTCCATTCACAGGAGGCGTCGTGACGCCGCCGACGCCTGGCGCCTCCGTCAACAAAGTACTTTGTTACGACCTTTGGAACGACCTCTTTGGCCGAAAACACGACGTTGAAACAAATCAATTCCCAGAGAAGCGCACGAACAAGAGACGAAGCAAGGGAAGTAAAGGTGTACGAGAGGAACGAACCCGTTTGTACTTTTCGAAAATGCAAATTGGAAATGTTTTCTTATTCTTAAACAGGTATTGATGTGTATAAACAACGAAATAAATTAAATAAAAAATTGAAGCCATTTTTGAAAAAAAAAGAAAAAAGAAATGTAGCAAGACTCTTTTTTAGTACCCCTCAAAATTAAAATATTCCTTTCACTTTCGTAGGATCTCACGTTTATAGAATATATTAATTTTGGAAAATATCCATGTTCCATTTAGAGTCTACATTTGGTCACAGACGCACAGCAAACGAATAGACATGTTACGAAACACTTATTCGGAATCAAGAACCTCAAACCCCATTTCCGTTAATCTTGAGACAGCGATTTTGCAGGATTACAATGTAAGTAAAAATAGTATAATTACTTCTATTCTATGCATATGAGGCAGTAAGGAAGGATAAACTACTCGTATTAGCTTGCTAGCGGAAGGAATAAAACAAGAGCAACAAATCAATTATATTTAGAATAAGATTGTAGTTTGTCACAGAAGTCGACAAATTACACACCAAGTTGCTCTAGGATCGTTTCAGATCTATCAAATGTGCTGAATGGAGGACTTATCAAAAGACGAAATCAAGTATCAAATAATCCGAGATGACCCACGAGCAAGAGCTATAAAATTCTGGTGGTCTATAAAACGTTAAGTCATGGAGGTCGCGTGCCTTGGCGCCGGGCCCAGTGGTGGCAATTGGACTGGCAGCGGAGTATAACAGAGCTGGTTGCTAAAGGGATCCAGTAGACCGCTCCTCACTAGCAACCGTAGTAGCAAAAACCGGTAAATCTTGTATCAACAATCCAGGAAATCGAATCTTCGGACAATTTTATTATAGTTAGATATTCATTTAAGAAAGAGTGAAGTCAAATTATAATCTTTTATTATATTTAATTTTGTGATATTAAAAAAGAAAATACCTCACTCGTTTTCTTTAAGACAATGTGAACGAGAAATATGCTTAATGGCATCTTTTAAATTATGAGGGATATTCAATCGTACGATATTTAACAATTCTATTTCCAAAGACGAAATCAATGATTTTGATAGTCATTTTCTACAAGTATAATACGAAAGAGTGTAGTTTATCGACGACAATTTACTGATTTGTATTTTCTCTCTATTTTGCTCTGAATACAGATCTTGAGGACAGCACTGACATAGTTTGATCAAAACATCACAATCACTGACGTTTTAGTATGTTTTGCGTACTTTTATACGCTGAAAATGACACATATTCACAAATGACTAGAGTAGATATTCGCGAGTCATTTCTAAACTAAAAAAAAGATACCTACAGTACTTTCACGTTGGACATGAAATGAGACCCACTTTTAGGATATCTAATTTGTGTATAGAAAGCAGAAAATATTTTACACAAACTCAGATATGTCTCAATTTACATAATCTTTGTTTTTCCTCTGACAAAATTATGTCAGTTAGCACTTGGTTTTCCGACAGTTTCAATAATAATCCCCACTTTGGACTACTTTGGACGTCGTAAAAAGACATTCCTTTGGATTTTTGAAGGACGAACCACGTACACAAACCGCAAAACGATAAATCAATATGGCAACTACTGATTCGCAACTTCCGAGTGAAATGAATAAAAGATGTTCATATGTCAGTGAAGATTGTTTACTAGAATGTGTCGAACCATCATAACGCTTGAATTTAATTTAGAGCTAGCTTATGGTACTTCAGTATGGCAATATTAAATATAGTGTCACATCTAATCATATTTTGCCATTTTCTCTGAAAAAAAATCCACAGGTTTAATTTGAATGTATAGAATTGACGAATCCTTACAGACACTTTTCTTGAAATAACTTGCTGAAAGGCAAGTGAATCTGATTAGACATTCGTAGGGTTTTTGAGGGTATCTAAAGAAATAAGGACTAAAAATGTCGGAGCGGATTCTGACGGTCAGGCAATTTGTTGAATAATTAATAAAAAATATGAATGTTGCGGATTATGTGATGTTTTGATCAATTTTCATTACGAATCAATCACTTTCCGATTAACATAAAAAAAGCCATACCGTGCCCGAGGTGTAAGCAGTGAACATTGTTGGGTGTCAAGTTGACTTAGCAAACGCTACACTTTCCCCTTTACCCTCTTGTTTAAAGAGATGAACATATTTTTTTTTTCAAAATACTAATGCATCGACATTGCCTTTGTTTGGAAGACAAAATCTAAATGCGGCAAAATGTAAATGAGCAAAATGTTCCGATGATTCAACACACCGTTTTTTCTTCGGAGAAAAAGTTAATTTAGTAATCAACCATGGATTTTCAGTCCATCCAGGTTGAGCACGGGGCGTGAGTCAAGAGATCATTGTGAAGTGAAATTTACGAATGATCCAACTTTTAATGGAAATATCACACTGGACTTGAATTAGATTTTTTTGAATATATCTTAAATATTACAAGTAAAAGTTTTTCTATTTACTACCACACGCAAAAATGATAATAATATATCGACATTATATATTATAATTACATAGTAAATCCAAACCTTTTTGAATCTTGCCAAGAAGCCCTCAAAGATCACATATTTTTCGGCAAGTAATGATGATTGTGAAGTCGACCGTGTCTATGCTCTCGTTACGGCATAGAAGCTTAGAAGCATACCCTACTCCGTATACAAGAGTGAACATGTAGAATGTTCAAATACAAAAGAACTTCGCTGAATACGTCGATACAATTTTTGGCTGCACGAGGGCAGACGCCATGAAGCAGCGAATAGTTAATGTCCGTTTGGAATCATCACGCAAAGAGCCCATCAGAAAGGACAGTGTCCTCCATTCAAACGCCCCAGAAATGTGGTAGCCCCCTCTAAAGCTGGAACAGATATATTTGAAAATCGATTGTTCTCTCCGCAGTGATGCCAACGGACACTGAGCATCCGTTCAAAAGGGACGCAATAGTCGCGGAAAAGGTTGTAGAAATGCTTTTATAATTAGGAATCTGCACAATTATTTTTGATTTATTTATATATGCAAAGTGCAGACATTTCAAACAAGCAGTAAAAATCTATTGTAAGTTATTGCCTTAACACATCACTAATACTCTCTATATTATCAGAAGGTTTTTTTCAGTTTCTGTCAATTTATTTTTTGTACGTGTCTTTGCATAACTAATTAAACAATTTTTATTTAAAAAAATATGTTTCTAAAAATGCAATTCATTTTAGAAAGTTACATACTGTTTGAAAATAACTAATGTTACTTCGAAGGTTTGTAAAATAATACTCTATTTTGCAAAGTAAAAAGACTTTAAAACCTGTCGTTGTCTGAATGTTCTATCATTGAATATTAATCAAGCAGAGGGAAATTATTAACGTTTAGAATTCAAAATTGATAATTAAATCTAAATGTGCTACAGCCTTCTAAAGTTTTAAGAAAATTAATAGTATAAATTCACAAAGGAACATGCCATAATACATTTGTTTCACGTTAAACAAAATGTTCATAGATATTCACAATTAATAAATGAAAATACATTATTTCTTATTATACACAAATCTACATAATATGTCAAAATTGTTTTTCAAAATGTAAACGTTTCACGCCAAACCGAACAGACAGAAAACATAAAATAATATGGTTCCTCCTGCATTTCTTAATTTTCGACACTGCATTACCACATTTTAATCTAAAAATGTAAATTGTAAAAACTGTACATTAATAAACCAATATAGTGAGCTTTGGTACGATTGGAACTATTTGTCATTTTGAATTATTATAAACACGAAGAAGTAGATGACCCGTCAACACCACAAAATAAAATCTCGAGAACCAGTGAATCAGCGCCGCAGCATTTCTGAAACTAAATTTGTCCCGACGCGGCAGCCAGCTTTCGATATCGAAGGATAGACGTTCGATTTCGATATCCTCGCTCGAGCTGACCCGCTTCCCGCCGCGGAGGGCAGGAAACTCGATCTACATCGCCACCTCCACCGCCGTCGCCGCCGCCGTCACCGCCGCCACCGGCCCGCGCCAGTGCCGCAGTGCCTTGGCAGCGCGCCTACGACGCGTTGCGGGGCGAGGTAGACCACGCCGGGCGGGGCCGCGGAGCGGGGCGTGGCGGGGTGGGGAGGGCCGGAATTCTCTCTCCGCCCGTAGTTATAAGTGGGACACATCCGAGAAACAAAAACACAACAAGCTGCTGCGCGGAGGAATCGCTGACCTACTTGCCATATTTGTGCAGAGCGGGGAGTGCATTTCCTTTCGTATTTCCGCTTACATTTGGTAACATTACGAAAAAAACTCGGTCGATGGTCACAGTGATGGCGACTGTTGTTTTGTGAGCGTTGCAAAGTTACAGTTGGTGAATGGTTTGCCCATTTCATTTTAGTCTAGCTCTGGAATAAATATACGTCTGTGAATAGTTATCGACACATCAAATCATGTTCTCATTACACCACCTACAATTTATTTACAAAAATGTCATAATGTTCGGTTAATATAATCGCTCAATTACTTTTATGTTCGCAGTACTTGTTTTGGATTTAGGCGTACAATTTACTTTTGTAGATTCATAATAACACGACCTGAAGTAAATGAAGAAAAAACCCTATCGTATAAAATATATAAGCAACGTTGCTATAACAACCAATTTTCTATAATTCTTGAATTTTCTAACCATTAAAGTAGGTCTTGTGAAATTTATCAACAAAATTATGAATGATTTGGCAAATGACAAACAAATGTCTTATAACAGTCTGGTTCAAAGACATGAATGAGTCCATGGTTTAATTCGTAGCTACAACACATCTGCCTTTTAGCAATCTCTGCACGTACTGATTTCAATTTCCTCTCCCGTATGAAGTTTCGCCAGGGGGAAAATGCGCTGTCTCGCAAAACGCACCCACCCACAAGAGAATACACATGCCGCGCGTATGGCGCAAGGCAAACAGCGTGAAAAGCCGTTTCGGACGCCAAGAACAGCGCTCTTGGCAACCGGAGCCCCCGCGAGGCGTCAGCGTCCCGGGGCCGGGTCGGGGCCGGGGCCGAATCGCGCCTGCGCCCCGCGCGGCGCGGCCACCCGCAGCGCGCCGCCGCTGTGCGCGCTGCCTAGCTCGCCCGCTGCGCCGCCGCCGCCGCCGCCGCCGCCGCCAAGCCGACATGCTTCAGAATGCAGCAGAACATTCGAGTGTCACAAACCACACCCTCTTGCAATAAACATCGTGGGCGGCAGGGAAGATATCAGAAGGCTAATACGACAAGAACGGCTGAGAAACAAATTAATGACACTAAAACGACACCCCCAAATCTCTGCAATAGATTCAAGAATAATGAGTAAAGCTGGTAGGCTATATGAATATTGTTATTAATCATTGCAGAAATGTTGATAATCGCATTTGCCATTCACTTTCCGTAAAGTAGAAGTGCTGTCACAGGACAGTACTAAAATAATGTTCTATATTATTTTAGGAGCTGAGTTTGTTCAGGGCAACTACTATTGCCACTTCAGCCACTGACCCTTGCCTCTAGGAAGAACAAGGGTTCGACTGTCAAGGTGGCGGATTTTAGACACTAAATAGCTCGAATTCAGCCTCAATCTGGAAGAGAATAGTAGAAGTCGGCTTCTCTGATTCGATATTTATTCGTGGCATCTCCGATCTCTATGAGGTGAATGTCGGAGCAATACGCTAACAAATGGACCACGAATACATTTTTCTTTGTCCTTCCCTCCATCTGTCCCCTTGCACCTTCACACATGTACACCTATACGCACTAGATAACCGCAAATGTCAGGAGACCAGACGGGAGTTTCGAGCTTGTCCCGGGTGGGGCTTTACCTCCAAGATGCCTCGAAGGAGGAATTCCCCCCAATGAATAGGTCTGCACCGTATACAGTGATAAGAGAAACACCACCACCTGCCACGCGATATAATATTCACCGTACTTTCAGGACTAATGATTACAGCAGTTGTCGCGTCCATAAACACATAATAGTCAATCCATCTGTCTTTGTAGATTTCTAACACGTTAATCCACAGAACAAATTGTGAATCACCAGTTGATTAAAGAAGGAGCAGCACGCCGCACCGCATTCCGCGTCGGATGGAATCCAACCTCATGACGCACGCGGAACAACGCTTTCCCATTGCCATTCAACAATACACGACATTTCTCAGCCCCTTCAAACTTCCCAGCTTCGCATGGCTACATTAAGTTGGATGATTACACGAAACAGTCGCGAGAACACGTTGCGCCAGCGCACAAGTTTGAGGGCCGCATAAATTCAAGACGCCCAAATACTACCTGTATACGTATGTAGTGTGTAGGATTGGATGTAATCCCCAAATCCTTTGGAGTGGACATTTGTAGCATATTAAAATTTAAATGATGTGGCTTACGATGTTTTACTATCATAAAAATAAATTTTAAATCTTTTAATTGTTATATTTTGTATTATATTTTAAGGTGGTGTTACCAAACAACGACATTATGTGAAGAAATGAAACATCTCAAGCTTATCGCCTCGTCCTCTCGTCGTCCTCGTCTCGTCCTCTAGTGGGTCTGGAGGATTCACAATAGGTACCAAACTTTAAGGGACCTCCCCTTTCTCTGCTAGATCGTGTGAGAAAGTGGAGACCCAATTTAAAGATTAATCCACTTCCCAAACTTTAACACGAGCCCTCAATATGGTGGTGGTGGGGGGAGGCTTACAATTAAAACCAAATGTTGGGCACTTCGCTGTTTACATTTTATAATTGCTATCTACAATAAATATGGACGAATTGCCAACAGCTGTATCTTCCTCTTGAGTAAATATAAGAGCTCCGCACGAACTTTGCGAGATCATTAAAACGTAGAGGTAATCATATAGCAGAATTTTATTGAATTTAACGAAGAAAATGACAGGTTCCTACAGAGATACTCAATTAATCCTTACTGTGTGGGGAGCGTATTTTATAGGAAACGCAATGCTTATTTCGCTTTTATTTCATGGATTATTCGTACAACTCTTAAATCACTAATAAAATATCTAATTTTCCACGCCAAAAATTGTGGAGGGTATTTCGGTTAAATCATACGGACGTAAGGTAGGCAAAAAGGAAAACATCAAGGTTGTGGATAATTTTTTTTTGCCGCTTTCTGCACTTGTCATTCAACTGATGCTTCACAATAATTGGCTCTGTTTTCTTTTATTATTCATTAACTTTTATGTATTCGAGACAGCAGTGCTGAGGAGTTACCGGGAGCGCTGGAAAATGCCGCATTTCTCCCCGTAGTATGATGAGCAAAACAGTCAACAATACGAAGCCGTGTCTCCCATTCAGCCAAGAATCTACTGACTCTAATCGCGGAAGACTAAATCTTCACTTGAATTAACCACTGAGGGTAGATTTTCTCTTCGCACACCATTGACATTTAATGAGTTCATTTTTGTGAGAAATATAATAAAATTGGAGTAGCCTCATGCCAGAGGTTCCCAACCAGAGTAACAATGCGGTCCCCAGAGTGATGCAAATTTGTTGCCCTAACAGCGCATGCTCATGCTCGTCACTAAGTTGTCATTTTGTTTATGGATAATTATAGTCATGAAATAAATAATATTAATAACAATATTAATATTCTTAAAATAGAGATGAAAATTCTACACTTTCAATTATAAATTCAGTTCGAATAATCACTTGCATCGTGACATAAACAAGGCATTCGTTAGTTTCGCAATGGATGTTTTTTTGTATGTTATTTTATAAAATTCGAAGAAACTCTACTCTCCTATTACCTATACAATCTTTAATGAGTACATTTTTGTCTGCGATATTCTTGTCAATCTCTCTAGCATGCGTCATAAATTTCTTGAATTATTTTTTGCGGTCTGTCCAAAAAGAACTCTAACATTAGCATCAACAATGTAAATATTTTCGTCTTGAGGAATGTACCCAGAATTCAGTGAGAACACTAGATTACAAGAAAAGAACCGTTCTTTTCAAATATCTGAAAAAAAAATAGCACGATATTTTTAAGAACATATGTATACACATTAATTTAGGCATCTCAGTATTTCTCCTGAAACTAAACAATTTGAGCAAGCTGTTGTATTAGTAGATGAATGGGAAGATGATTATTAAAATCACCAGATTCCTTGTGAATAAAGAAAAGATATTTTAGACTCTTGTCTATTTCATGAAATTCTCACTCATTTAAGCAAGAATTCGAGTTTTTTTTCGCAATTTACACTTCGTAGGTCATCGCATGTCCGTAAACAAGAATCTCGCGCATATCAATGTAAAGAACTTATGGAGAACACAGACAAGTACTTTGAAGTTCATGGTATCTATTTGAAGGTGACAAATTTCGTGTTACATTATGATAAAAATGTGTTTGGAAACTTTTGCATTAAATTTTCATTGTTCGCTTTTCTGGTTCTGTATTGTTGTTTGTTAAATGGAAAACGAGTACACTTAAATTAACATACGATCCACGCCAATACATATTACATATTCAAATAGAAATTAGGGCACTTCCTTCTTCATTGAAAGAAATAAATACTGAAGGAAACTAACATTAGTACAATATTCAGAGCAATTACAACACCTTCAATATGACATACTTTGGAGTTTTCTAATTTTAGAATATAGTATATCTTCAAAGTTGTGATAACTTCATATGTAAACAAAATATTTAAAATTATTAACATGAACTGGTTTGTAAGTTATTTTCTTAGCTCTCGTGCCAGTTAACATTTATGCTCTACTTGGGTGGAAATGGTTTATTTGGTTTCAATCTTTAGAGGAAGTACATATTGAAAATTATATAGTAACTATGTAAATTGATCGTTTACATATGTTAACAAAAATAAACAATACAGTTCACTCAATCAATTATGTGTTTGAAACAAGTTTTGAAACACATCTACTGACTTCAATACATCACATCTTTGACTCATTTGAAAGAACATGAAGAAATCAAAATTATGAACACGAGACATTTAAAAAAATCTGTTCGTTTAGTTTCAAATTACTGAAAACACTGCCTTCAATACATCAAGATCTTCACTAAAAATTATCACCTAATTATTAACACGGATCATTTTGTGAATTGCAATATTTTTGTTAATAATTTTGCTTATTTGGTTTCACACGAGAAAAATACTTGGTGGGGTATTTCAAAACGTAGTGTGATGATCAAATAAATAATAATATACGCAGTAAACTGTAATACAGTTTGATTTCTGGTAACACATCACGTGTTTCATTAATTTGGAGAGTCACGGCATATCAATCACAATCAATCAATCATGACATTTTTGACACCATTGTCACTGAAATATGTGCCATGGCATTGTATCATAAAAAGCAGACATTGCGCCCCTTAGCATTCGGGCTCAGGGGACCCTGGTTAAAAATCGTGCTAGGCTTGCGCCCAAACTGTCATAACGATGTCGCAACGGGCATCTCTGTCCAACTCGCCGCTCTCGGCCACGAAGAGATTAATTGACTGATTAGCATTTCGGGGATTGACTGATTTTCCGGGCGCTTCAACGGCTAAGGTCACTAGTCCCTTAAGTACAGAGGATGTTTTTGTCTTGGGAGTTGGCGGTAAACTTCCCCCGCTGGGTGGCGAGCTCAGGAGCGAAACCCGGGCTGGCGGGGTTTTCCCCATCGAGGGACGAGCTTTCCCACCAGCGGGGGCACCGCCTCTCCCGGGACGAGCTCTACGCCCCCGACCGGTCTCCCGGCATGTGTAGTGCATGTTAGTGTAAGTGTGTGTGTGTGTAAGAGGAGGAAAGGGGACAAGGAAGAGGAAGGAAAGATCACGCGCAATCCGTGGCCCGTTTGGTAGGGTACTGCTCCGGCATTTGCCTGGTGTTGATCGGAGAAACCACGATCAGAGCAGCCGGTATCTAAAAACTTTCCTCCAGACAGCGGCTGAATAGGTATCTAACTAGTGTCGAAAATGCTACCACCGTCGTGACTAGAATGCAGGACCTCCCGGTCATAAGTCAGACATCATTAGAGACCGGATTTTTATGTAATTACATATTTCTTGTCTTTCTAGTTGTCGTTCTGAAAACTGAAATCATGGCAAATCGTCGGCAACCTAACACAATATCAAATTTTTTCGTTATATATTTTTACACATTTAGTACTATATTACATATCTTGCTATTTTCACAAAATATTTTAATCTATAAATTTTATTACATATTTTTAATGAAAAGGTTTTTTTAAATCAGAATTTTTTCCCACATAAATACTAACTTTTGTCGACTCGAGGTGTGCTACATCAAGACGCGGTCAAATGCTTTTACAGTCCGGCGGGCCTGCTTCAGTTATCTCGAGATGGAGAGCACGGAACTGAGAACATTTTCACCTTTAGGTTATTTAGAAGTTACACGTAAGTACTTTTGCAACGTACTATTACACGTAAGTCTATTGCGTCGAGTTTGGCTGCTAAATTATGGTTCTGGAAAGCGACAAATAAAGCTTTTATTACCGAAAAGAAAGTTCCAAGATGCGTATCAACTTTTGCTCTCCAAATGAATTTTAAAACGATTCTATTATTTTTAAAATTTGTTTAGGAAATGTTTGATAAATGTATTTTGAATTAGGTTAATTTTTTATAATTTGTGTATTTTAATATTACATATTATATATGATTTTACATTTTCATTACTAGAGACCGGAAAAATATGTAATATTCAATGTCAAAATATGTACATAAATATGTAATGAAATCAGTAAGAATATGTAATAATATGTAAAATCGGATATAATATACAATATTAAAATATTCTAATTATAAAACACATTTACGTAATGCGAAATTACATTTATAAAAATTCCAGAAACAAAATTTAAAAATAATACAAACGATTTAAAAATAATTTGGAGAGCACAAGTTGATACATACTTTGCACTATACAACTTTCCCGTCAGTAGTAAAAGATTCATCTTTTGTTATCCAGAATCGGAGTTAGCAGTCAGACCAAGGTATATCAAAGTGTATAAGCAAGGTTATGTGCACCTTGATCCAGACTAGACGTAATAGAAGTCATGGCGATAACTATTACCAGTAAACAATCACTGCAGCGTGGATCATTCTTATCGAAGTGTTACTCGTCAGCAATTGCCAAATTTTCTCGGAAATTATGGTTAAAGGTCACGAAACGTGGTGAAAATGACGCTTTTTACACCTACATTTCACCAACAATGAGGGGAAAATGCTGATTTTCTTTAAAAACACTTCTTTTCATAAAAAAAAACTAAATAAAATTCAAGAAATTTGGTAGAATAAAGAAAATATTATGTGAAAATAGCAAAATATGTAAGGTACTAAATATGTAAAAATATGAAACGAAAAAATTGGATATTGTGTTAGGAGAGTGACGATTCGCCAAGATTATAATTTTTAGAACGCTAAGAAAGAAGGCAAAAAATATGTAATTACATAAAAATCCGGTCTCTATTCATTGCATGTTTATGTACATATCATGACGTTTCATACTACATATTTTCCCGGTCTGTAGACGTCCTGCGATGCCCTGAGCCGCCCCGTCCTGTCTCCAGGAAGCGGGATCGTCCGCGTCGCGGCGTTGCGGCTCGTCTCCCGCGCTGTCGGCGCGCGCGCGGGCGCTGCGCTCTTCTCTTTCGCGGCCGCCGCCTAATGGACGGCTGTCGGCGCCGCGGGGGGCGTGGCCGGCGGGAGAGGGACGAGGCGGAGCGAGGTAGCGCGATGATAGACATTAAAGGACAGGTCCCACGGAACGGGCGCGCTACGAGACCGGAACCTCGAGAACCGGCACAAGCGGGCCGGGATGCCTCGACCGCGTTTCTCAGTGGGAGCAAAAATCTCTACAAAAAGAAAATCACGCTGAAGAATGAAATATCAAAATCATGACCACTCTAATTTTTATTTAAAATTTTGAACTCAATTTGACTTGCAATAACACACTATTTGAGAAGCATAAGCACAAAAAAATTTAATCTTATAGTAATAAAATTGAAAATGTGATAATTAGAATTATATATGAAACTTATATTGTAATAGTCAGGATTCAAGATAACGCATTATTTCAGAGCTGAAGAAGAGGCAAAATAAGAGAAAAAAATTCAGCAACAAAAATTGAGGTAGGCAATCATCCAAATTTTCCAATGAACGTTAATCACAATTTCTGGTGACTCTTGATTCTTTATCCATCACCCACCTCTCTCTCTCTCTCTCTCTCTCTCTCTCTCTCTCTCTCTCATATTCTCACGCGCACACTCACGCAAATGGCACAATACGATTACAATATATTCATCCGTGTCGACACAATCACTCCATGCTACATTACTTAAAAAAAGTCTTATGATAATCACTGTTGATATTTATTCTCGTTAATCTCAATTTACGAAAACGTACTATAGATTAGAGTCACGAACAAATAAACTTGGGTGTAAAACATTAAACACTAATCAGGTTGCTACAGTGAGTGTGCAGTGATGATGAGCTGGGTCTTATCGTTCCATCATCGCTATCTGCAACATTAAAAAGTTGGCAGCGACTCACACAATTAAGATGAGCTGAAGAGACCACCAACGCTGCCAAGAGAGGTGAACTGACAAGGTAAACTGTCTTTTTTACTGCCATAATTTCCATAACATTACCGTTGACCTGAGGTTATCAGCGACACCGAAAAATTGAAACAGTGAAATTGATAGTGACAGCAGTGCCCATTTATTGGCAGGTCTTTGTTATCTTCATTACTTTTATTTTTACTTCTGTGTACATATACAGAGTGTCCGGGGAGGAAACGTCGAAACTTCGAAAATAAGCTCTTAAGACAATTCTGAGCATATTTTGTCTAATAAACTACGTGGATATTCCAAATGGTTGAGCCGCAATAAGCACTCAAAAGTTGGTTTGAAAAATTGATTTTTAGGGATAACTTTGCATTATAGAAGCATAGAAACACTTCAGAAACATATAAATTGTTTATCATTTACAAAAGAAATGAATATATTTGTTCAGAAAGAAAAATTAAGTGAGAAATAAAAAAAGCACCCAATTTACACAATTCGACTGCTTTTTTATTTCTCGCTTAAGTTTTCTGTCTGAGCAAATATATTCATTTCTTTTGTAAATAATAAACAATTTACTTTTTCTAGAGTGTTTCTATGCTTCTATAATGCAAATGTTTGCCCAGAAATCAATTTTTCCAACCAACTTTTGAGTGCTCATTGCGGCTCAACCTTTCGGAATATCCTCGTAGTTTATTAGACAAAATATACTTAGAATTGTCTTAAGAGCTTATTTTCGAAGTTTCGACGTTTCCTCCCCGAACACTCTGTATATTGGCTCAACCTAGAAGTATGTAGTAGGGTAATACTGAAATTAAGAAGTGAAGAAATGTTGATGGGAATCACGAACAACGGGTCTCATTTGTGTGTGTTAATCAAATAGAAAGGAGCGGTACCCTAACAAACGGGCCAGGGATCGCTCATGATTTTTAATTCCTCTTCCTTGTCCTATCGTCCCCTTACTCATACACACTTACACCTACATGCAATACACTACTACACACCGATCGGGGATACCAATTGGAAGCTTAGAGATTATCCCAGCTGGGAGGTGCCCCGCTGGTGGGAAGTACCCGGTTGAGTTAAAACGCTGCTAGCCAACGGGGAGATCGACGCCAGACCTCATACTTCCCGAGATGGAAGATTTCCGTCACCTTCCACGGAAAGCACAAACATCACACTTACGGAATTACACTTACACCCAATCAATCCAAACATTCAACCAAAACCTGGCAGTTAAACATACTTAACCGTTAACTGGTGACATGCCTTCAAACTTATCTTACAGGTGACGTGCGGTCTGACCCCAAAAGTTTTAGGCAGATTATTTTTGGTGTTCCATTTATTGTTGACTTGACAATTTTTTTCACGTTAACAATGCTATAATAAACAAGAAAGGAAAAGGATTTGTTGTTAATATGTGAAATGAAAATTATATAATTATTTATTACTCGCTGAGTAAATTTCTGGCTATAATTTGTTCCATACTGTTTCTTTGTTGATTATCTTAAGAACTCGTACAATGGTTTGAAATATTATTCACTACATTAAAAAACGTAAATTGAAATAGATAATGCATTGTTACACGAAAATTATCTATTAATAAATAATTTGCAATGCACATTCACTGTGGGAAGAAAAGTCCCACTACTGGTGATGTGAGGTCTGCGAGACCGCTCCGAAACTTGCCCTCAAGGACGAACGGCTGTCACTGGATCCGCTGCCCCGCGTGTGACTGTAGTTTAGAAAGAGTTAGGAAGGTCCTGTAAAGAAAAACTTATTGCGACGTCTCAGAAAGGAGGGCTACGCGTTTATTTTTCCTCAGCGGTCTCAGAGACCGCACGTCACCAGTTAAGGGTTAACCAAAAAGTGCGAACACTTTTATCTTCGGTGGAAACCTCTCAGGCGACGACAGCTTTCGCTGGCGTTCAGAGATTCTGTTTGTGACGTCACCGCCGCCGCTCCACCTGAACGCGTCGCCGGCTGCTTAGGCGAGGGAGCCGAGCCACCTGGCCCCGAGGACCCTCTGCCGCCGCTTACGCGCTCGTAAAACGCGGTGCAGGAGGCCTTTCCTTTGGGCACCCGCGCTTTGCTTTCCCCAGCTGCCCCTGTCTAGCAACTCTGCGTTTATTACTTCAGTAAATTTGTCTAGAGTCAAATGTTTATTGGGGCAATGTTTAGGCGATATTTCTGGACGCACAATGTCACCATCTTCAGCGCTCAATGGCTTAGCTATCGCGATAGGAAAATAAGCGAACGCAAATGCTTACTTAGTAGATTCTGCTTCTCTTTTGATCAAGAACTTAAAATCGATTTCAGAATATCTAAAGAGAACCATAACAATTTCACCTAATAGTGATGTCATAAATGTCAACCTTGAAGAAGATAACTGAGATATTCGTGCTATTTAATAGCAACAATCAAAACTGTTCAAACTGATTTGTCTAATTGACACGTGTAGTATATAAAATATTAATATACACATTTATAAAATATTTAAGCTGATTTCCAAAAAAATTACTAGAAGTAACATTTCAAATATTTATGCAAACAGCGGGGGGGGGGGGAACTGGCTCCGTTTTAATCTCTTTTTTATCTTCCTTAATTACATTTATTCGGCTAGATGTGAAGTTGGGGAAGAGTGTTAGAATCTATCAACAGATTCCAAGAAATTTATCAACATATCTCCAATTCCAAGTCACCAAGGAATTAAATTTTCCAGGATTTAAATCAATATGTACACAAGTTTTATCTCATTTGAATTATGCGTATGTGACGTGTTCTGTGCTTACGGGCATTTACCCTCATGTAAAATAAGTTGCTTAGGGGCCCCCATCTATGTGCCCCACGTCCCGCAAAAATCATAAACTATTCGAAAAAATCCTTAGAATATGCTCTTATCTGTAAAATAATTGTAAGAAAAATAGTATTTGTATTAAAAATATATTCTTTTGTAAGGAGTGTTTATTAGAAAATCAAAAGGAATCTTTTCCTAAGGGGGGGCCCCAAAACGATTTTGTGCCTGGGACACCGTAGTACCTACAACTGGTAACAGTATTGTTTGTACAGTCCGTAAGTTGATCGAAAAACATTAATTTTAAGTGGAAAATTGATACTTATGAAAAATATAATACAAGATAATTGAATAACTCTAGTTAAATAAAATGTAACTTTGTACACCTAGAAGAAATGGCCTTGAATCTGAAATTCACCAGCACATTTAGTCGCTCGGGAACTAGCCTTTAGAAAGGTTTCCAAGCTACAAAATCTGCTGGGGAACTTCAAATTCCAGGCCGTTTCACCTAGGTGTACAAAGCTACATTTTATTTAATTGGAACTATTCAATTATCTTGCAAAATGTTTTTCATTAGTATTAATTTTCCACTTAAAATTAACGATTTTCGAGCAAATAATGCACTGTACGAAGAAGACTGTCACTAACTGTACATCCGGCGTTGCTTACGAGGAGGCCTTGGCCCCGCGCTGGGGGAAGTCGGTGGCAGGTGACACCCGCGCCCTCAGCCTCGGACGCAGCGCCGCGCCCCGCACCCCGCGCCCCGCGCCCCCCCCTCGCGCCACGCGCCCCACCGCCCACGCCCCGCGCCCCACCCCCGCGCCCCGCACCCCGCGCCCCGCATCCCGCGCCCCACCGCCCGCGCCACGCGCCCGGCGCCCTACCCCCCGCGCCACGCACCCAGCGCCCTGCGCCCCACCCCGCGCGCCCCGCGCCCAACCCCCCGCGCCCCGCGCCCCCCCCACCGCGCCATCACGCGCACGGCAAACAGAACGGACGCAGGGCACAGAACAGTCTGGCCGTAAAGGAACGGAGAAGGGGACACCTCAAGGTTTGCGCGAGCGCCTTCATTGTGCGCGCTGCAAGCTGAGAAGACGCTTCCTGAAGGGAAGTCTCCGTGCGTCTCCGCCCACAGACCGATTCGTTGCGCTGCGACTGCGCTTCGGAGTTTCGTGATGAATGTTTTCTGTTGGAATGACTTATGTCATTCCGTCGTTTTGCGTCAAGTGTTCTTAATGGTCGTTTCCCGTGCAAATAGCAACTTTAACTAGACCTGCATGCTCTTGTAGCCACATGCAATAAAAAGCTATGGCCACTACGAGACGTGATTGAAAACGCTGCCATAAGAGCATTTCACACAGACCTTTGCGACTGGATAAGACTGAATATTGCTGATGAAAGACAACGTTCACAAACTTCAGTTTCTAAAATACAGGGGATTGTTTGAAAGAATATCACGTGTGGTCATGTTCCACTTTCCACATCATATTCGCGTAACAGAAACCACACTCGTGTGTCTTATTTCGAAGCCTCTTCATCGCACGGAGCGGCAGCACCCGAAGGCGACTCCGCCTCGGGACGATGTGCCAAGAGCGAATCCCGTTTCAATTCCATTCCATTTACTTCTTCCGGTCGGAAGGCGGAGGAGTCGCGCTCCGCTCCGCCCCTCCCCTACGCGCTCATCCCCTCCATGCCACGGCATCCTTTGGCCCCGCCACCCTCAGCCCTGCTCCCAACCCACGACTCCTCTCCCCGTGGCTCAGTGCATCAACCCGATGTCACTGCAGTCCCTCTGACCGGGAGGTCTTAGGCAGGATTTTCCACACTAGCTTGTCAGCTACGTCGAATTCAGTCGCTGTCTGGAGGGGAATTCTAGCGGCCGGCTGCTCTGTTCGGTAGTTTCCCGTGGTTTCTCCCATCAACACCAGGCGAGTGACGGAGCAGTACCCTAACAAACGGACCACGGACCGCGCGCGATCTTCCCTTCCTCTTCCTTGTCCTATCCTCTCCTCTTACACACACTTACACTAACATGCACTACACTATCACACATGCCGGGAGACCGGTTGGGAGCTTACAGCTTGTCCCGGCTGGGGCGGTGCCTCGCTGGTGAGATATCTGGTTGAGGGGAAAACCCCGCTAGTCGACGGTAGGTCGGCGCCGGATCTCGCCATCCAGCAGGGAAATATCACCACCACCTCCCGAGGAAACAAACACTCCACTTACGGGACTAACGACCTAAGTAGTTGACCCGCCCGGAAACACGAATCAATCAATCAAACCGTTTCCTCTCGCCCCTGACCCCGACACCCTCCCCGCCTCTCGCCCCGCCACCTCCACTCACACCCCGCCAATCCCCTCCACGCTCCGTGCCACGTTCCGCGCCCCGCCCCGCCCCGCGCCTCGTGCACAGCCGGAGCGGTCGTGACGGCTCGGCAGCCGCGCGCTTCGTCCCGCTGCGTCTTTCGGTGCTCGTAAAGAGCGAACGCGAACCGTAACGTCCCCGCGAACGGAGTCCGGACAGCGGCCCGCGCCGCTGTTTGTTTTCATGGGGCGCGCGTCGCGTCGCGTCGCGTCGCGGCGATTCCACGGTCGTTTCGTGAAGAGCCGCTCCCCGGCCGTCGGCGCCGCCAAAGGCGCGACGGACCGCGTTTGAAGCCACCGCCTCGCGCCGTCAACGGCGGCGGCGGGAGGGCAGGACGAGCGAAAACACGCGGGCCAATAACTCTGCATTTGGGTAGGCCCGGAAGGCCCCGTTGTCGGCGAAGCCAGCTGCAAACGCCGGAGCCGGCGTTCGGGGGCGGGCCACATGAAAGCGCATCTCCGCGAGCTCTTTAGAAAGGGGGACGTCCTCCACGTTTGAGTGCCAGCTGCGCGGAGGGAGAGATAGGAAGAAACTAATTTTAAGTCGATTGGGGATCCTGGAGCGGCCTGCCAAATATCTCTATTTTGGTCGTAAAAAGTGCCTGATGCTGAAGGTCACATCAATTTTGACAGGAGTATTAATGAATCAGAGAAGGCAGCTTTAACTAAATCTAAAATAATGGAAATAATAGTAAAATGATTGAATTCGATTTTATTTATATTATATTTATATTTATTTATATTATTTTTATTTATATTTATTTATATTATTTTTATTTATCAAACCTGAAGTTTCCCTTGATCTTTACATTGTTCTTAAGATACAAAACTTACCTTGAATCAAATGTGTACGCATATATACACACACATACAGACAAATAAATTCGTGTTTTGTTATTAAAATGATTCGTGAATGGGTATTACAAAATACAACTCTTTTATTGCCTACTGTTAACACTTGGATAACGTGGATGAAGATGATCACCCCAAAAAAGATTGGCATATGTTCGCAGAAGTTTCTTCAGACATTTATCTGTGAAAAATTACAGATCCTAAAAGAGCAGTGTAATTAGGTAAAAAGACGAAAATTCTACGAACGAAAATCGGCGAAAAATTTGTCGATGCAGAAATAGTTGGAGGTAGAACTGTTTGTAAATATACTAACATAGAGATTCAACATAAATTCATTCCAATAGAATTTCGTAAATATATCCTAAAGGACCCTAAACTTGGGTCAGTTATGGAGTCCCTTAGTAATTTTAAAATATTTAACTTAACTTATAAAAATGAATGTGAAAATAAACAGCACGCAATTTAAAAATAATTTTAAAATAATAAGTACAATGTAATGTAAAATAATACTGCGTGTATGTTGCGTATATGTATGTGCAACATTTTTCATAATTAATTTTCTGTATTTAAACCCTGAATTGAATTCATTAACACATTTATAGTTAATCGTATTAAATATTTATTTCCCAAATATTTCGTTACAGATTCTTTTGACGAAGATAGTTGATCCTAAAAGACCAGTGTACATACAAGTTCGCAATAACACGAACACTAAGCATTCAGCGAAGGAAAAGCTAACCGTAAGAACTGTATATAAATACAGGCTGAGTCAGGAGGAATGGTAGAGGCTTTGAGGGGTGATACTACTGGAGATTCTGAACAAAAAGCTTCTAAGAAACATACAATCTCAGACATTCTTACATTCAAGTGCACATCGGTTTACAAATACATGACCATCCAAATGCCACATTATTTTTGCACATTTAAATTGAATTGAATTGATGCCTTATTTTTCGGGGCGAGACTCAGGCTATGAGGCCTGCTCTTTCGTCTGAACACGCAAATTTCGCTACGCTCCTTTCACCAACTAGTGGAGAGAGTAGGTATTATCTCGGACGACGTATCAGGCGATTTGAATTTTGCTCAGAGGCTTCATTTAGGCTTGAGGAGCTTTGACATACAGTAAATCTACTACATGGGACTGACGGCTTTACTTCCCCTCCGAAAGAAGGCGTACTAAGAATTTTTCGCCCTTAAAAATCCACGGTTTCAATCGGGTTTGAACCCGCGAACTTGGGTACAGCAGTCCGTTAAGCTAACAGTTACACGATCGCAAACCGCATTTAGGGACTTGATGAAGTTAAAAATATTAGGGTCTCTCTACAATCCATTTGGGGCTCAACCACGTGCTTCATCCGCTGGCCGGGGGGACAGCCGCTTGAGGCCAGAGCGCGGCGCGGCAGCAGGGAGCGGCAGCCGAGCGTGCGGCGCCTCGCGGTTCACGCGCCGCTGTTCGCGACATTGAGCTACGAGCGCAGCGCGCCCCGAGGGGGGAGGGGCCCTCTCACCGCCACAGCTCTTTACGAGTCACCTCTTACGTGAATAATCCAAACAACACTCCATACTGCGATTCTCGTAACTTTGCCCCTGACAGGAATCAGCTGTTGACGGTTTCATCCAATCGAGAGCATAAGCGTCATCATAGTGTCGACACTGTAGCAAAATATTAGCTTCCGATTGGATGGCAGCGAAACAGCTGATTCCTATCGGGGACAAAGATACAAGAATCGCAGTATATTGTGTGAAATTAAGAATATTAAAACCACTTGAAAACTGATTGATTGATTCGTGTTTCCGGCGCTTCATAGGCTATGGTTATTGTCCCGTAAGTGTAGTATATGCACATGTGTGTATGTGTGTAATTAAGGGATACGGAAAGCACAAGGATGAGGAAGGAAAGATCGCGTGCAGTCTGTGGCCCTTTTGTAAGGGTATTTTTAAGGTGTTCGCCTGGCGTTGATCGGAGAAAACAACGGAAAACTACCGATGAGAGCAGCCGGCCGCTAGAATTCTCTTCCAGAGGGCGGCTGAATTCGACTTAGCTATGTAACTAGCGTCGAAAATCCTGCTACCGACGGGGCTCGAACCCTCGGACCTTCCTCTCAGAGGCACTGCAATAATATCAGTTGATTCAATGTAAAACTGGCCAAATGGAATAGACTACTCAGAGTCAGAAATAGTTCGAAAAGTCAGAATAGTCAGAATGGTCAGTAATTGTCAGGAAAGGTGCTGATTAACAACATTCCAACTCTTCAATGGTGTTTTCTTCGTTTTTTTTTTTCTATTTGCACAGAGCCTGTTACATTTGTTCAGTTTTATAATACAGCATAATATGTACTACAGTCATTTATCGCAATATATTTAGTGTTCACTTTAGCAATTAAAAACGTATCCTCCAGCATTGTTTAAATAAGAAAATATACAAAGTTCCAAGCTTTTCAATGTAGTTTAAAACATAATGTTAACACTCAATGTTCAATTTTGTGAAGTAGTTTTTTTCAAGTCTAACGAAAGGACACAAAACGTGCACTTCAGGAAATGCATCACACCTAGATGCAGAGGTTATTTGTTACTGTGACAACTTTTCACAACAGAAAGTTTCGGCCTGTATTTTATGTATGAGATGTTTTGTAAAAAGCATTAAACTCTAACAACAACCACTAACAAGAATTCTTTTCGAAAAATCGAATTGCCTGCCAATCTAAGCTAATTTGATTCAGCAACAATAAAAACAAGTAAGATTATAAAATTAGTTCACAGAGTGCTTCTCAATTAAACTAATACTGTAAGGACTAAATAATGAAAATGAGATGATAAATTAATTAGAAAGGACGGAAAGCAGAATGAGAAAAATAAAAAAACTTACAAAAGCACGGTCAACACACACGCGTTCGCCTATTTCATTGTAAATCAGGACTAAAGAAAGAAAATGAGATGATAAATCAATTAGAAAGGAAGAAAAGCAGAATGAGTCAGATACAAACTTACAAAGGGACGGTCAAAACACTCGCGTTCGCCTATTTCATTGTTTCAGTTTGACCGCATTCTCTACATCCAGTAGCAAACCTAAGATGCCAACAAGCATCTGACGTAGCACGAACAATGTAAATGGAACAGACATTCAACCTCCATCATTAAAAATATGAACATGACTTCACAATGAATTGAAGAAACGAGCTATTCGAAGGAGCCCGCTCTGAGCAGAAAGAAAAGCAACCGGACACTTGCGTTCCTGGCGACAACGAAGCCTTTGTTAGCTGCCAGGGAAGCCTTTGAGGTGGCGGCCAAGCTGCTTATCTCGATCACTACGTTCTGCCGTCCGCGTGGAGGCCCGGTCCGACCCGGCCCGGCCCGGCTCGGCCCGGCCCCGCTCCATCCCGTGGCCCTGCCTGCCGCACCCAACTGGCGCCACGGCCGCACAGCACGAGCAGGTGTCAACAACCCAATTTCATGCCTGTTCTACAGCGTGTACACGGCGTCACACAAGGTCACGTACGCGACAAACTTGTAAACAAAACGCAAAATATATAAAATTTTTTTTTTTTTTTTTTTATTTTCCACAGGCCAGCATAATTGCTTTACAGGGATTGTTTTCATTTAAACCAACTCAAACCACAAACTTACAAAAATAAATAACCAACAGACAGTACAATTCAATCATCGAAGGAACAAGGGATAACATTCATATAATACATTCATTCTTTAATAAGTAGAATTAAGGGAAGCCCAACAGGTTCCTCATTATTGTTTATTATTTTTCAGATTTTGTTTGTTTGTTTATTATTGTTCAAAGTCTGAGAGATTTATGGGGGGTCAGCAAATTGGATTAAATATTTGTCATATGGGAATCTGTTTTTGATTCGAGAAGTTGTTGCTGATTGACCAAGGTTATAATAATCAGTTGCTGGTATATTATGTAAATATGTGAAAAAAGAATGTGAACGTTTGAGCATTGTTTGGTGGATAGTTTCTGTTTTTAATTCTGAGTGTAATTGACTGTTTCTAATGAACCAGGGGGCGTTTACAGCTATACGAAGGATTTTGTTTTGGAAGGTTTGTATTTTCTTTATATTAGTTGCGGCAGTGTTGTACCATATCGGGCATGCATACATTATAATGGGAAGAACTATTGCTTTGTAAAGCACTAATGTACATTCTGTTTTGAGGGCGCTTTTTCTGTTAATTAATGGATATAATTTATGTAGTCTTCTGTTTGCTTGTATAATTTTGTCATTTATATGATTAGTCCATGTTAGTCTGGTATCCATTAATACACCGAGATATTTTATCGCTTTGTTTTTTGGTAACCAATCAAGTGTTTTATCAAATAGCTTTAGAGGTTTGGGTTTCGTGGTTATTGGACATAGTGTAAATATTTTTGCTAAACATTTATTGGGATTTAATTTTATTTTCCATTTATCTGCCCATAGTGTTACCTTGTTTAATTCATCTTGTAAATTTTCTATAGCAGTATTCAGGCATTTGTTGGAGGTTAATATTGCACTGTCATCGGCAAATAATGCTACTGTGGTGTTTTGAGTTGTTGGGAAGTCAGCTGTGAATATGTTGAACAAGGTTGCAGATAATGGGCTACCTTGTGGTACTCCTGCTGTGATTTCTTTTTGTAAAGAATAGGTGGAATTTATTCTTACAGAAAAAACTCTTTCTTTTAAGAAGCTTTGTATTATTTTCACTGGGTAATGGGGTAGGCCTGATTCTTGTAATTTAAATATCAAACCCTCGTGCCAAACTCTGTCGAAAGCTTGAGTTACGTCCAAGAAAACTGCTAGAGAATGCTTTTTTTGTTCAAAACTTTTGTATACTAGTTCAGTGATTCTTAAAAGTTGGTGTGTCGTTGAGTATTTCTCTTTAAATCCAAATTGGAAATGTGGTATGTATGATATTTCATTTGTGTATTTCAGAAGTCGTTTAAGTATTAATTTTTCTATTACTTTAGCTATTATAGGGATTAGGCTTATGGGTCTATAGTTTTCTGTATATGCTGGGTTTTTACCAGGTTTTGGTATTGGAATTATTATAGAATGTTTCCATTTTGTGGGATAGTACCCTATTCTTAACATTGAATTGAATATTGCAGTTAAGTAGCCTATAGTTTTCTTATTTAGTTTTTGTAAAATTATGGTAGGAATTTGGTCTATTCCAGCTGATTTTTTCTTAGGCAGGTGTTTAATTGTTTGGTATGTTTCATTTGGTGATATATATTTTACTGGATGTGGAACTGTTATTATTTCATTATTAATAATTTGGATTGTGTTGTTATTATTTGAAGTTGGATTTAGAGCAAAAGTTTCTTGAAAATGTTCCGCTAATATTTCACACTTCTCTTTTGTTGTTGTAGCTTTTTTATCTAATTTCTTTAACTCAGGTATAATTGTTGGTTCTTTCAATATTTGTTTTGTAACCTGCCATAAGTTGTTGTCTTTAGGGTTTATTTTTTTAATGTGATTTTTATATTGTTGGATTCTGTGTTCATCTAGTGCTGTTTTTACTTGGCATGTTAGTTTATTTAGCACTTTCTTTAAATCTGGGCTTCTGTATTGCTGCCATTGCCGTCGTATTCTGTGTTTCTTTTGAATTAATTTTTCGATGTTAACAGGTATGGTTTGTTGCATTAATTTAGGTTTATGATTAGGATTAGTATTTGCCTCTTTCGCTGCGTTTTGGATAATTTTAGTGAGGGTATCTACTGCAAAATCAATCTCTTCTTTGTTTTTCATGAATCGGTTTATGGGAAGGGCGTTATCAACATTTGTTTGGAATTTTATCCAATCTATGTTTTTTGTATCTATACTATGGGGCAATTCTGCTTTAATGTAGTACATATCTGAAGTGAGTATTACAGGACAGTGATCAGAGTCTAATTCAGGTAAAGAATGAGCATAGAGGGTATGAGTTAGGTTTTTAATGATGGCAATGTCTAAGATATCTGGTTTTGCGTTACGATTTTTCGGGTAGTGAGTAGGATTTGTTGGTGCTATGATTTGGAAATTTAAATTTGTTGAAGCTTTTAGTAATTTTCTTCCATTTGGTGTGTTCACTTTGCAGCCCCAATTGATATGTTTGCTATTTAAATCACCCATTAAAATGGTAGGTTCTGAACTTTGTAATATTTGCTTTAATTCATTTATATTGATTTGTTTTTTAGGTGGTTTATATGCTGATATGATATTTAGATATTCATTTCCTAACGTTATTTTCACTGCAATCAGTTCAAGATCATTCAATTTTGGGATAGAAATTAATGACTGGTCCAGTTTCTTTTTGATTATGATGGCTACTCCTCCTGCTGCATGTTGACATATTCTGTCTTCTCTGTAGCAATTATATCCTGGTATTTTAAATGTTTGTCCTGGTACTAAGTGTGTTTCTGTTATGCATGCAATTGTTATTGAATGATTTTTTAGGAAGTGAATAAGTGTGTTTCTTTTATTTAATAATCCATTTGCATTCCAATTTAGAAGTGTTATAGATTTTAAGTTGGGCTGCTTATCCATTTCTTATTATATTTGATATTTGGTTTGACACTATGCTTTGAATTTGAGGAATTATTGTTGCTATTATTTGATTAACTATTGTTGGTAACATCTGCATCAATATTTGTGTTATGTTTGATTGAATATTGTTTTGTGAAACTGTTTGAGCATATGTGGGTGTGGGTAAGTTTTGTCTGTTATTAAATGTCATTGGTGTGTGTAATGGATTGTGATTAATATGTGTTTGTTGTTGGTATGTTTGTGAGTTGGTTTTATTTTCATAAATATTTTGAGATTGTAGAGTTTGATATTGGTTATTGAGTTGAGATTGTTGTTGCATTTTCTTTCTTTTTGGGAAGTATTTGCATTGATCTGATGTAGCCATATGATTTCCTTTACATAGAGTACAGATTGGGGGTGGTGGGTTTGTTGATAATAATAGATCACAGTCTTTTGTCCAGTGGTTTTGTGTGCAGTATCCACACTTTGGGGCCATTGTGCAATAATTTTTTGTGTGTCCATGAATGAAACATTTTTTACATTGGGGTGGACCTTGGGGTTTTCTTCTTAATTCTACTTTCACAATACAATGAAGTAATTTATCTAGTTTAAATATTTCTTTTCCTTCTATTGAATTTGCTAGTTCTAATGCAACTACCTTAAAGGGTATTTGTTCTCTGTTAGTTAGTCTAGTTACCTTTTTTATTGGATAATTTAGGCTTTCTAATTCATTAAAAATCTCTTCCTCAGTGAATATTAGGGGTACATTTTTTATTACAACTGATAAGTTTTTTTCTGATTGTATACAGTATGTGTAATAAGGCACATTATTTTCATCACAATATTTTCTAACTGTACGGTATTCAGTTACATTTTTTAGAAATATTTTTACCGAATCTCCTGTGGTTTTAAGTGTGAATCCATTTCCTATTAATTGTGTGAGATCTTTTGTTAGGAGTGTTATGTTTCCTGCATTTCTAATGCATATGGGAGGTATTTTTACATTTTCATTTTGTGGTTCTAAATTAATTACATTGTCATTTGGTTCTTCAATTGTTTCTAAAATTGAGTATTTATTTGTTAGAGTAAGGTCTTTTGTTGCACTATTATTTAGCATTCTACGCTTTGCGTCACTATAGTCACTTACTTTTGTGGATCCTCTTTTTTTTGTTATTTGCTGATGTGCACTTGTTGATTGTTGTTCACTGCTGTTTCTTCCTGAAGTATCTTCTGCATGGTGTTGGTATTCAGGCGTTTGTGTACGTTCCACAGGTGCTCGTGGGACATATTCTGCTGCTGCCCCCTCGTTGTTTGTTGCACCGGACAGAGAATGTTGAAGTTGTTGTTGTAGTATTTGGTTTCGTTGTTCTAATTTTTGAAGATGTTCTTGTAGCATATGATTTTGATGTAGTAGATGTTGGTATTGTTGCTGAATATCTACCATTTGGTTTTCGTGTGTGAACTGCGAATTTGCAAGTGTTGCATACGAGTCACTTGTACTTTCATTGTTTAGTAGTTCTATGGAACTGCTGATATGTCCCCCTAGGGGGACATCTTCTGATAACATTTTAGATATTTCACTGTCTTGTTTAGTTGGATTGTTTATTCTATTACTTACTTTTTAGTTCTGTATTGTCACGAAACTGGAGATAACCTCACTTTAAGAATTTGTCTATGTGACGGTGCACTTGTCTTGATAATATAATTGTTCGTATTATAGTTTTGCCGCAATGCGGCAAAACGAGCGTGGTCTACGCCTATGCAGAAGAATAATCGATCGCACAAGCACTGATAAGACTTTGATTCAAGCACTGCTAACTGCACAAGCAACTCGGCTCTAGGTTACGTCCGTCCCGCTTGGCGGGTGAGAGCAGACTTTATATAAAAATGATGTCCTAAAGAAAACCGACGGTAATTAATAATATCAATTTTTGCTTCCATCATTTTACGACAAAACAATGTCCAAAATTAAATAAAATGGAACAAAACTGATCTCTTTCGCAATTAAACCAGAATAAATGATATAGATTCATTACTAAAATGATTAATTCAATTAAGGTAGAAAAACATAGTTGAATAAGTAATGAAATATTCCTTTGAGTCGTTGATGTAATTGTTGGGTGATTTTGACAATCAGTCGCAGTATTTAATCACGCTTTTCCATGTCTTTCATGCCAATTTCAAGGAGCTGCGGGAAAGAGCAAATAGGGTAAAGGAGATACCAAGCCATGGACATACTCAATATTTACGATCAACAAGTGCGGAAATTGAAACATTTTAAAGGCAAAAGGTAAACATTTCTTTACACAATTTATTTTAAATAATATTTTAGGGTACGTTTTCTTCTTATTAAAAGTCATTATTTTAATTGCTGGTATAAATCAAATGGAATGTTAATACAATCATCCTCTGAAAGGATATGGCAAAGGGGCCATCCATAACTTACGTAACTCTAAAGGGGGTGGGAGGGGGTCTGAGGCAACGTCACGCTGCGTTACATGGGGATAGAAGAATGCTTTACAAAGGGGAAGGGGGTATTGAAAAACTCGAAATTTGCCTTACGTAATTAATGGACGGCCCCAAACGACAAAATTATCGTTTTAAAATTTTAAAAAACTAAAAGTTAAAGATTTTGGAATGCATAAAAGATTTATACTTCAAATGTTTCGGGCTTCTTGGGCTAATCAAAAAATGACGGCTTCTTCAATATTATGTAGGGTGTCCTGTGGAGAAATATTCTATCCCTTTCGTACTGAAATTGACTTACAAAAGCACTCAACTAGGGTTATGGGGAGATTAATTTCTTAGATTTATCAGGAAGAGTCTTGCGTTAAAAATCTCAGGAGAACGTGCATGGAAGGTGCTGTCATATTACGTAAGCCATCTCACTCAATCTTCGTCTGAAAAACCGATGTTTTCTTCTTGTCTGAATGAGAGACGGAATAACAAACTAAAATCTTCGGGGACCAGAACCAGCCGCAAACTGCACTCCACTCGCCATTAATCACGTCGCGGGGTCACAACCGTCATGACTGTTGTCAAGATTTACTTTTGCGAAAAGGCTGAGACGAAATTTGTTTATATATATATATATATATATTTTTTTTATATATATATATATATATATTTGTTTATATATATATATATATATAAGAGCGTGCTAAAATATAATATTCGAGCAGAATTTAACTTATAAGTGTATGTTCAATTTAGAGTTGGATAAATTGTTATTTGTGATTTTTTTTAGACATTTACAAGTTCGAATAAAAATAGGTTATTTAAGGTCTCAGTAATCATTTTTATCATGATATACTTTGAATTTTTACTTTCCCGTATACACACGAATATACGGAGTAATATACGTAGTATAGGAAAGTTATATAATGCTGCGTGAAAAAACAGCGAATTTTCTGCAGAAAAAAATTCATTGCCGGGTCCCGGTAAAGAAAAAGTGGATAAATCCAGTTGATAAATTAAGGGGAAACTAGTGGTACTACAGAATGGCACAGACTTTCCCGTATTAGTTTTCTATTTCCTTCGGTCTCGGCTAGCTATTCGGAATTGCCACATACTCGTGCCAGCTGCCATCTAACACCGCCCAAACTACATGTTTTTGACATTTTCTTAATTTTTTGGTTTCCTAATGATAGATTGAAAACATTAATTTTAAAATATTAAAGAACCCAAAAACCTCGTCCTATATGACAATTTTCCTTTAAAACTCTGTAGCCGTTTTTAACAAAATGGCATTTGAGCGCTAGTATAAATGCGAATTATGAAGCTCATTTTCAAAGAAAATTTTTGAGTTTCAAAAAAACTTAATTTGAAGGTATTCAAAGCATAATACAATAGTGTTTCCAAATTGCTGGTAATGTGCATCTCAAAGGCGTGAGAGATCTTTCAAAAAAATTACATTTGTGTAATTTTTGAAAAAACAAGAAAATACCCCAAAATGAACTTTATGTCATATTAGAGAGTTCAATTAGCACTATCCATTCCAAAGCTTTAAATAAAAAATTTGGAGCTATTTATGAGAAAATCGAGTTTGAGCGTTTCTGAAAATGCGGAATTTTGAGGTAGTTTTCACAGAAAACTGTTGAGTTTTCGAGAAACTGTACTTGACATTATTTAAAGTACTTGAACTCGTAAATATACTAATGTAAACAAATCGCCATTAATGTAAATGTTAACGACGTGAGAGACATGTAAAAAAATACATTTTTCCAACTTTTGAAAAAGCAAAAGAATAGAGCAATATGGCGTTTCGTCATGTCATAAAATACATTAGACACTATCCCTACCAAAAGTTTAAAGAAAAAAATTTGGAGCGGATTTGAGAAAATCTTGTTCTTGTATTTTTTAAAAATTGCACATATTACATGCAATATTGCGCGAAAAGTACTAAAATTTTCAAACAATGTACATGACCTTAAAGAAAAATCTCATTATGAAGAACAAATTTTATTTGAAGGAAAACTCTATCTGCAATTTCGTACTTGGAAGAAGACGCTTAATAAAATGCGAACTTTTGCAATTTTCGAAAATTCAGAGTTAACATTGAAAATCGGAAGTATGCCACCTTAACAAGTGAATATTACTCTGTTCTTATAAGAAATTTAAAGAAATAATTTCGAGCCGTTTTTGAGAAAATTTTGAAATGAGGAAAATATACTTATGAAAGTGTCGGCCGGATTTTCACGGTTCACTCTGAATTTTCGAAAATTGCAGAAGTTTAAATTTTTTCGGCGTCTTTCTACAACCACAAATTTGAAGATAGTGATTTTTTCTTCAAAAAAAAATTGCTCTCCATAGTGAGTTCTTTTTGATAATTTCAATAGTTTTCGCACAATATTGTGTGCAATATGTGCAATTTTAAAAAAATTACAAAAGCAAAATTTTCTCAAAAACTGTCCAAATGTTTTCTCTAAAATGTTCGAACGAATAGTCCCTAACGTTCCTATGAGGTGACATTAACGCTATAATGATCTATTCTTTTGTTTGTTTGTTTTTCAAAAATTACAGAAATATTTTTTTGACTTGTCTCTCACGTTTTAATTTATACTGGCGGCGATTTATTCACATAATTTATTCACATATTTGAGTACATGTGCTTTAAATAACGTGAAGTAAAGTTTCTCGAAAACTCAACTGTTATCTGCGAAAACTAGCTCAAACTAGCTCAAACTTCATTTTCAGAAACGCTCAAAATGCCATTTTCTCCAAATTTTTGCTTCAATTTTTTTCTTCAAACTTTTCGAACGGTTGATGCTAATTACACTCATTAATATGATATAAAGTTCAATTTGGGTATTTGTTTTTTCAGAAATGACAAATGTATTTTTGAAAGATCTCTCACACCATTAATATACACATTTTCAGTAATTTTTAAACACGATTGTATTTGTGAGTTAATGTGCTTCAAATGACTTTAAATGAAGTTTTTCGAAAACTCAAAAATTGTCTGTGAAAAAGAGCTTCAAATTTTGAATTATAGTAGTGCTTAAACGCCATTTTCTTAAAAATGGCTCCAAATTTATCAATGAAAATTGCCATTTAGGACAAGATTTTACTGATTTTTAATATTTTGAAAAAAAATTTCCGTTCTACTATTTGGAAACCGGAAAATTAATAAAATGTAAAAAAAAAAAGGAATTTCGGGCTGCAGTAGATGGCAAGAGAACGTGACAAGTCCGAATAGCTAGCCGAGACCAAAGGAAATAGAAAACTAATACGGGAAAGTGTATGTCATTCTGTAGCACAGTAGTTCATTTATGATTTACCTTTTGCTAATTTACTAGACCTGTTTTATCTTAATGTCGATGGAGACTGTAATTTCTTAGTTTTCTTATCCATGATCTCAATGAACCCTAAATCACCAAAAAATGCATTCTGCACATGAAATATTTGTTTCAGCTTCACTTAATATGAAATATTTTTTTGTTTCCCTATTCCAAGTAATTATTAATTTAAAAATGATACGTCTTTAATCAATACACAACTTATTAAACCGCCCGAAGTTATTGTCCAAGAAAACGTCAAAGAAACCTGTTTCCTTAACCCCATTCTATTTGTTTTAACTCGTGCTGATGGAAAGTAAGGAAACCAATAAACATTGTACTTAATAGGCTAGTTTAAATCATGCGTTCAACGGAAAAAGTATGAAAATCGCTGTTAAAAGACAACCCATTAAGATACAAGGCGTACCCAGAAAGTAAGTTTCTCAAGGTGGTCAACGAAAATAAATCTACGTTTATAGGAAAACTTTATCGTAGCAAATGTAGCACAGTTACACTATTTTTCACATAATAATCATCAGAAATGAGTTGTATATCATAATGTGGGTTCAACATTTCATTCCCTGTGTCGCAGAAGCTGCCGCCTGAGGGTAATGAAATTTCTTGAGGTGTAAGAAAATAAGGAAATAACTGGGGCGGGATCCAAACCACAGGGCGGACACACAAGGATCAGCTCGCAACAGTTCTGCAGTAGTTCCGCTGGGAGACGTTTAGCGATTAGGTGAAAAAAATATTGCAACGTGTACTAAATCTGCTACAAGAAAGTTTTCCCATGAAATTATGTTTTCTTGTTGTTTACGACCTAGGTCAACTTATTTTCTGAATTCGCATCTTACTATTGAACCAGTTCGGACAAAAGAAAGAACGTTCAATCTGTCAATAATACGACAGCTTGTTCTAATAGATTCGTCTCGTAGACAAGACTTGTAAGAATGAGAAGTGGCGAACCTCGATGGGACCACACACATTACATTCCCCCTCTCCCTACAACAAAAAAACTGCTGTCAGACTCAGGTTCTCTAAGTCTCACGTGTCGTTTGAAAATCGAGACAAATGGAGAAAACAAGCGATCTGCCAAGATGCAGGCTCTGACTTTGAAAGCATGCAGCTGGCTAAATATTCCGAAAGGGCACGAGGGGGAAAGGATTTTAGTGATGAAACTTGATGTGAAGTGATCAAAGTTTCACGTCCAACGAAAACATACTATACTTCTTCGCAAAAAATTTAAGAATAGAGCCGAAATAAAAGGATAAAGACTACAACAGCGATATAATTTAATGGATAGGAATATCTCGAAAGGACTTTGGCCAGTCCGCGAGGAGTAAAATAATGCTAAATATTACCACTCAGCAAACAAATTACAATTTCAAAATTACAAGAATTTCATATTACGGAACATTTGCACCATTTATAAAGCAGAATTTTCGTAAATATCCACAGACAAGTTGGCAGATTATATTTAGTTGATATGAGAGCCCCAGAAATAAAAGATGCAGGAAATTTCATTTTATATGTTTTTAATTTTTTTCCCTTGCCTTAAGTACGAAATAAATAGTGAATGAATAGTGATGTGATGAAGATATACAAAAAGGGGAAGCAAGGAGATCGCAGGATCCTTAAGAACCCCTTTATCGTATCCGTTTCGTTCACTACAATCCAGATCGTTAGAGGCATGCAGTTGCAAAGGCCGTGATCCGGAGTATTACTACGGAGATCTGACGTACCAATTAAGTCATCGTTTCTCCGTTTAGCTCCATCCACAAAAGCAATGTAAGGTATGGAAGCTACTCTGTCACTGACGGAATACAAGAAAAATTAGGTCATACAGATTTTGGAAGGAACAACGCTTTTCAGTTGTTAGTAACGCCCAAAACGTGTATTCCTAAGCTCTGAAATGGGAATTTTGCCATATTACTACCAAACATTAAGTATTACAGTAAAGAAATTATCGTTTGTAATTTGGACTTTTTAAATTGGAAAATCCTATTTGTATAATAATATCGATTCTTTTGATTTGCTCGAAGGCGTTATGATGGAAGGAAATCCTTAGCTTATTTACCCATTGCCCGTGGACTGCCCGATCATCACAAAATTTCCAGTGCTATGAGAAACGATGTTGGTGAAATAATGACAAGTGATGTGATGATTAATGAGTATAAAGATAGAGTAGATGGAATGGAACGCAGGGGGCGGGAGAGTCCTGACACCTCCTGTGTTCCACTTGTTCTAGCCAGCACTACTGAGAGCGACTCGCAACTGACAGTTTCCACAAATACTGCGCACAACTGTGTCAAAGTCTGGCCAAAGGCAGCACTTTAAATAGTGCACCATGAGTGAATTGATCATTTAGTATGTCCAAAACATCCTGTATACAGATTAGAAACTACGCTTGTTTATAGATGATCGTCAAAACAGAAGAGCAGTAGATTCATTTTTTACGAAAAAATCGTATTTAATGAATAGAAGTTAAAAGTCAAAGATCGAAATTGGTAACTGTGTGCCGTATAAACGTCACGAGAGTGCTAATATCAAATGTATTATAGCAATACGCTCAAATCGCGAACCAGTGACGAAACAACCATCCACTGACAGTATCAGTAGTGGCGATTATGTTGATTGGTTTGCCAGTTCTATGCAGGTGAAAATGGTGCTGACAGCAGTAAAAAGAAGATTCGTATTTCCTTATTCTTTTCAAAATTTTCTCTTAATTTCAGTCCTGTTTGTACAGTTAATAATACGCAAAGAATGAATCAATAGGTTAATAACAGCCGATAGTGGCTACGTCTAGACAAACTTAATAGTGTATATCATGTGATGTTCTTTCACTCAATACAGATTAACTTAACAATGTCCAAATTTTCTCTTGATTTCAGCCCTGATTATACAGTTAACAATGTGCAAAGGATGAATCAACAGGTTAATAACAGCCGATAGTTTCGTCTAGACAACATAATAGTGTATCATGCGACATTTTTTCACTCAATAAAGAATGTCCAATCCAAGACAAGCGACGACCACAAGAGCCAAAAGCAGAAGGCTGCGAGGAGGAGGAGGCTTACTTTGAGCGCGTCCGACTGGCTGGCGAGGCTGATGGGCGCGCGGATGGGCGGCACGTTGGCGCAGCACGCGCAGCAGGCGCAGCAGCCGCCGGCGCGCGGGGCGGGCGCGGGCACGGGCGCGGGCGTGGCCGGCGGGGTGGGCGCCGCCCCGCCCGACCGCTTCTTGTGCTTGGTGGTCGCCGTCGTCGCGGCCGTGATCGCCGTCGCCGCCACCGAACCGCTGCCGCCGACGCCCTCGACGCCGCCGACGCCTACCGCTGTCGCCGCCTAGCCGAGCCCTCTGGGGGACGCGCACCCGCCACGTGAGGGCCACGCCCCCTCCGCCCCCCCGACCCCGACCACGCGAGAGCTTCGCCTCGGCCCGCAGCGCGTCTTTTAGACAAGCGTCCGATGTTTGATGCATTCATTGTCCGTGTTTCCGGGTGCGTCAACTGCAGAGGTCATTAGTCAAGTAAGTGTAGTGCGTGTTTTTTTATTGGAAGGTGTCGGTGATCTTTCCCCGCTGGGTGGCGAGATCCGCCTCTGACCTACCGTCCACTAGCGGGGTTTCCCTTAACCAGGTATTCCCCCAACCAGGTAGCGTGGCACGCCCCAGCCGGGACAAGCTCCAAGCTTCCTACCGGTCTCCCGGTAAGTGTGATAGTGTAGTGCATGTTAGTGTAAGTGTGTGTGTGTGTGTGCAAGGGGGTAAGGATAAGACAAGGAAGAGGAACGAAAGATCGCGCGCTGTCCGTGGCCCGTTTGTTAGGGTACTGTTCCTGCATTCGCCTGGTGTTGATTGGGGAAACCACGGAAAATTACCAATCAGAGCAGTCGGCCGCTAGAATTCTCCTCCAGACAGCGACTGAATTCGACCAAGCTGACAAGCTAGTGTCCAAAATCCTGCCGCCGTCGGGACTCGAACCTAGGACCTTCCGGTCAGAGGGACTGCCGTGACATTTGCTGAGCCATCTATCCCGGTCTGCGTCCGATTGGTCCACACCTCTGGCACCGAATTTTCACGGCAGAAATGTGAGCAAAACAACATAATATACTTCCGAACAGAAGTTAGGAAATTCTGTTTTAAATTTAATGTAGGTGATACTGTTATTTTAAAATGATGTCACTACTATATGCAACTGTGTATTCTTAGTTACAAAATACAACAGTAATTATTATTCAGTTTTACGGAAATGTATTACATGGACTTTCTTACGAAGCAATGCGACAACGCGTCAAAACAGAATACTTGGCATCCCGTGTCTTGGCAGAAGCCTCGAAGAGGACGGTCGTCTTGCATAAACGAAGCCTTTATCACACTCAGACTTAAAGAAGACAACTACGAATATTTAATACACGCAAGATTTAGGAACGTGAATATACCATTATAATAAAAATAAATCCTATAATGTAGTGATGCAATTATTGAAATTATAAAAATGCACGTCCAGACAGGCTAACAACTGAACCCAGTTACAAATAATAACGTTCTATATACAATGTGCCTCAACGAAGTTGTACTTAAAATACCGACTGGGCGTTGTCAACAACGTTAATAAACAAATTAAACAGAATGTTTTGAATTGTTTGTTTATATAGCAAAGATATGGAAGTATTTACCGTATTCGGAAAGGAAATTAGTTCAAATTAAAATATTTGGGGACCTATCAAGGTGCCTAACATAATTTCATCAACTTTCTAATTCAGTAACGCGTCACTCACATTGCATCAAGCTACTCGAAGATTAAACTCGATAATACTAAAAGCTGATGCAATCTAAACGAAACATCGATAATATTGAATATTTTTGATGTACGAAAGTTATTAAACACAGAATCGGTTATAAATGCTACGTTATAAATGGATTGAGTTATAAAGGTTCCTGAGGTACAAAGACCCAAAGTCTTTGTTTTCCTTTTTCAAGACAGTCATATTTACACATTAATTGTGAAGAAATAGCAAATTATGTCAATTAATTTTTTGAAGATATCTTTATTAATTACAAAGGATTTTAATCAGATATGGTCAGTAGTGTATCATTAGTGCCAAAATGTAGTCCTGCCAAAGAAAACTCGCCAATGCGACGAAAAATTTCCGGAGTTCAGGTTGAGGTTGCCAACCATGTTCCTAGCGTCCTTTACATTTTGTCTCATCTTTGACGCAATTTCACATCGTTAAAATGCGCTGTTACTTTGCCAAGAGTAAAAAAAAATCTCACATCCCATGTCACCAATTGCTTACGTATATTCAAACGAAATTTATTGCGTCCGCGTTGCGGAATTAATTTTGTTAGTTTTGGAACATATAAGTATGTGAGGTGATTGCAAATGAGCAAAAGAAAATGCTATTAATCTGGAATGAAATATTTTTCAAAAATCAGCGTCGCATAGTTTTTGTTAATATCTGTTGCTACCTTTCTATAAGTACCTCTCCATTGTCTCGAAATAAGACAGAAAAAAAACATCGTTTTTGAAAGCTCGATAATCAAATCAAAGAAATTAGCCGGAAAGTAATTAGAAATTGTTTGCTTTTTTTTTTGCAGGAGGACGTAGGTGGCATCTCATAGAGGCGACGCCGGAGTTACCACATAGAGCTACTCAGAACTCCTGGAGAAGCTGTCACATTAATCCACAAGGATCCACCTCCAAGAGATTTACAGCATTCCACGCGTGAAGTGGAAACCGCACCACGAAACCAGGCCGGAGGAGGGGATAGAGAGAAGCACTTAAAAAGCCTCATTTGACACAGTGTACCCGAACGTGAATCAACACAACACTAACAGTGAAGTATGTCTTTAAACAACCTATATATTGCATTTAATATCTAAATACTTTCAGAACATTCCCTACGGGAATTATTTAATGAGTCTACAACGTATTGTGCTCGGCGAATGGAAATACGAAATGGAAACCATAAGTAACGTATACTAATTAGAAATTTCAAATCCGTTGAGTTTCTTATAGCGTTGTGGATTTAATTGAATTTTCTCTGAAATAGATACTCTAAAACAGGAAGTAACATGTCTCTGGAACCACAAATACGTGAACTTCTCGTAGCACTTGCAGTCTCAGGGTCGCAAAGCTTTGTTTTCTCGATTTTTGTCAGCAGTAATAATAACTACGCGAAGACAAACATTATATTTCAAAAATATCCAATTGAAAAAAAACTATCTCAACGCCGTCGTCTCCTTCCACTTCCGAAGCGAAGCTCCCGCTGGGCCACCCCCGCTTCCGCAGCCGCCGCTCACTTACGAACTCACGCGCGCACGCACGTCCGCACTCGCACGCACCTTGCCACGCACCGCGCGACCGCCCGCACGCACAAGCGCCGTCGCCGCACTGAGCGCCATGGCACGGCGCGCTCCGCGGGCGCGTATTTTGGGCGGCAGCCCACAGGCGAAGGCGAAGCGCCGGCCGGGACGGGGCGGGACGTGCAAGCGCGAGCCAGGGCGGGGCGGAAGGAGGGAAGCGGGGCGGGGCGGGGTGGGCCAGGGCGGAGCCTCACAGGACGGGCTGGGGCGGGGCGGGGCGGGACGGGACGGGGCGGGGCGGGGCCGGGCGGGACGGGGCGGGGCGAACGGGACGGGGCGGGGCGGGGCGGGGCGGGATGGGACGGGACGGGGGCGGGGAGGGGAGGGGAAAGGCGGGACGGGGTGGGGCGGGGCGGAGCGGGGAGGGCGGGGCGGAAGGAGGGAACCGGGCCGGGGCGGGATGGGCCAGGACGGAGCGTCACAGGGCGGTGCTGGGCGGGGAGGGAAGGAAAGAAACGGGTCACGGTGGGATGGACGTGGGTACCGCCGGACGGAGCGTGACAGGGCGGGACAGGGCGGGCAGACGAGGGTGAGACGGGGCGGAAATGACCGAAGCGAGCCGCGGTGGGATGGACCGGGAACGTGCGGGGGGAACGGAGGAAGGCGGGTGACGGAGGCGGGGGCGGGGTGGGGGCTGGGGGTGAAGACGGCGTCGCCAATTACCAGCTTCTTGATCCCCTGGCGCTGCACGCGGAGGGGGTGGGGAAGGGAGTGGCGGACAGAAGACTGCGCCGCAGCTGTCGTCGCGGAAGTCCCCTGCTTCCAAACCACGGCCAACTGCGTCCCCGCATTTCTGTTGGGGATGCCGTTTGCCATTGCGTTGTGCCATTTCTCAGCTATTTCAATAGCAAAGCACGTGCACACGTTAAAAAAAAATCTATGCGATGTAGATGTGTATGGTGCTTCAAGGTTAATGAGATGGGTCTTCGTACCATTCGTACCGAAAGCGACTGAAAAAAAATCCTAATGAGGAAAATGGAAGCCGCGTGTGTGGCAACTGCTGCCGCGGTGCTGTGTAGCAGTTCACCTGAGGTTTCGTGTCCCTTCGGAAGGGACAAGAACGAATTCGTACTCAATTCTCGAAATATGATGTTGGCGATTGCACAGAAAAATGAGAAGGAACTTTCGCATCCTACTTCATTAACTTTTTCCCAATGTTTGTTGTGAATCCATGATGGGGAAGGATACGATTTGGACTAAAGGTCTTTGCCGGCTGGCAAAAGGTTCTGCCTGTGGCGTGAAGGTCTTTTCAGATTTTAAGCTTTCAATCTATTGTCACAAGTCTGATTTTCGAGAGTCCAACCCATCCCAGAGGGTAGTATACTCGTATTCGAGGAATGCAGCTATCAAAAAGAAAATAATACAACTAGTAATAATGATAATAATAATAATAATAATAATAATGCAATTATCAACACAGTAACAACAGTAAGAATGAACTGAGTACGATATTCTTGTAATTCTTATCCAGTAATCGAGTAACTTACGAGCGTCGTTCCGTCCATCTATCTTTCCGTCCACCCGTGTGTCCGTGACTCACAGTAATACTCCTTCCGTTTCACCAAGTGAGTCCAATAAGGTATCGACGCGTCTGGATCTCTTAATAGGGAATTGATTTTGTTTGTGGATCCTTCCAGAATATTCAAAGACATTTATCTAAAAAAAACTTTTTCACCTTTTTAAAGTAACTAAAATGGAATTTGGTTCATTTACGGTATGTACATGATCAATAACTCATTCTATTTCTATGGACGAAACAAATCAATTGACACAAGTATTAGCCAGTTCCCTTCTGGATATACTGGAAGTATTCTAGACGATTTCAACCCACCTAGAAGTGCATTGACGAGGCGCTGTAAATTACTATACTTTCTTTCCTGCATTTACATGAATTGTTAAAATTGATGCATCAAGTTGATGATAATTAAAAGTGTTTTTACAAAGAAAGAAAAATTGAAACAAGAATTTGTATTGATACAGTTCCATGTCATTTTCAATTCCCGAAAATAGGGTAGTGGGATAATTGTAAAACGGTCAAAATTTATTTTAATTATGATCTGTCAAAGCAGAAATAAAGCTTTTTAACAACAAGATAGTCATTGACGCTCTGCTAATACACATAATCCAGAGATTATAATTAGGGGGCGGATTTTGATGACCTAAAACACTCCCGAAAATGATCAATAAAATTCCCTTAATTTTTTTTAAAACGTCCTAAAATTAAAGAAAACTGACATGAAAAATTGATCAAAAGCAGTTCAGTTGAACAACTCAAGCTGTTGGATATGTTACTGATGCAATTGAGGATTTCTGCTTTCCTCAGCTTGCAAAAGTTTGGTTTGGACTGTTCTTTGCCCGGAAATCTGTCTTTGGTTATTGCGAAATCGGTCGAACCGACAATGATGCTGACGGAAAGCTTTGATGACATACAACGGCTGACATTACAATTTCCGAGAAAAGAAATCGAATAGACTACTGGGTAACTCTATGGAGAACATTTGATATGTCTCGTAAATATTATTTGTAGCAAGTACCATTTAAATAATATTAAAATCTATAAAATCAACAAAAAATGCTTCGAAAATGACGGAAAGAGGGGGAAAATGACTTATTCCAAATCGTAGAAAGACGAAAGAAAAAAAAAGGTTACCTAAAAATGTGTCAATTTCTTTTGTCATCATATAAAATCAATACCTACACAAAAAGGCACCGCTCTATAGTGAAATAGTAGTTGCAATTATATGTATACAATTAGTTCATAATGTTAAGCTTTATTGCATGAGTACATGTTTTGAAAACGAGCGACGTTAGGAGCGAGTTTTCAGATTTGTACGAATGCAATAAAGCAACATTATAAACGAGTTGCATACGCTATTTTTTTTTGTATGACAGCATTATAAATTTCTAAGGGAATCCAACTTAATTTTGCCAAACGACTTTTCTGTGATGTCTCGAGTACTTGACCTCCGTGCGAGAAAACGGTGGTCGGCTGTTGCATTTACCTCTACCTCTCCGCGATTCTCTCTCTGCGATTGACTGAATGTGTGATGACGTGATTATTCGTGCCGTAAAATCTACTACGTCATCATTTGTGCCGCAAAACGCCCGATTATGAACGATTTCTTGCTACACAAAAGGACGTTTATAACGCTGGAGTACAAAAAAGAAACAAACGACACTTCACTAAAATCCGCCTCCTAATCATAATAACAACAAGGTTCTCCAAATAGGAGAGGGGAGGGGAGGGGGAGCGGCGCTGCGCCTAAATCGGGCGCCGCCCTCGACCTGCGCGGCACGCGCCGTGGGGCAACGCGCCACGCGCAGCGAGGGGGCGGCGGCTGATCGGCCAGCGATGCGCCGCTGCGGCCTCGAGGAACCAACCCGAGGGAAGAGCTATCGCAGCGACATTTAAGGAGCCGCCGGCCAAGTGGAATGGAATGGCGAGTGGCGGTGATGGTGGTGGTGGTAACAGTGGTGTTGGTGGTAATGTCGGTGACATTGATAGCGGACATGTTGGTGGGTGATTGATTGATTGTGATTCCGGGCGCGTCAACTACAGAGGTCATTATTCCCGTAAGTGTACAACGTGTTTTTATCGAGAGCTGGCGGTGATCTTTCCGAGATGGTGAGATCCGGCACCGACCTACCGTCGACTAGCGGGGTTTCCCCCAACCAGGAATCTCCCACCAGCGGGGCACCGCCCCAGCCGGGACAAGCTCTAAGCTCCCGACCGGTCTCCCGGCATGTGTGGTTGTATAGTGCATGTTAGTGGAAGTGTGTGTGTAAGATGAGAGGATAGGACAAGGAAGAGGAAGGAAAGATCGCGCGCGGTCCGTGGCCCGTTTGTTAGGGTACTGCACCGGCATTCGCCTGGTGTTGATCGGAGAAACCACGGAAAACTACCGATCAGAGCAGCCGGCCGCTAGACTTCTTCTCCAGACAATGTCGGTGATGATGGAGGTAGTCACGGTGGATGTAGCGGTGGTGAAAGCTGAGGATAGAGGTGGTGGTGGTGGAGGTGGTGGCAGTGGATAGGGTGGTGACCATAGGGATGCTTGTTGCGATGGCAAGCGGAGTGTATGAAAAGCCGCGGCAATGCTGGAGGCGGAGCGGTGGGTCGGCTGTGTCGGCGGCGCTGTTGTGCGCGGAGAGGAATCCAACAGGGCGTGAAACGAGGAATCCCCAGAATGCGCTGACAAGGGTGGAGCTGGCAGTGGAGGAAGAGACGGCAAATTTGCTCAATCGAGCGCACTCACATTAAAGAGGTAACGTATGCCGTAAGTAGCTAACATTTAACGCATTTTTAAAATCAACCGAACCAAATTTATTACTTACTGTAAGTAACAGTAGTGGGACATTACTATCACAAGTGTAGTGCATTTTATTTTCTTAATGGCAGCGGCGTTTCTACCTTGTTTGAACGCGAAATCTGGCGGCGACACACATATCGACGTGCGGGCTTTCCTTCTCAAGATATGCCCACCAGCGGGCACAGCCTCAGTCGGAACAAGTTCCAATCTCCCGACATGTGTAGTTCACGTAAGTGTCATTGGCGTTTTAAACAGTGATTTATTTTATGAAAAAAAATTGTAACCTTGAATTTTATACGATTTTCCTTGATTTCCTTGAGTGAGTGAAAAGTGAGAGAAAATATAACAATCAATGGATTAAATACCATTGGGAAGAGATAATATTAGCACTCATCACTCAAAAGGAATGCAAGAATCCGAAGGAGCAAACACGTTCAAACGATTTGTGTTTCAGAATCACGTGGCTCTCAGACTGACGGACGTAGGGTGTTTGGAGTATTTGTAAACACTACATCTGCAAAGACTGGTACTTCATTCGATCTTTGTGTACGTGAAAATACTATCAAAGTGTTACAGAACACGCAGTTTGACAGAATGTTCCAGAAGATCAACAGGATAAAAGTTGGTCTAGTTCATGAATGAGTAATTCATGACACGATCCAACCATTAAAGCATTGATGAACTGAACTAACATCGTAGGAACATTATTATTACTGACTTAACACCAACATCGTAGGGACATTATAGAATGGTACAGATATTATAAAACTAATATTGTTGAAAGCTTTCAACAATAATTATTTTCGTATTTAAAAGACACTATTCATTGTGGTCCCAATAAGTTTATTGCGATTCCTTCAAGTATTTGCCTCTCGAATGACTTGTCAGTTTTGGGATATTTAGTTTTTAAAGATAATAAATAGAGACAGATAATTGGATAAGTGCGCAAATCTTGAGTTCTATGACATTAAAAATAATGCTAATTACATTTACTCGTGCAATGTGCGCCCCATACTTAAAACATGCGCAAGTTCCATGTATTATGTGTCATAATGTATATTCACGACCAACTTTTCTTTTAATTACATCCACTAGTAATAATGATTTTTGAGCTAGAAATTAAACATAATTATTGATTTAATAATTGATTGTATTAAAAAAATAAGAATTGACTAGTATATTATAATAATACTTTCAACCTTTTGTTGAATCATATTTTAGTCTTGTAAGACATTGTCAACCTAAATGTCCCAGAAGGTCTTTGTGACAATTACTCATATTTTAGGGAACTCGAATCTTGCTCAATCAAGTTCGAATCTTGAGTGAAGCATTGATGCTTTCAGCTTATAACTGACATCAGACACGAGATTGTATAATGTCATACTGCCTATACTATCTCTTACCATTTCATTATTGTCCACCAAAGTCACAAATATGCCCTTTGACTCATTTTCGCCAACATACAATAACGAATGTGACTAGTGGTGCTACAACAACGCATTCTTTCTCGCATTATCTGTAACGGCTAGGCAATATTGCCATTGTACGAGAACCTGCAAAAGAAAATCCTTCCCCGGCGCTGATATTCGAACTCAGGATTTCAGAGTTAGCACACCATTAACGATACTCATACACCACCCGACTCACAGCTTAACAGAATCTTCCCGACGATTTTAAGAAGTTGAACATTTGATTTTGCAATTTTTAAAAAATCCAGAGATTTTTCATATTTTGTACATTATTTCAAGATCCAATTTTGAGGAACAGGTTTCATTAAGAAAAAAACGTCTACAATCAATATTGTACTTTTGAAATGTAAAGTGCAAACAAAATGAAAAACAAACAAACAAACCCCACAAAGAGTGAGACGGGCAGATGGATTGACGAGCGACCGGGCAGACGTTTTGCCGTCAACCAATTTTTCGGCATCTAGGACTCACAAACTGCGGATTCTGACTATACAACGTGGCAAATGTAGTTACTACAATTACAGCAATTATCCACTTTTGTAATATCAGTGCCACACAATTCGATTTTTTTGACAAAAAATGCCTATTTTCCACTGCACACTTTCTCTTTACTATGTAAGTACGTACCAGGCAAGAAAGTAAAAAGAACTTGTTTACTGAAGTGAAAAACAAGAGTATAAAGGACTCCAAGATTGCAATAGTCTGTTAACATGTTTATTGACATTAAACCGCTGTTGAAATTTATGACTTTCTTCATAGATTTGACATAATCCCAATATTCTCCGGACTCTCGACTGGTGATCTCTGAAATTGGAAGGGATATGATTTGTCTCTCTGCCATGGGAAACATTCCCATAACTTCGCAGGTTTACTTTGTTCATTAATTTTTCCCTAACAAGATTTTAGGCACTTCACAGTATTTATAGAAAATATTAAATAATATCAAGAATTGGGTATATCGTTCTAATTTGTCAGCTTACTTCCGTAAGAAAAAGATCAAAGTAATCACATTTGGTTAGCACATAGAAATCGGGGCCAAAAAATACCGCAAACTGTTTTAAGAAAATAGTGTCCACTTTTAAATTTACGTAAATATGTCACGAATTTTAAAGATTTTTTTACATAAAGGTTCTTATTGTCCACCTTTCCCAGATCAAGGAAATTCCAAACTTCACACATTTTCCAGCAAGCGATCACTACGAGAGTTGAAAACAGCCCATTTCTCGCGGCGACGACATCGCCCTGAGCGGCTCGGCCGCGACGAACCTCGCTCCAGAGTTTCGAGTTGCGCCCAGAGCACGCGCCCCCGCGCCGGCGAATCAGCGTGCGTCATTCACAAGGCGACTCGTCGCCGTCTTGAATTAGACAACGGCGGCCCTTGCGACGCACGGCGAAACAGCGTGCGTGTTAGGTACAGGATCGATTCCTTCTTCTGATTAACTCTTCAGCGACGAAATCAAACAGGCTTCTCTAACCACAAAAGTGACAGTCGTTTTTATTATTATTAATACTAAATTATTATTACTCTTCAACGTTTTTTTGATATGTTTTGCTCTGATGTTGAACCAAATGTAAATATTTATTTCAATAATTTTGTATTCCATTGTTTTATATCAATTTGTATACCACTGTCAATTTGTATACCGTTGCCGTTGTATTGCTCTTGACAAGGCACGTACTAAATGTGTGAAACATTGAGCTAAAAATAAATGTATTTATACTGATGTTTTAATTCCTGGAATCAACATTGATTGATCCTTTATGGTCAAAAATACATATTTATTCGTACCATCCACGCATCTACTCTTACAATTATTATAACAATTACTTCAGATTCATAGGTGGTTGGATTGAAAGAATGTTTGGTATTTCCAAACGCAACAACGGCTGCGTCATTTGTTCCGTAAATGTTGTGCACGTTTTATCATGGAAGGTGGCAGTGTTCTTCCCTCGCGGGAGGCGAGATTCGCCGCCGAATTACACGACCGCTGGCGGGGTTGAAGCTACAAGCTCTAAGCGCTGGATTGGCTTCCCGATTGTTAGTGTAGTGCATGTGAGTGTAAGTAAGGAGTAAGGACAGGACAACAAAGAGGAAGGCCAGAACACGCATGGTCCGTTGTAAGGGTACTGTTCTGGCCTTCGCCTGGTGTTGTTCGGAGAAACCACGGAAAGCTACCGTGGCCTCTAGAATGGGTGAGAACTAGCGTGGCCCACTCAGCAGCCGGTACCCTGCTCCAGTCAGCGACTGAATTCGACCTAGTTGAAAAGCTAGTGTCGAAAATCCTGCTACAGTCGGAACCCGAACCGTAGATTAGAGATACTGCAGTGACGTCAGTTCATGCCCTGAGCCACCTCAGACTGTCGATGGATGGTTTGAGATTTATTCCTTTAAAATATTGCGAGTCGTGATGAGACAATATTTAGCTCTCTGATATGATTATCTTACAGCTATTGCCTTCCACTTCAGGGGATCACCCAAATGGATCACGCAAGCCAGAAACCAGAAATCTCAGCTAAGTGCAACGATATTTTTAGTCAACCAAGACGGTTTATGGGGTTCTAACTCAACAAACATATAATTAATATTTATCCTATAAAAAGTTTCAAATCTGTGACAACTTTAAAAAGGTCATTACAATTACTAAATACTACTTTTTCTATTCTACATTTTTTAAATCCTTATAATTAATACAAAAATAATAATAATAATAATAATAATAATAATAAAAATGCCTTTATTAATGGCGAATGGTAATACTCATCTAGTCTAATCTTCTTCATGCATGAGAAGAACAATTTACATCGATTAGTGACAAATTGGTCAGAAGTGGAGGGGAAACTTCTCATATATAATAATTCTTCGTAAATAAACAAATAGCAGAATTTTCATACCACTGCACAACAACCTGAAATGGGTATACAAATTCTATTTAACAGACAATATTCTTATTCCTTAAGAACTTTTAGTGTTCTGGAAGAGACACCTCAAGCACAAATGTTGGCCATGAATAAATATCAAACGACGAAGGACTGCGGAGAATTGTGAAGATGAAGAGGTCAAAGTATAAAACAAAAAATTGCGAAATCGAGCAAACACCATTTACACGAAAACAATTTTCACATTTTCTCCGTCATTTAGTTCAAATGTACGGCTAGTCGCAGGTGTTCCACCGATGATCTTCGTGAAACGTGCGATTCCTGCGCGACAACGCTTGCTTCGGACACTTCATTTGCTTCGCCCGAAGCAAGCGTTGCCGCACGTGAAACACACTGAATGAACGCCACAAGCCGCAGAACGCCCAGCCTTTATTTTTACCAACAGTCTTTTCCAGATTCACGTTCAGATTAAAGTAGACGTCCGTTCTTCATATTAAAGTAGACAATAGGATATACGTTGACAATATTATATGACATTACTCAGTTCCAGAATATAGGCTAATGAAAAGGCTTACCTACCTTCCCCCTTTCCTGGGTAGAGTAACAGAGAAGTGGTCTGCCTTCTACTTGGTGGTTAATAATAAGGATAAATGTTAATGAGAAACGAATGCTCAAAGTAAGTGAATCGATGCTTCAATAGTGAGATGGAGGGATTTGAGAGGCCATCCACTCCACAGGCACATGGAGGAAACACCCACGTCTTACGTGGAACTCGAACCTGCAGAATTTAGCTGTGTTCCATTCTTTACTCGCTGCTCCAAGAAGACCCTTCTCTACTGCGACAGATGAAGATACGCCCATGAAAGGCAAACCAAGTCGAAGAAGAATAAATTATTCTGCACCGATATACTAGTTAGAGTTAAAGAAATACCCGCGGTAGATATCGGATATGAGAAAATACTCACCTCAACACCTCACACCTCACGTAACATACAGCACGAAATATACTGAAGATAAATTACATGGTTGTGGATCTAAAACGCTTCGGAATCAAATATTGAGCGGCACAGTATCGTCAAATATACAAAATATTTTTAAAGAGATCGAAGTTGATATAAGAAAAGTTTTGGAGAGTTGAAAATGGAAACGCAGGGCAATATTACAACGTTCCACATTCGATATTAATTTGGCTATTGCTCTATTCTTTACAGGCGAAAGTGGAGAAAATAATTTTCCATTCCATTAGTAGAATCTAAAATTACCGTTGTTTTCTTAGAGGTTTTAAAAGTTTGAAATGTACGCTTCTTAGTAGTTTAGATTCGGCACGGATATATTTGATTTAAAAACAACCTGAATAGTAATAAAATCTGTCTCTAAAAATACCTTTTCATGCAAACAAACGTGCAACACAAATTGCATCATTTCACCGATGCGCAATTCTCAGTAAAGTTCGCCTACGTGTTGTGTCTCGAGAGAACGTAAGCAAGGGACTCCCTCTCCGAAGTAGCGAAGACGGATGCCTATGACTCGTGTGACCCTTGGCGCTACGAGTAAGTGACCGCCACTGCAGCGAGAAAACGCCACCGGCCCTCCGCTCTTGGCTCCAAGAAACACTGCCGCGAGTGAGGTTGCTGACGGAAAATACCAGACATGTCTCCAGAGGCAAACACGTGTCGCTACGTAACTGCCCGACTTCAAAGTTGAGTGGAGCTGAAAAGTCGGTAATGGCGCGCAACAAATCTATTCTAATAAGAACTACGTAAATCATTTTCGTAACTAACCACCTTCCACTTTCGTAATTAACGTGAAATGTCAGCTACCATTGTTTCCACCCGAACGCCTCAATTGTACTTACTATAAATGTAAATATTTTAGTGGTTAGGCGGCAGAGCAGGCCTTATGGCATGAGCCTCGCCAGAAATAAAGACATTTTATTATTATTATTATTATTATTATTATTATTATTATTATTATTATTAAATCATTGATTTAATATTTAGGAGGAAGTTTATATTTTTAAACTGATGTTTAAGAAAGCTAATAGCAATTTTACTTCCTATTACATCATGCAAGAAAAAGATCAAGTGATCACAAAAGTTCGGTAAGGAGATCTTTGTCATAAATAGCAAAGTATGCTTCTAGTGTCATAAAATTTTAATAAACATGTAAAAACGACTACCAAAGCAAACATTATCCTCTGTATGTGGCTTCACAACCTGCACCAAAAGTTATGAAAGTCCCTTACCTCCCTGCAAATCACTACGGGCTGTAAACCAACTTAAAGATTGACCCGTTTCCAAAGTTTTAAAAGGAACCGTCCGCTACAAGTGATCTGGGAGTTTATCTATATGTACTACACATTAGACGCTTATCTCCTAATACATTAAGGGTAAATTTAAGGCAAAAAGGAAAGTGTTCTCTGAAGACACTGTCCAGAAAACACTATAGAACCAATCTTATTTCTATAAGATTGGTTCTATATTTCGTACATATTTATTTTTTAAGTCATTTTTCTTAAAAAGGAACATCGAATAACAAAACCAATACTGTTTTATGAACGCGTACCGACCCCAGTTTTTACGTTGGCAAGTTTGAAAGAAGTGTTCAGCATATGAAAATGATTTTTAACCATTTGATAAATATGTGTAAAAAAAGTACATGAAATGAGAATGTATGTAAATGAATGAGTAATGATGTGTGGCGAGTAGTACAGACCTTTCTAATAGGCAATCCTAGCGTAAGGAGACCAGTAATTTACCAAGTTGATTCAGCTAATTTGCGAATAATGTTATCTTGAATACGTATTCTAATTTTCTGTAATCTCTGCACACAAATTACCTCCTTGTGAGACAGGAAATTGTATGACGCATGGATAGTATGCAGTTTCAAAGCAGAAGAAAGCGTGTGCTCTTAGAGAACAAAGTATCACTTTATTTGGAAGTTGGTCAGGAACATGAATGGATCCAAAATGATAACCTCTGTGTGATAATCTCGAGCTCCTAGAAGCTCATGGGGAAATGTTCAGTGAATCGCAGGGTCTCGGGTTTTCTAAACTGGATTTGCTCCACTGACATCAGACAAATGACTCACGGAAAGAACTGGTTGCATACTCACGCACAACTGTCACCCTCAAGGTTGATGGTGTGAACTTGAGGCTATATGATGTCCGTTATGCTTTGCGTTGGTACATTAGAAATTTTCTATTGTAGATAGTTTGATAAAACTTCTCATTGCTGGCGTCCATTGTTTTGGTAGCTCCTAGTAACTTTTACAAATGGTATGTTTGCTCAGAAACTTCGAAATTTTGGCGACCACTGATCCAAATACAGCTTTATTGTAATGTAACGCAAATCTTAGTCATAAAAAACATTTTAAAAAATATTTATAACATTTTTTTAAATAACTAATATTTACTCAGATATCAGAAAATCCTTGGCATTAGAGAACGATTTTTTGATTTTCTTGGAACAAAACATTTCATACGAGTTCTAGGTAAGGCTGTTTTTATGCATTATGTTATTCTCTTTTCTATTTTTTTATCGGAAATCATTCAATTTAATTATATTAGTAATATGCGAATGATGATAGCAGTATTTTTATGTCTTGATCACAATTCTTGGACAATCAATATTCCTTTCTGAATCACATATTTTATTCACCACAAAAAATTAAAAGAGTTCTTGAGAGATTTCCAGTGAAGATTCTTCGATGACGACGTGCTGTGCAGCTCGGCCGCGACAACGCTTGCTTCGGACAGTCTTTCAATACGTCCAAAGCAAGCGTTGCCGCGGGTGAGCCACACAGAAACTCATGCCCAGCTGTCGATGATATTCAGAAGACGAAATGAAACACCAAAGTAGAGTAAAGTCTGTTGAAGTGAGACAAACGTTAAAAAAACGAAATTACAGAAAATCGTTCTTAATAAATCTAACCATCTTAACTCTTAATAAACAAGCATCCTTGATCTACAAATACCACCAATGAATCACATGTTAATCACATGTAGAGTTTCGAGTATAAAATTACAAAATGACACTCCATCACCAGATTCAGTACCCAGAAGTCAGATGAATCTGACGCTGCTTTCGGATGTATTTCTAATGTGATGATCTGTAGCAGTGACATTTTTCTCAAATGACCTCTACGACGTATTTCCCGCTTGTAAACATCTTTCCCACAATACCAATACATTTCTCGTGATACCATTCCCTTCCATTTTTCGACAGTGGATTCAGCCGTAGAATTTGGTCGATAACTAATCACTGTATTTGATCTTGCAGAGATCTCACGATGTGTGGGGATCATGAGAATTACCTTTCTCAAATTCTGATGACACTAAATAAAATACATATACATTTGGTCATGGTCTTCTGTATTTGGAAACGATGATGTAATGTAAAGATTCTCTATTATTTACCCTACCCTACTCTCTATTATTTAATGTACCCGTACATCCTATTATTTACATTTTACGAATTGCAGCTGCATATTAGCGAACTCTTTTATCGATTTATAAAATTTCGTGAGAATGTTTCATGACAGTAATGTCGTTTCTCCCTTCCTCCTGCCAGATGCTTTTCTGAACGCGGCTCCACACATTCGCTATTCGGCGAACAGTGAGCAACCGCTCGCCGGATCCCGAGTAGTGTGGATGGGTCGCTTGCTGTTTGCAGAGTGACGAACATTCGACGCTCGCCCTACCCACCGCGTGTCGGTCTTTCGGACACATCGAAGGGAGCGACCATTGGCCCAACACATCAGCAGTAGCTCGCTGTTCGGCGAATGCCGCATGTGTGGAGCCACCTTCACCCCCAACAGCGTGCCATTGTTCCCGTGCGAAGGCGAACGCGCGTACTGGGGTGCACGGCCCGCCGCGGTCGCCCCGCCTCGCTGCGCCTCGCCCCGCGCCTCACTGGGGCTGCGGATGCCGCGTGTCGCTTGTTTACCGGGAGACGCGCGCGTGGGGGCGTTGGCGCGCTCCCAGGGCCGACGGCCGGGGGAGGGGGCGGGGGTTCGAGCGCGCGTGCCCCTGGCGCAGTCACGCGCCCCAGCACGCTGCCACAGCGGCCCCTCCGCCCCCCCCCTCTGCGGCCGACAAAGCCGTCGCTGCCGCCACCGCCCTCTTCGTCTAGCCGTAGGCACCGTTGCCGCCAACTTGCGTAATGTGTGTCTGAAGTTCTTCTAGTTAGGTACGCGAACTAATCTCCCTTGGCTCTAACAAAACTATTTCGATTTTTACGTGACAGAAAGAAAGACATTTCAACTACATAAAATAACAATTTTAATGGACGGTTTTGGAGTCCATTAAGAGCAATCGTATGGACTTTACGTCTGTCTGCAAGTCGGAATGCCATTAAGGTTCACACTCACTGCGTAAATATTGCGAAAAATGTGATGAATTACGGTTCTGGTGAGGCGTGGACAGGAATGAATTAAGGGTCAAAGAAAGATAGAATTCTATACAATTTGTACTGAGAAAAAAACGAAGAATGTTTTAATACACTAGAAAGATATATTGTGCAAAATATATAAATCAAAGATTTTGATTTACATATTTGGACATTGCAAATAGGTTATATAATTCAAATATTATTCCAGTGTACAGAAGAATTTAATAGAAAATTAGGCACAACTAATTTTCCCTCTTCTTTCACTCTAGCTCGGTGAAATGAGAAATTCAACTTGCCGATAACTTCACAACAATCACGGGGTTGGACAAACCCGCAATTATGCAAGTCTACTTAATCTCAGATTTCTTTTGACAAATTCTGGAAAATTCATCGTAAGTTCCGTTAACAACTGTTACATATTATTCAGAACGGCCTGACACACATTGAAATGCTCACTACACAGACACTAGAACAAAGTACACATTTATTGACGGGTAATTAATGTCCTAACGAAAAGTTGAAAAAGACAAAGGCGTTTATTTCTGGCATTATACCTGGAAGAGTTGAAAACACAACAGTTCAATTTTCTTGATGAACATATACTAAACTTTGGTCAATTACTCAAAATTTAAACTACCGGGAGAGTTTGGAAAATAATTCTAAAGTTGGACATTCAAAAGAGTAGACAACAAGCTATTATTTGGGTTCGATTCAGTATGAATGTTCTACGATATTATAATGGACCCTAGGAATAAATAATTCATACACGAACTCCTGAAGTGTGTGAATTGTCATGAGATCGTTTTTTAACTTTGTCAGTCCAGTTCATGAGAAACTCAATTAACTGAGAAATTCACCAATTTTAGTATATATTCTTATTCTTCTTCTTCTTATTATTATTATTATTATTGGCGTAAATGTAAATATATAAAACAATATTAAAAAAGTGTGTTTGTCATATTGTTTTGGAACAACATTTTATCAGCAGCTCCTCCTCTATCCAAAACGGAGAAAACTAAGAACGCAACATTCTGCCCTTGCCATTTTCGTCCCCCAGTCCACCCACCTGCGCGTCCGCTCGAGAGAGCAGCGGAGCGCAGCGCAGCACGCCCGCCCCCACAGGGCAGGGCGGCGCGGCGCGGCGGCGCGAGCGCAGTGTTCGCGCGCGGGATCAATGAGGGCCGCTTCAAAGGGCTGCGCCTCCCCTCCCCTCCGCGCGCGTCGCCGCCGCAGGGCCGAGCGGGGGGCGGGTTGCGCGCGGCGCTATTCCGGGCCGGCCGTCAGGTGACCGGCGCGGCGGCAGGACAAGGGACCAGACCACGAGACTGTCGCGCTATCTTTAGCTGCTCGTGTACTAGTGCTCCACTGTGCGCGTCACTTGGGGCCCGCGCGCTGCCCCCCCCCCCGGGCCCCGCGGCGGGGGGTGGGTGGGGGGCGCCAGGGTCGCGAGTCCTGCTGCTCATCCGCAGTCACGCCTCGCGTCGCCGCGCCGCGCCCTGCCACGCGCCTATTCTTGGGCTAAGGTTACTCGACGACACCGCGCGCGCCGGGGGGGGGGCGGGGTGCGAGCGTACGCTCACTCCGCCTGCGCTCCCCACTAATTAAAATCAGACAGACAACAGCGAGAAAAGCGTAAGGACATTAGAGGAGCTGGTAACATTTCACAGATGCCAATAATTTAAATCCAATAACTCAATAGACTGAGAAAAATGGCAGCAATATAAGAATGTGCATTAAAAGTAGCTCACGGTGTATGAAGCAAAAGCCTGCAATGCTAGCTATCGGTACTTGCATATTCTAAACGTTCAAATGGTTACTAATGATTCATTCCACATTCCGTCTGAAATGGAAAGATAAATAGAAAAATCTAATAGCGTTTACCTGCTCGCGGACAAAAGGCACCAGACTGATCGGCAGTCCGAGAAAAAAAGGTGACGAACAATGCTGCGTATTGCGAAACGATATTTCGGAAAACGCATTCTGAACGCCTTGTAAAGCACCACGCGATTTCACGTGAGGGTAGTTCGCGAAAGGACAATATCCGCCGATTAGCACCGTAAGTACCGTGACTACAAACATACGGTCAGTAAGACCGCAAGGAATTTTCAAGGTTATGTTTCACTTATTTCCGCAGTGTGGCAATACTGTCGTTCTCTCTACCTACATTTCTCATCACTCCTTAACAGTCACAAATATCAATTTCCAGTTTGGATTCAACAAGACAGGTTCGTGACACTCTGAACGTTTGGAGCGGTCTTGTAGACCGTATGCCTATATCAGTGATCTCAATTAGCCTTATGTTAGACACTCACATATTCTACAAACATATTTTTGTTTTCAGGTCATTTTATTTCTCAACGTTTTTTGTCTTTTTAACTACGTAAAAAAATATTTTTAAGTCAATACTTGAGTTAGAATTGAAAAAAAAGTAACAAAGCTGAAATTGCAATTTTTTAAATTTGAGCTATTTTCTCATGCACAAATCCGTAATTAAATAGTTTTTCTATTGCATTTAATAAGGAAAAAACTTATCGAATATAAATAGTCCTTTTCACAATATTTAATTGTTTGATTTTTGAAAAGAATTAATCGGTTTACAGCGGAAATTCTCTGACCACATGCCTGTATTAGTGTAACAAAAATCCATGCCTGTAGTTACGTGTTAAGCCGTTTTTTATCCGTCAACTGTTTGTAACTGTAATATCGGAGTTGTATCGGGGTAATATTGAAATCTTGTATATTATGTTTGATAATATCAACCAGGTTCACCCATTTTCAATTTTTCATATTTCGAACCCGCTAAGAGTTTATATGAAATTTAGTTACGGAATATCGTAGAAGAAGAAATGTTTCGGGGAGTTATTAAATTTCGATTCATATTTTTCATATTTTATTAGAAAAATCAATTAGTTCCTTGCAAAAGAAAGAAGAAAACGATTATTTGATGAGCGGGTATATCTTGTTTGTCTAATGAATTTACTATTATCTCGGAAAGCTAATAAAATAGTCAGCCAGACAAAGATATTTAAAATGCAAAAAAATTATAAAAAAAACCTTCATTGCAATCTATCGAAACAATCTTAATGAAACACAAACGGCGAAACGAAGGGATAATTATTTGCAAATATTTCTAGGAACATCAATTCACCTGAACAACACCACTTTATTTGACCTTTCTCGCAATGGCATTGGTTCTATTGAAAATGCGTTAAAATTATCTATGCAATATTCAAGATCGAAAGACACTCTTTGATATCAACTTGCATTTGAAAATTAAGACATACACCAAGTTTTATTTACTTCGCTTTCACAATGCATATTCCACTCCAATTCATGTTTTTACAAAATGAGAAAAATAAAGACAATAATTTGAAAAAAATTAATGAACAAAATAAAATCAAAGGAAAATGTGTTTGTTTTTGCGCTTTCCATAAATTCCAAATGACACGAAAATAACGTCAGGAGAATATAAGCAGTCGCGTTGTTTACATGTTTAGCCAACCCGTTTCTCCTCCTTGCGGCATATTATGTAAGATAGTTCGCATTTTCACATTTTAGATTCACGGAGATATTTGAAATTCATAAGATCCCACTGTTGCATGAAAGATTCATTTTGTTAGTCGTCAATATGTTTTCATGAGTAACTCAGTAACTTCCAACATCAGATTCTGATAGCAAACAAGAAAAAAGTAAAAAATTGTAGAAGTACAAATTATGTTCGAAAATAATCGCAATAAATAATATATTTGTCACACACAAGCAAATGAAAAAAAATTGTTGTAATTCTAAATGTCCATAATTTGAGTGTTGAAATATCAGTTATGATCTCGAAATGAGAACGAGTTAACGAATTACAGAACGAGAATAAATTAGTTAATTTATGGAGGAAAATAGTATTATTTTGATCTTGGGGAACGAACAAAAATATACGAGTATTAGGAACATCTGGAATATATTTATCACGCAATAGAAATGGTTGTTTATGTGTCCCAAGAAACATTTGCTGAAAGGTTTCCAACTAATTCACACCTCACAGAACAACTGTTACTAGTGCATCAATTTCCAATGTCTATTCAGTATCAGCGACCTAATTTGCCACAATTTCGATAAAAGGGAGATGCTTTTTATTTTCAGTTCACCAATTCAGTTAGCATATTTTTCGTACACCATAACAATAATAGCTTTCTTAACACATGCTGCGAGGAAATCAACCTCATTTTCATTTTTCGTGTCAGTACAACAACATTTTGTGCGAAATAAAATATTTTTTCTCAGGTCTCGTTAATGTCTCGCATGTGTAACTTCAATTTTCTTTAGCGTCGTATTTCTCGCTCTTGCTGTTCGATTTCTCGCGCGGTCGCGATGGCATCTCTGCCAGATCCGACGCTGCGTGCCAACTCGGCGCTACAAAGATGAAGTAAGCTCGCGCGCTAGCTCCCGTTCAGAACTGAAAATATGCCGCTTAAAATAAAATCAGAATATCGGACGGGCGACTGAGAAGAATGGACACAGCTGGGGCGCGTGCAGTCGTTGCAGCGAGAAGGCGAACACGCGAGGGCGGAGATTCGGAGGCGCGGACGCGGAGACGGGGACGTGGAGGCGGGGACGCGGAGGCGGGGACGCGGAGGCGGGGACGCGGAGGCGGGGACGCGGAGGCGGGGACGCGGAGGCGGGGACGCGGAGGCGGGGACGCGGAGGCGGAGGCGGGGAGGCGGAGGCGGGGAGGCGGAGGCGGCGACGCGGAGGCAGGGACGCGGAGGCGGGGACGCGGAGGCGGGGACGCGGAGGCGGGGACGCGGAGGCGGGGTCGCGGAGGCGGGGACGCGGAGGCGGGGACGCGGAGGCGGGGACGCGGAGGTGGTGATCCTGTTCATTTGACGGAGAAGAGATAAGAATGGTCGAAGGGATTATCGATCTGAGCAGGTAATCATGGGACTTCAGAGGTGCAGAAATGACGAGGGCTTCGGAGGCAAAATTTTGGGAAAAAAAGAAAAACGATATCAAGGACGTTTTATTTGGAATAAGAATATGACGGAGACATTGGGGGGAGGATCGGAGATATAGAGGTGTGAGATAGTGAAAGAGGAGTGATAAAGGGGAGTGCGGAGTCCTGATCTTAGGCCTCTAGACCTATTTCGGCGGAAACTTGGGGGCAGACCTTATTGACAAACTGCGTTAGAGGAGACAGAGAAAGACAAGGTTAAAGCAGGAGCACAAACAACAGCCGGACAGGGCTGGGAGTGTTCAAATAGATGGCAAACGAATTATTTTCTGTAGATAGTGTCTGGATAACAAATGGACGCTATTCCGATAACGAGTGAAGAATTTTCCAGGATGACACGATCTTTTTTAATAACTCTTCAGACGAATCTAGTATCTTCTGATGAAAAAGTGAAGTGATGAAAGTGATGAAAGATGTGTTCATTAGTACTTACATTATTTTATTTCGTAGACAATTTTTGAAATCTAATTGTTTAATTATTAATTTAAAACGTTCTTGAGTTATGATTACAGTAATACACATGCAGAATATTTAGTAGGTAATCACGGTAAGGTGGTAATTCAATCATATTAATTGAAGTTTCTATATGTGATATATTGTAAAAATGTTGATTGCAACGACCAACGCAATATTTACTAAGTTTAAGCATTTCTATTTTGAAATAAGCTAAATTTCAGTTAAAGTTTGCAAACATTGTTCGTATGTAAAGGTAGTTAGACATCATTGGAAAATATCGCACATACGATCAAAGAGTCACAGTTTCTGCGGAATCAAAGATACTATTTCTCTAGATACTTTCTTTTGAAACAAAAGTAAAAATTCAAATAAGTTTTTCGCGTGTTCACGAAGCTGCAGAAGAACTGCCTCGCGGCGCTAAGCTCTTGCTGTCGCACATTTGTCATCTGCGTCCGATCGTGACGGATCGATTCACCTAGGCCCTTTTCCCACCAGGAGCCTCTTTGCGTCCGCCGATATTAATAATCCGTGCGTGAGGTATTCTGAGGCACGAGTTCGATTGGTGATTGATTAGTGGAGAGTTAACTGGTAAGGTCATTAGTCCTATTAGTGTGAGGCATGTTATTTTCTCGGGAGGGTCGGGGATTGTCTCCCGCTGGATGGTGATTCGGCGCCGATCGTCGGCTAGCGGGATTTTCCCCTATCAGATATCTCCCACCAGCGTGGCACTGCCCCGGCCGGGACAAGCCGAGCTCCCGGCTGGTCTTCCGACATGTGTGCGTGTGTGTAAGTACGGGTGAAGATAGCACAAGGAAGAGGAAGGAAAGATCGAGCGGTCCGCGGCCCTTTTGTTAGGGTACTGCTCCGGCATTCGCCTGGTGTTGATCGGAGAAATCTCGAAAATCTACCGACCAGAGCAGCCGGCCGCTACGATTCTCTTCCAAACAGCTATTGAATTTGATCTAGCTAGATAGAGCTGTCTAGCTATCTAGTTAGAATGAAAATCCCGCCACCGTCGGGACTCGAACCTAGAACTTCCCGGTCAGAGGCACTGCAATGACATCATTAGATGCCCTGAGCCACGTCTCTCGGTCCACGAGTTCGAGATCGCAGAGGAATGGACAACGCAACCCGAGGCCACCGAACTTCCGAGACCAACAGAGCAGAGCAAATCTTGTGAATCAGTTTTTGTTGTTGTTGTTTTTGTTGAAATTGAGCCTAATCATAGACATGAATCACACGAACAAGTGCGGTTACTATTTAAAAATATTCGGTGGTGTATAATACTTCAGTTAAGAAAATAGTATTTAAGAAAATAGAAACAGAAAATAGTATTTAATATACATTATCTCATTTCAACTTGAACTATACGCATACTATGTTCTTCAATTCAAAGTGAGGAAAGAGTCAACTTCTTTAGAAAACAAGCTGAGATTAGTGCAGATCAACTATTGTAATAAATGTATCGGTTTTGCACAACGATACGTTCCAATAGGAAAATAAATTTCATCCCTATCGAAAAGTACTTTGTGAAATAAAGTTCCGAAATAAGAGATATTTTAACATTACGAAGTTTTCTTCGTCTTTCAACAACGTTTGAGTTCGAATGATGCACAATTCTGAAATTACAAAATGACGTAAGTAATCTGCCATATAAACTTATGGTATATATTTAATTGCTTTCACCATAGTTTGAAAATAATACTTTTTTATCCTTTATACAAAGTACTTCAAGTACAACTTTCTTAGCGTCATAGAAGATCAGGACGCCTATATCAAAACATTTTCCCCAATTGTTTCCCATCTTTCAACGCTCTCTGTACTAGTTTCAGTAAAGGGACATTTAAGGTTTTAATGACGTTTCCGAATGTAGGGAAAATGTTTTATGTCTATTGCAAATTGACAATCTTCACATCTTCTGGACATGTAAACTAACATTCATCATGCAATTATTTTCACATTTTTTCTTTGTGCTCAATATGTTCTAGAAAAAATTGTAAACCTGTCTCTCCACTGAAATAAACTTTGCCCAACGGTACAAAATTATTATAAGAGGACGTTGATACAAGTTAATCATGTTGCTGTGATGCAACCACGCTCATTGAAATGAGATCGTAGCAACGGCTTGCAGTACGTCGTTTTTTGTTCTCTCTCTCAGGTATACCAGCGTCGGATGTCAATTCCTTAATGATGACGGACTATGGGATAAGACAGTTGTGAGCTTCGCAATATATTGCATAAAACCAAACAAAAATTTTAAATTTTTACGAACATAATGGGACAATACTTCAAAACAAGCAGCGATTAATTAACGCATTACTAGTAGTATGTTCACACTCCAAAATTATGAATGCAACTGCTTTCGCAAAACGGTTAAGTTTATGACGTTTTGGATTTCTATATTTTTCTGAGAAAGCCCACTGGAAAATTCTGTTGAGGTTAGGATTATGAAGACCACACAAAATTTCCTGGCAATTGGCCTCTTTGTGGTTGGAGAGAGAGTCTCATCACGCGAGTGGCTTCCGGGAGACGTGCATTAGTGTGCTTGACAGGAAAACTGGACGCTCTAGAACGTGTTTCAACGGTCCAGAAAACAATAAGTGAACAATAAATTTATGATTCGTTTTTAGTCCCTCTTTCGATAACTCAGAGAATATTGCATTCGAAAGTAAATAAAAATAAATTACATCTGAGTTGATACTTACGTTGTATATCTACCGGATACTTAACAGCAGACAATCTGTTTAATTGAATCTACGAATATTTCACGAAATGAAATACTATTCAACTGGCCATTGTGGACTTAATCTACAAGTTAGAGGTATGTTCAAATTAAAATGGTTAGAAAGAATTAGAAAAGGGTCTCAGTTTCATACAATTACAAAATGTGCCCAAAATGTATAGGTGATGCACAAAAAATATATTAAAATGTCCAGTTAAAAATTCAAAGATTATACAATATCAAGGAGGAATAGCCTAAATAATTTTTCAAAGATTATATGATTCTAGCGATTTACTCTTCCTGTAAAGCAATAAATAGATCTGCGGCTTAAAGACTTCATATTGGTATCCAATTCTGCAAATATCTTAGCGTTATTTGTGTAATCATGTCTTTGCAGGAAATAAAATAAATTTAAAAAATCTTGAGAAGTCATGGTCTCAGTAATTTCAAATTCTATTTTACGGAGTTTACACAATAGGAAACTTGTAGAATGCGCAGAATACCGAAACTTTTCTCCTCTTAGTGTCATTAGTTACAACTCAACAATTGTTCATATTTTTTTAAGTGCATGACTCCATTTAAAAAACTGAAATTGAGGGATACCATACATTGAGAAAGAAATAACTTACTTTAATATTAATGGCGTGGGACAGGTTCCAAAATAAATTTGAACTTTGCAATTTTCAAAATTTCATAGGTTTTAAAGAATATAGGAACTGTGCTTGATTTACAAATGCACTGTCAAGAAAAAATTCAGCCATTTTCCTGATAATTTTGAAAATGTCACAGGGATTTCATGAAAATTACCGTCAAAAATTAAAATACTTAAATGATCTAGATCTTGTTTCTGACCACGTATCAACTCGAAAACTTCGAATCTCACAGTTATAGAATAATATAAAAAACCAACCCCCAAAAGTGCAGTTCAATGACTTATTAAAAATACAATATTATTCGGCATATCCCTGTAATAAGCAGTTTTATGAAATACATCTCAAGTATGCAAAATAAATATTCGAATTTTTTGTAGATATTGTTGGCTTTAGACGAGTATAATATTCACATTAATGTGTATAATACTATTTTCTTTGAGGCAGTTCCGTCTGCCTTCTGCGTAGGAAAGATCTCCAGGACAGACGGGCCTTACCAGTCTCGTCTCCAGCCCTCCACCTCTAGCATGGAGTCAAATTTCACCTCTAGAGTATTGCTAGTGTAGCGGTCCATGGACGGGTTTTTCCCAAACCATCTTGCAGCAACAAAAACAACCACTTCTTCATTTCCTTTCCCTTTACCCAAATGGATGTACGAGTGAGCAAAGTACAATGACAGGTAGCGGAGAGATGGATAAAGTGGCGCAATAGGTCTTCATCACGGTGTAAGATATAAAGGTGTGTCAACTAGCCGTCTTTGGATCAAATTTTCTGAAGCCAGTTTGAGGCTCGTTCCTCGCTTGTCCATGGACGGTTTGGGTCGCGGTGTAAGATATACATCTTAAGATGACATTTTAAACTCTGGCTATTACACAGTTTTACAAAATATGTCCTACTCATTTTCGTAACTGTTCGCTTTGGACTTTACCAATTCCACCGCGAAGCGACAAATCGCTGACTTGAAATTAGAAATCAGCTGTCCACAGAGCTGTCGAATGGATCACGACCAATCACGACTTTGCCAAATGAGAACCAAAGATCGCAGCGCTTCTATGCGAGAACTGTGAGATCTAGCCTCACATTAGCTTCAGTTTTAGACTGGGAGTGTGTTAGCACATTTTGGTCGACGCGGACAAGTTACTGCGACTTCCGCCCACCTAGGCACTCTTTGTGGTACTCCCGCCAAATTATGGGAGTTCCATGCTACACCAGTGTGTTATGGGGGCGCCAACTCCAAAGTTCGCGCGTCCCACTAAAAAAAGGATTAATTAATTAATTAAGACATTAATTGATCATTGTTTCCCCACGCCTCTACGCATGGGGCGGTTCTACCGCCGCCCGGCCAGGTTGCAACCAGCTACCCTCGCCGCCGACACCGATGACGTCACATCGACATCACCACCGTCACCGCCGCTGCCACCACCACCACGCCGTCGCCGCCCGTATCACCCCCCGCCTCTGTCCGCCCCTCCTCCGGCTGGCCGGCTGGCCGCCCTCTGCGCCCCGCCCGGTGTCAAACTCGGGGCGGGCCAGAGCCGGGCGGTTAGCGGGAGAGAACGCTGGTGGAGTTTTGGGCCAAGGCGGAAGGGGCTGTGGTGGACTTGGGCGTGAAGCATTCACGTCGGCGAAAGGATTTTCTTGCTATCTGCATTGAGATCCTCTACTAGACAGCTGTGTAATTAGGAGGAGCTGTGAGAGTGGTCTGGTTTGGAAAATCCAGCCATGTGTGCCTCGTAACCTTTCAATTAATTTGTTTTTTCTTGCTGTGTTAGTCAGGTAGCATCGCTTAGTCAGTGTGTGCCTTTCATTTTGTGTTTTCACAGCATTGCAAGAGTTTTTGTGAAATTGTTAAAGTTTTTTTTGTATTCTTTGACAGAGTGAACACACCTATATCTCTTACACCGTGGTCTACATACTGCGACTTGCCCGCCACCGTACCTCTTATCGCGGCAAAATATCCCAAGAGTCGCCAAGAGCCCTTGGGAGTCGACAGCAAGTTCATTCGGACCGTTCTGGGCTCAAGAGCCTCTGCGAGGAGGCTGGGCTAAGTGACTCAGGGCAAATGCTTGAGAGTAAACTCAGTGCAGAGGGCGTCGGTGTAAACTTTAGCGGGTTAACCGACGTTAAAAGCCCAATGATGACGGTGGTTCTGATTGATTGATTGACTGACTACAACTTATTCCGGGCGAATCAACCGCTTAGGTCATTAGTCCCGTAAGCGTCGTACTTGTCTTTTGCTCTTGAGGTGGCGGTGATTTTGCCCCGCTGGATGGTGAGGCCCGGCGGCGATCTATCGTCGGCTAATGGGGGTTTCCCCACTTACCGGGTATCTCCCCCACCAGCTGGGCAACGCCCCAGCCGGGACAAGCTCTACGCTGTGTCGAAAATCCTGCCACCATCGGGAGTGTAACCCTAGAGACCTCCCGGTCAGCAGCACTGCAGTGACATCAGTGGATGCCCCGAGCCACCTCTGCACGGCGAGATCCGGCACCAATCTATCGTCGGCTAATGGGGGTTTCCTCCCTTACCACGTATCTCCCCCACCAGCTGGACAACGCCCCAGCCGGGACAAGCTGCAAGCTATCTTGCTAGTGTCGCAAATTCTGCCAACGTAGGACCGCCCGGTCAGCAGCACCGCAGCGCCATCAGTGGCTGTGTGTGGTTGCACTCACCGGCAGCGGGAAGCTCTGTCGGTCGAGCGCGACGAGCGGGCGCTGCGGCGTGGGGCGCGACGCCAGGTAGAAGGCGGAGGCGGCGGCCACGCCCGTCAGCGCCAGCGCGCCCGCCGGCCCGCCGATGTAGTCCAGGTACTGGTCCATCTCCTCCACTGCAACACGAGCGCAACCACCATAAGCAATACACTCTACTCACATTTTTTTGGTATTTAAGGTCGCATCCACTGCTAAGTCATTAGCGACCACAACAATACACTCTACTCGGATTTTCGTTAGTTAGGGTCGCATCAACTACAAGGTCATTAGCGGTCACTATTAGATTTAACGTTTTGGTATGAGGATGAAACGATATGGTGATGATGGGGGTGAATGGACGAACACATACAACCATACCCGAGGCGGGACGCGAACCCGCGACCCGTCGCGACGGTCCGAGATCACTACGGCACTACTGACTTAGCGATCTCGGTCACGGGACCGACAGTCTACTCAGATTGATTGGTCTTTCCGGGTGCGTCAACTGCCCGTAAGGGTGGTGTATGTTTTTATCAGGGGAGGTGCGGTGTTCTTTCCACACCAGTATGTGATATCAGCCGCGGACCTTCACGTCGGCTTGCGTGGCTTCTTCTGTGCCACATGTCTCCCAAAAGCTGGGAACTGCTCTCTAGGATCCCTATGTGTGTGGTAGTGTAGTGCATGCATGTGTGGGTAAGTAAGGGGTTAGGATGGGACAAGAAAGGGAAGGAAAAATTGCGCGCGTTGCGTGGTCTGTTTGTTAGGATTCTCCTTCGGCGTTTTTCCTGGTGTTGCTTAGGGAAACCATGGAAAAATACCGACCAGGAACGCCGGCCGCTAGAATTCTCCCCGAGACACCAGCTGAATTCGACCTAGCTATCTAGCCGAATATAATGCCACCGTCAGAACACGAACGCTAGGACCCGGTCAGAGGGACCGCAGTCACATGAGTCGATGCCCTGACTCATCTCAGGCGGTCCAGTCGGCTTTGGGCGCAGTAAATTCGGATATAAGTCAATGGCCCCGATTTACATACGTATCAAAAATACACTAGAAGATTTGGTTATAATTAACTCTCAACTTCGGTTGTAGTGAAAATTAACTACACATTCAGGGAGAAAATGTTTCGCTTCACGATCGCGAATTCAAAAAACAGCACGGGCTGGCAAGTAGACGGTCTCGCGAGCCATGTAACATTTATGGCGAAAGAAAGGGATCGAGAGGACAGTGCCCCTGAGGGAATTACTTCTGCTCATCAATAGCAGTTCTGTCCAGCCTGAAGACTCCATAAACACGGATCACAAGTTAATAAACTAGTAATAACCGATCTAAGCGGGACATTTTTAATCCAGTGAAAGGACATTTTTCAGAACAAAAGAAAACTAATGTGATGCAGAAGAACATACAGAAATGAAGAAAGTACTCCAACAGTACATGATGCATTCAAAGGTGTTAAGATCGCACCAACAGATATCTAGTCTGCTGGACACTGTAAAATAAAGTGTTAGGAAAATACAAAGATTGAATTCGCGCCGATTGGGTGTTTTACTGTACCTCTGAAATAATAAAATGAATCATAGTTGAAAATCTGTATATTTTGGGATTATCATATTTAGGGAACCAGAAATGTACTTCTTAGAAATATTTTCGGAGTGTATTTTGAACAAACGTTTGTAACATCATAAGTATATAAAAATAATGTTTACTTATTTTCTGAATAACTAAATAAAAACTTGAATAAATTTGATTCACATTATAAATATATAATATATAGTGGCGCACAAAAATATAGACGAATTTAATTGAATTTACATATCAATGTATGTATGCATGTACATATTGTATTTACAATTCTAATCATAATTGTTTAAACAGCTAATGTTATACATTCATTTTCAGATCCATGTTGATTATTTATGCTCAGTATTTCAAAATTATTAGGGAGCCGTATAGTTTTGTGTTGCTTGGAGGCCTTTAGATGTTAATCAGGCCCTGAACACGAGCACGCAAGCACGTTAACATAACCAATTTAATACACATAATCGCAGCCTCAGAATAACAGGGTTCTATCAGACTGAGGAAATGTTTCAGGAGAGCACTTTGGCAGTTTGGAAGTGTGTAACGTAAGCAACATGCTATGTTATATTGGTCACACAAAATGTTCCACCGGTGAGATTTGAAAATTGTTTAAATATGTTATAGATTTGACAGCTAGTTTGAACATGCCAAAAAATTCATAATTTTCGTCAAAAAGGTTAGATTGAAACGCCGCATATCCCACATTCATAGGTCACCTGAGGTCGCCAAATGTCACCCTGGTCAAATGATGGGAATTAATACAGTAGTGTGAAACTGTTCGAAGCGTTGGATGCGTTGATAGCTTCGCGGTTAAAGCAACTGGGCGAAAACACAGAGACTCAATTGAGGTGCTTTGAACAAACTGTATTATTAAGAAATACAATATCTTTCATAGAATAAAATTACCATTAATTTCACGTCATATAATTTTGAACGCATGTATGTTATTCACCTACACCGAGCTAACTTCTTGTTTGTCAACAGGAACAGAGGACAAACGATAACTAATCCTCCAATAAAAAATTCACTTGATGCGCTAAAAACACATATTTTCTAACAGTATACAATTCTCAAGATCAATGAATACCTCTTTAAATATTAACTTGATTTAATTCTTCCAACTCTTTAAGCGCTGATTGTAAATGCGTAATTAACCTATCCAATACATAAATCATTTTTTCCATTTAATTTTATTTTACGTAAATGCCGTCGGTGCTGCAGGAGTTTGAAGCTTCATCCAAGTAACTGGACCTGGAGCTTGCAGGTTCGATCTCCGAGTAAGGCACGGGTGTTGCCACCATGCAATGTCGGGTGGTTGAATAATCGTATGAACACTGTGTATTTGGCACTTTAGGATTGGATTATTCCGACTTTTTTTCCGTTGTTCCCAGGCCTGGGACATATTTTTATATACTATCCACGCCTGAGGATAAGGGAGGCATGACGTACTCCCATCATCGTGCCTACTTTACTCCACCTGCCAGAGCTTTTTCTTTCGTCACACAGCTATAGAAACTGAAACGATTTGTATTAGAAAGCTACAGATTCATTTTTGCCTTGCCGGGAATAAAACCCGGAATTGCCTCACAGAAAGCTAGCACGTTGTTCATGACCCCCCTCCCCCAGGGGTTTGACTTTTCCACTCCATGTCTCATTTACTCAATATCACACATGTACCATCATTCACTCCTCGTGATTATTCAAAGCGTACATTGGATGTAAAACGTTAAAAGACATTAGAACTAGGATAGGGCACCCTCAATATTTCGGAAGGGGAGACCATCCATACAAAATTAAATTTAGGAATCAAAAAATCGACGTAGGTTAATACTCTTTTGCAAACAGAACAATAACTGACTGGAACAATCTACCACCTGCGGCACTGGCGACTTTTCCCCCTAGTGCGCGTTGCTTCCGGAATCGTCTAGGGAATTGCGTGTGATGCTAAATATGTGTGTGTGTGTGTGTTATATTTCTTATTTACTTAGTTGTAGTTTCCTTATAATATGTATTTTTAAGTTATTTTTTTTTGGATATGATCTGTATAATTCCTGCCACCGAGCGAAAGCTCGTTAGCAGGACATAATAAATAATTATTCTCCATATTCCCGAAGGCAACACCAAACCACCAATGGTCTTTTACCCAGGATAGGGAAGACCACAAAGGCGTATGCATCTTTGCTCGCCCAGGCTCCACCCCTTCATCACAACGTGTAGGCCTAGGTTTCTTTCGTTTTGCAAGAGAAAGGGCTGCAAAGGTCACTGGGCGTCGGGCGGCGGGCGCGCTCGTTCCGGATCTGCCCGCCAGAACGCGGTGCGGGCGAGAAACTGCGCTTGCGTTTCACCTCGAGGCCACTTCGGATGATGAACACTATTATCAGTGCCTTTTCCAGACGCGCGGTTACCCAACAGCCTCCAAGGAATGTTTCTTGCAGGTTCCTCGGTTTCGGGGTCACCGCGAGACAACACGCACTCCAAAGACAATAGAGAAACAAGCGCGCCCAGGGAGAATTTCTAAATTGCGATGATTGAAACCGTCACAGAATTGCAACACGCTCTAGCCAGTCGATCATTCAATGCGGTTCTTCCTTAGTTTGCAGTTGTAGTTTGAACATAGTTTCATTCCAGTAAGATTTTAGGCAAAATCAACTAACATACACTTGTTTAGATTGTTATCTGTTCTTCTAGATTCATGTTAGGTAAAACACAGTTGTTTTCATGGTAAATGTTCTCAAATAACAGAAGTGAAGGTTCTATTTGATTTCTTAGGTTGCCTACAAGGTTGCGTAACGATGCTGTTGTAACTCCGGAATGGTTCCAATGATTTGGAGGTTCGAAATAATGGCCCGGCAATGCCACGCTATTGCAATATATTAAACTCCACACGCTTCACACATCACATGATTGTAAATCACGTTTTACACCACGCTCTGCAAAAATGTTAATATGTGAAACACTTTCTCGCTAGCAAGGGTTTCTGCTCTTTGTTGTAAAGTATTCTATTGTTAAAACGTTTTCCTATTCACGTTTGGACCTGGGGTCGGTATAACATTGTCTTGGAGAAATTTGAGTTACTTGTCCGAGATAACGTTCAAGTAATAATTCCGGCCGATATTTCACAATCATAAGGGCAGAATATGCAGCGAAGACGCGCTTGAGAGTGCTTGTACTTGAGAGTGCGGCGGGTGGCGTAGAGCTTCTGTTCAGGGGCACTTGAGTTAGCGAAAACGCATAAAATCATCAATAACGCGCGTCTATACGCGCAGACATACGCACATCCCCACTGCACTACGCCTATATTCTTCGCGCAAGCACAAGCAATAAGCTGACCAAGTTTTATCGGATGAACAATACGGCAGCGCATAAAATACGATTAAACTGATTTCTATGAATTACATTCATTACAGTTCTCTAAATCACAATAATACTTTTAAACACTTTTGAAGAGACTTTGAACTTTTTTAGTAAGGAAAGTTTTAGTAAGGAAGTTTTGAAATTTGCTAGTAAGGAATATTTTAAGGTCAGCAAATATGTATCCTTATTATTCGAGTATGTACCAAATTGAACTCAAAAGACGAAATAACAAAATAATAAATAACAAATTTTTTGTAATGACTGTTTTGAAGACATGTTTCCATTTTTGTTTATCTTACTAATGTGTAATGTTTTATCAATTTTGCAAAAAGATGTATTCTTGTAATTGGACTTCTGTAATTTAGTTTTATTTAATTTGAAACTGCTTTTTATTATTTTGTATATTTTGTATATTTAGTAATGCCTACTGTAATTGGGGCTTTGCCCTGTTGTGGGTAATTAAATAAATAAATTTGTGAAAACAATGAGAGAGAGAATTATCAGAGGCGCAATCTACAGTTCTTAACAAGAAGCCTCATACATTGCATCTATAGACCCGTTATCTACTTGTTAAGAGAGGTAATCTGCATGCAAATGAACGGTATCAATATTGAAGGGAACGTTCCTTTTCCACCTCCTGAAGAATCCGTACATTAAAGTAAATCTAAAGAGATGAAACCGACATCGATACCACAAAACACTGTGTATGAATAAATAATACATTTTTACACGTTCTTCTTCTCGATTATCGTAGTGTCCTGGCAAAGTTTGATAAAGATAAAAACAACACAAATGCAGAAAATAAACAATTTAAATAAAATGTAGGTCGATGAACCACCATCATTATTGTTCGGCTATATAAAACTTTCTTTTCCTTCTTTCACAAGGACAAAGCCTGGCCAACGCCTGGCCGTTTCTATTTAAACAATCAGCACATAGGCATGCAAAGAGGAAATAAGTTCCAGAAGAAATGGTACTCAGAACGACAATATACAAAAATAATAAAATAGATAGGGATGAATTAAAAAACGATCGAAGACGGAAAACAAGAAAACGAAATAGCAATGGCCTCAAAACGAAAAAAAAAAGAAAAAAATCAAAAGAACCTCATTGCGACTCTTGCAACAGAAATAGCGAGGTCTGATAAGGAAGCGCATTTTCAAGAAGAAAAAAAACAAAGAAATTCTCTGAAAGAGGTACATTTTTCTATCACTCCAGGCTATTAATGGAGTGAGTGTGTTAGTGAACAAAAACTTTTACTGGAAAGCAGTATACACTCGTTCACATGTTATAATTATAAATAAAATTCAACATCCGGATACACAATTGCATAATTAAATGAAAAACAATTATGCGATGATTTTCAATACGTAGGCTTCACAGTTTCAAAAGAGGGCACAAGTAATAAGGATATTAATAATAAGATAAATAAATGGAAACCAGTCATTGTGCTAACTCCCAGCTATCAAAGAAAACAAAGAAAAATATATACAGCACCCTAATAGCGAGCATTGTCACATATGGCTCAGAAGAATGGGAACTCAAAAAAACAAAAACAAAAAGAGTTTATCGACGATTCAAATGGACTTTTTCAGACAAAGTTGCAGAATATCTCGTTTACGCCACATACGTCATGATGAAATAAAGGAGAAAATGTAAATTCAAAAGGATATAATAGATACAAGAAATTTGACGGAGGAAGATGTAATGGATAGAGAAGACTGGAAAAGAGGAACCGAATTGATAGAGAAAACTGGAAAAAAATCGCCAGATGTAAACCACTCGGATATATAAGAATACACAAACATTTGACTTGACAATTACACGCTCGAGTATTTACTTTACGAAAAGAAAATGTGTTCTCCCGATCCAGGCCAGCGGCATCGAACACGTGCGGCGGCGACGGTGGCAGCGCGGGCGGGGGCGCGGGCGCGGGCGCGGGCGGAGGCGTCCTGGTATTCGGCGTCCGGTTCGCGGAGGAAGCCCCGGCAGAGCGCGCGCGGCGATGACGTGTCCCGAGGGGGCGGGGCGCGGGCGGGAAACTCGGGCGCAGCGGCGCCGCACCGCGCCGCCCGCGCCGCCGCCACGCTTCACCGCCGCCACAGCCACAGCCGCTCTCTCGCGCGCAGCGGTCATCGACCCCCTCGCGGCCGCCACCGCCGACGCCGCCGACGCCACTGCCGCCGCTGCCACCGCCTTCGGGCTTCGGCTTCGGCGGCAATGGCGGCGGTGGTGGCGGTGGCGGTGGCGGTGGCGGTGGCGGTGGTGGTGGCGGCGGCGGCGGCGGCGGCGGTGATGGTGGCGGCGGCGGCGGCGGCGGTGGCGGCGGCGGCGACGGCGGCGGTGGTGGCGGCGGCGGTGGCGTCGGCGTCGGCGAAAGCCTTGCGGCGCCCGAGAGACCCCAGCGACCGCGTTGCATCCCGACGACGCCAACGCCTACGTCGCCGTCGCCGTCGCCGTCGCCGCCGTGTCTCTCCCGTCGCCGGGTCGGCGCGAAAGCTCGCCTCTAATTGCTGTGTTAGTAACCTCTCGGTTCCCGTTTCGAGCAGCTTTGACAGCCATTGTGTCGCTGCTTGCGTCACCAACGCGTTTGGAGCCCGAGAGCCAAACCGCCGGGAGGCCCCCGTTCGATTTGTTTACATTCCGCCAGGCAGAAGGCAAAGGTGGATTCTTTGTATCTATTGCGTATTCATTTTTAGTTTACGAATTTCTTGTGTGTCTCACTTGAAAGAGGGTGACTTGAAATACGACGTGTAAGTACTAGGAATTCGCCCTTCATGGCGGTAGGGGACAGTCCTTGCACAATCACAATTCTAATGTTTTTGGATGCCTGGATGATAAGATATATCTGAAAGATGTATTGCGTGACACCAATGGATTCATGAAACGTAACTTGCTATACGTAAGCTCACATATACGACAACTGCGTGGAAGGTGCTGAAACCTATTTCCACAGGCAAGTATTAGAATTAAAGATTGCGTCCATTTCTTTAGAAAGTCATTCATTAATGCATTTCTGTTTAGAAATAAAATATTTTTCCAACTAAAACACTTTTTTTGTGATTCAAACGAAATCATTAATTAATGTCCGTGTTTAGCACGTACCTTTTCGCTCCAAACATACATTTGCAAGAAAAGTGCAACTATATTGCCAATTCATATCTTAATTTTATTTCAGTTGCAAACAATTTATTAAAATATCAATGTTGAGACGGAGCGCCTTCAATAAAATATCTGCCTGAGTGCGAAATGAAACAGGCGAATTGGAATAAGTCCGTGGGAGTTGTTGCAAGTCATACCATGAGGCATAAGTAGTTTCAGATCATTGCCATTATAACACTGACAGTGATTCGGCTAGGGCACCGACGTGACAGTATAACTCATTTACCACAACGCACTGGTGCGAATGTCAGTAAAACATCGAGCCCGCTTCCAACCCCGCGCGTTCCAGCAGATCATTACCCTTCCAACCCTAATCTGGCTCCCTAATCCAACCCCAATCCAACCCTAATCTGGCTCCCTCCGATCGTCATTTCTAAAGCACAAAAAATCCGAGAGAAGCGTCTCTCGAGCACGTAAGAAGACAAGTCAGCGGCGAGAGCCTGGTTTGCACAGCACCCGAAATGTTTTTTGTTTCAAAAGATGAAGGTCGTTGATTATAAAATGATCGAAGAGTTTAATGCCCAAGGACATTACATAAAACAATAATAATCTCATTATCTTCTATAGTAGTCTGGTGTGTGTGTGCGTGTGTGTGTGTGTGTGTTAGGTAGATACTACAGAATGCCCCGCATCAAGCAACCCCCACTGGATAGCTGGATAGCTTCTTCGCATGGCCGATGCAATCCTCGTAACGCCGGCCGTGAACTCGCGAGGACTTTTCCCCAGACGCGTCGAGGATGCGCCGTTCGCCGGCGCATGCGCGGGGCGTCCACGTCCCACTTCCGCGCGTTTACTGGAGCGCGTAACGCGGTCGATTTCCTCCTGCAGTTTCTCCGCGATCGACGCCCCTCCGCCGCCGCTCCCACGGGGGCTCCCGAACCCACACACACACACACACACTGCTGCGAACGGGCGGCGGAGGACACGGAAAGGGGCCCAGCCCAACATGATAGTGGATTAAGTTAAGTTAATGCCTTATTTTTCGTGGCGAGACTCGGGCCATGAGGCCCGCTCTTCCGTCTGACCACGCAAATGTCGCTACGCTCCTTTCACCATCTAGCGGAGAAAGAAGGTATTATCTAGGGCTACGAAACAGGCGATTTGAATTTAGCTCAGAGACTTCATTTAGACTTGAGGATCTTTTACATGAAATAAATCTACTAACATGGGACAGCCGGCTTTACTTCCCTCCGAAGGAAGTGGATGATTTAAAAAAAAAAAATGTTGCGTCAAAGTGGACGCGACGCGTCTCCAAGGCCCCTGCGAGGCGTTGAGCGCTTTGCGCTGGGGAGTCATCCTCCAATAATATTATCTGTTATGTCACGTCTCGTCGCAGTCAGTTGTCAAGAGGACCGCCAGGTAGCATCTCCGGGTACGCGCCTCCTACTACGCGCCCCTGCGTCACTATCCAGCTGCCAGAACTGGGAAGGAATAAGGATGTGGGTAGGGTTTAGGACACTTCATAGGGGGTTGGAGTAGGCCTTGTGAAGCAGCCAAACGCGTTTTGTTGCAACAAATTTCAGATGAGATCACGGAAATTTCAGGGCGATCGACCGATGATTTGCCCGCGGGTTTCAAATCTGATACGGCATTTGCACGCGTTTTCATCATTAACTTCGATTTGGGTGAACGAGCCAGGAAGATAAAAGATAAAATGAAAACCAAAACATTAGCTCTATATCGATAATGTTTTGCTACTTGTTTACTATGCCAGTTCCCATTTTTCTCAATAATTAAGGTATGCAAGTTTTTAGGAAAAAGGTCCACACAATTAATTTCATTTTTACAATATATATATATATATATATATATATATATATATATATATATATATATATATTGATACATTGATAAAGCACCAATTCAGACACATAGAAGACTAAATTCAGGGCTTTGAATTCACTTGCGAACACGAATTGTCGCCCGTTCCATTCATGTCATATCTGCATTGTATAATGTGTACTTTAAATGCAATGAATTCAGCGCCTACATTTGTTTGCATCCTTCATCCATATGGACAGTAATTCTTCATTTCCCGGTAGCAACAATCTGACAGCGAGCTGCGTAGTTCGCGTGGTTCATGTGGGTCACTCCTCGTTTGCAAGGGATAAGACGAGTTGAAAATAGCCCTCTTTCAGGGCTGAACTTCCTGTTCCCAATAAGTTGCTTTTGACTAACAAAGAAGACGAGAATGAAAAAGAAACCACCAAAGAGACGAAAGACGTGATTGTGGTAATGGGCATGACGTGAATTGTGGTTATAGAAGATCTCCAAAGAGATGGAAGTCGTGAAAGACAGGTGGAATTGTGCAGGCGGAAGTGGTGATGTTGACAGATCGTAAATTTTACGTAAGGAAAACCCGTTACATTCAGAACTATTTTTTAGTGAATTAGAGTATTTGTTCGTTATAGTCTCAAGGAGACAAGTGTCGGGTTGCTACATCTGAATTATTCGACGCTTCTAAGTTTTGTGTCTAGCGCTGCAGTCATATGATAAAGCATTAACCGTCACTGTGCAGTATTTGAGCCCTTTTTAACAAGTGAACTAATTTCTTACGACAATTGTTACAAGTCATCTGAACGGACGGCCGACAAATTGTCATATAGAGCAGCATTGAGACATTGTAGAATTCTGAGTTGTGAACACTAAAGGCATTCAAGTAATTGGTAAAATAAAACAAAAATAAACAACTGGATGGCCCGAATCCCCGAATTAGTTTCAGATTCATCATTAATAACTTCATGTTAATTTTCAACAGTCTCCAAAGTTACAAAAAGTAAAAAATCCTGTGAAGCCTGCAGTAAGATCGGATTGTGCGTAAGCCTCACGTTCTATATTTATGTAATTTCTTCCCATAACATTAAATAGTCATTTACAGCCTACACGGAAAATTTTTTGGATCATCTAGAGACATTTCAAAATATCCCGATTTAAGGAGCTGATCGTGGGCCTCAGGACGCAGCTAATGAAGTCGACACCTGCGCTCTTTGCTCTCTAAGTTTTTCGGTTTTTTAGTGTTCTTTTTGCCTTAATTTAAATCCCACTGACGCGCTACCTTGGAGCATTCAGAACGCATTGGCGATTGCGAATCGAATTACAAAAGAAGAGACATTTTCATTAAGAAGCAATGGAAACATTATTGCTCTACATCACACTTCTAAGCAGACTTTCCAACAAATTCAAATGGCGTAACAATGAACACGATATTTGCAACGTTTGGCCTCGATGTTCTGCTGGATAGCGTTCGTCCTTTACAAATCGAAGAAGCCTGAAATTGAACTCTGATTTTTCCCGCGTGTCTAGCCGTGCTGTAGCTATTGAGCTATCGTCACGCTATTCGGAAGGCGTCCTTTTAGTTCATAGCAACATACGTTTAACCGTTTAATAGCCCAATAAACTGTTTAAAAATCTGAAAGTACACAACACTGGACATGACAGACATCTAGCAATTGTTTCCTCCCCGGTGTGCGCATCCAGTGGACACTTGAACGCATTCGAAGGTGAGAAAAGAACGAAAACCACACATCGAGTAGGGGTAGATAACGAAGCGGAAGGTCCGTTTGCAGACTCGAGGGACGAGCGCCGTGGCCCGGGCGCGGGGCGTGCGGCGGGTCGAGCGAGGAGCGTGCGGACGTGACTGCGACGCACGTGCCGTGCCTCTCCCCAGCCGGTCACGCCCTGATTCACGACCTGGCGGTCTCTGCCCTCGCCCGCCCCGCCGCGCCCCGCCCCTCCCTTCCCCCTTCTCCCAACCGACCCACCTCGCCCCGCTCCGCCCCGCTCCGGCGCTCGGCACGGGGCGCTGTGTTTCGGCAACGGGACCCCGCCTCCGCTGCCTCGCGCCCCGCCCCGCGCCCCGCGCCCGGCCCGTCTCGCTCGCCGCGGAGCGACGTGGCGGCGGCGGTGGCGGCAACGCCGGCGGGGGACGGGAAGGTTGGTGCAGCTCACGGTGTAAGATATATAGGTGTGTTCACTCCCAGTCTAAAACTGAAGCTTATGTAAGGCTAGTTCTCACAATTCTCGCATAGAAGCGCTGCGATCTTTGGGTCTCATTGGCAAGGTCGTGATTGGTCGTGATCCATTCGACAGCTCTGCGGCCAACTGATTTCTTATTTCAAGTCACTGATTTGTCGCTTCGAGGAATTGGTAAAGCCTAAAGCGAACAGTTACGAAAATGGGTAGGAAATGTTTTGTAAAACTGTGTAACAGCCACAGTTTCACATGTCGTCTTGAGATGTATATATTACACCGCAACCCAAACCGATCGTGCGCACCGTACGGACAAGCGAGGAACGAGCCTCAAACTGGCTTCAGAAAATTTGCCCCAAAGGCGGCTAGTTGACACACCTGTGTATCTTACATCGTGGTGCAGCTCCAGGAGATTATGCCTGCCGCCGTCAAATATACACCCGGGTCCCGCAGCGTAGTGGTGACGGTGGTAGATGCGAGCTGCGTGATCTGCAAGTTCGAATCCCGCCGAATGTTTGCTTCTGTGTTGTGACATGGTGGTTTGGGCCTGGCTCAAATCACCATGTACCACTTTCAATACTCCACTCCTCCTCAGACCTCTCCCTGCTTGAATATTGTGGATGCGACTGCCTGCGTGTCAGGGGGAGAAAGGCTCCGTCATGGGGTGAAGGGTCACAGCGTGAGCACCCCCGACCGCCACCCCCCCCCTCTCACCACCTTTCAAGGGTTCAAGCGCAGCCACGGGCTTACGAGCCCCGAGCGGCCGGAGTTGAGCGCTCAGCCACAATGGGCTTAGGAGACTCTGCGGAGATAGGGAGTGGTTTCTACTGTCAAGGGACACGAAGGGGTCAAAATGACAGGGGTTTTAACAGAGGGCACGGAGCGTCAGCTGATAACCGAGAGGTTAGTTCATGTAAAACGCCCGATGATGGTAATAAAATATGTGACAAGGGTAAGGCGAGCAACGACAGGGTCTGTAATATTGTGGGAAGGGTTACTTTGCGGGTGCGTAGCTGAGGAGTAGGTGGTTGTCAATGAGACTCGCGGCGGTGGAAGAATACAAGAGACGTCTGGACGATGCAGCGCAGGGTGGTAGAAGCAGCAGAGTCGCGCCTGACGATAACGGAACAAGTGCTGCAGGCAAATGAACGAACAAAGACAGTGGCGCTAGAAGTAGCGGGGTGAAGGAGTAACGTTACGTAGGGTCCTTCTTTGAAAACTCAAAATGTTTTGGTGTAATGGCAGGACGTCGGGTTATGCGAGTTCATGAGCTTGCAAAGTCATGCATTTTTACCATATTGTAGCTCACAATACAGTTTCTCATGTATTTTCCAGGACACGCTCGTTAGATTCCATAAGATCCATCGACAATTACCGCACCGTGCGCTGCAATGTGGGAATTTGTTGGCAGATGTCAGAACCTTAGTTGAGAATCCAAAGATGAAGCAAGTAGGCACCATCGTTGACAAAACTTCGCAGTTGAACGGTTCCGAAAGCGAATTTGTTTACGTAGTATATTCCAGTGAAAACGCCAGCAGACTGTTTGTTGGCGTGGGCACCACCATGTGTCGCAAAGCTCTAGAGAAGAAATCACAAGAGAACACAAGGGATATCACCAAGTTTCGGATCGTGTACGTGCTTTACAAACGCGAACAATTTAATTCCATGAGCATTGTTTGTTAAGACATCGTCTTTTAAGTAAAGAGAACAATTTCGCGAGGTTACGAAGTTTACTAACACTTGTTTCAGAAGCAGAAAAAATTAACCCAAAATATAAATGTTCTCTTTTGTTTTTTACTCAATTTTCAAATTTACTGGAAAGGAATGCAAAATCAATCTCTGTTTAAATGCATTATGAGGGTTTAAATAAATTTCTAGTCATAACTTCAAATTCCCCCACAGGTTAAAAAGTCTTTTTGTGCGTCTTAGAGTATAAACGCCTTCTACCGGTGATGAAATTTTCGAAAGGAAACATAATTATGTCAGTGATGAAACACCTTCGCCATTGTGAAATTTGCTGTCGCAACATTTCAACATGAACCTTCTCGCTTCTTTGAATTGTTAGAAAAATATTCAGATAGCACCACAGAAAATATTGAAACTTTCGAAAGACTACATTCGGCAGGGCTTCTAGAGCTCTCAGTACCCCAGATTTAGTCACGGAATCGGTACAGGACTGAATCACATTTTCATCTCTTTGTGTAATTCCAAGGCAAATCATTTGGATCGTGGTTTTCATTTCTTTCGGGCGATTCTAACTTTTTATTCTAGAGTATTTATTACATCGTCAAATCAATTTACCGTTCGCCGCTATTCACCACTGTGTTTCTAGATGTGGCGATTAAATTTTCTTTGTTTTTTACTTAATTTTCAAATTCATTTGAAAGGAATCAATCTTTATTTAAATATGATAGTGTTTAAATAAATTTCTAGTCACAACTTCAAAATCCCCCACAGGTTAAAGTCTTCTTGTGCGTCTTATAATATAAACGCCTTCTGCCGGTGACGAAATGAATCGATTAATACTTAAACTCAATTACGCGTTTTTCAAGAAGTAAAAAAAGAAAGGATACGGAAAAGTCGAGGTATGCGAGAAATCGAGGTCTACGGATTTCGTGGCCTGGCGGAAGGGGGCGCGGAGAAGCTGCAGGTTCCGGATCCTCTTAGCGCAGATCGCTCTCAGCGCCCGCGGCGGCGGCGGCGGGCACAGTGGCCTCCAAAGGCCGCGGCGATTGCCAGGTCGTTGACCCCACCAGCTGACTACGCCGCCGCCGCCGCCGCACGTGGTCGCTCTCACAAGCGCCCAGACGGGTTAGGAAGAAACGCTCGTAAAGAGGCTCGGGAGTTCGCTCGGGCGGCGTGACGAGGCAGCGCGCGCGGACGGCTTTTCGGGCCGAGGTGTTGCCATCGGCTCTTTTTTACGCGAGACGCTCGGAAGACTTCTCGGATCAACTGTTTCTCGAAGGGCTCACACGATGCAGGGACTTTCGTGAGCTCCTCTGTTGCGATTTTTTTTGTCGTTTTGGGTATCAGAAACAGCTATAGAGAAGAAAGGGAAACATTGCACGTACTATCAAAATAGCATATGTGATCGTAATTCAGTTATGGTACGAAAGCCTTATTGGAGACACTACTTGTACCTACGATGTTCAACTACAGGAAAAAATAAGTTGAAACGGCAGTATTAAATCATTTGAAAATATTAATTGATAGTAGTACTTGCAAGTCAGGTCGAATTATTACTCTATAATATTAAGGACTTCAAGCTCAGAGTAGCGAACAGCAATCGAAAGCAAAATCGACCCTTCGCGCATCTGCAGTTCGTCACGCATGGACAGACGCTCAAAAGTGCTCAAGAAAATCGAGAGGTCGCTGGCCAATCCTACACGCTACGTCTTTCTTAAAGCCTCCATTATTTAATATTTATTTTATCGGTACATTTAAGACATGAGAATGAATTTCCCTGACAGGCAGGATTAGTGATTAGGCTGCATTGGTGAAAAGAACAAACCAGCCTGATCACCAGTATGATTTTGAATCGTATAAAATATCAAATTCTATTACTCCTTTTACTGCGACAACAGCAGGTCACAGGACGCGACATTTTACCTGTCCTATCATGTGCTCACTTTTCTCTCTGAACCTCACAAGAAGCCCTTTAATCAGAAAGGTACAGGTGTGAATATGACATTCCACTCGATATTTGGCTATTTATACATCTTCCAGTAGGCCTCCGCACTCTGAAAAGTATCACAAATATATTTTTTCTGTGTTTTATTTGAGTACAAATACTATTAAGAAACGAAAATAAAATTGAATAAAAATTTTCAAAATTGACAAGACTTTTTGATTGATAAAATTGTGTTTGGGTTTAACATAAAAATGTCATATTTTCGTGTAATAATTAAATTAGAAGTGCCAACAAATTGATAGATAATTGTTAGTACAAAATTTTACAAGCGTTTTGAAAACGCTGGAAAGTTCAATGTTTATTGTCAGCTGAAGGCGTAGTGATACAACTTCACTCTTTACACAAATGTAATTTTCCCCATTTTGAGGTCAACGCAAGTGGTTTACTTTTATTCTATTACAAAACGGCGTAGCCGAGAGAGCACATGATTAATTTGGCGTATCACTGTTTAGTTTACCAAACGTTGAATGCAAAGTAATTGAACTGCAAAGTAATTTTAGAAAAAGTAATGGTCAATAATATTTGGAAAATTTCTAATTTGTTTCAGAAATACTAAAAACCATAAGTATTTTAAAGAAAATTGAATATACAATCTGTTGGACTAATATTGAAGTAACAATTGTATTAAGAACAAAATCCAATCTCCAAGAATGCAGGCATTGGAGAAGTTAGGAAAAGAACATTTGCAATTTTTGAAAATTCAGAGTAGAAAATTAAACATAATCAGTATTTGAAACTCCAGTTTGTTCTACTTAAGCCATAAAGTAAAAGAGTATCACTTTTGAGGAAATTTTTTTTGCACGATTTAGTACGTTGTTGACTAAAGGAGAGAGAGAGAGAGAGAGAGAGAGAGAGAGAGAGAGAAAGAGAGAGAGACGATTTTAGAAAAAAATATGTATCAGCGGGTCTCAAAACGATCATTTCCGACATTTCGAGATAGATTTTTTGGAGCTTCACTACCTCTATATGAGAAAGTAAGCGGGATCATATTCTGCGTCCATCGATTTGGCTCGCCGAACTTGTTCTAGTGGTGTATGTTCCTCAAAGTAGGCTTTGTTTGTTATTCCTCAGAGAAACAATATAATCTACAATAGTTTCTTATACGAAAATCATGCAATTTTGTTGACCAACTCCCTTCCCAATTTTTTGTAACTTTAATTTTAACTTTATGGCTCAAAATCTCAAATGAAGTGGCAATAGAGTTGTACCACTATTAAAATAGCGCCTTCAGTTGCAATGAACGGGGACGACGATGAAACCTTAACTTAAAGCGAGAACGACAATCTTTAATTGCACGCGTAAATTTGACCCACTGTTCGAAATTCATGAATTAGCATTCTACTTTTTCACAGTGATAAGAGAAAGATATGAAAACTAAACCAGTTGGCGAGGCGAATTAGAGAGGAAAGAGAATGGGAGAGGAGTGAATATGACACAGTGAGAGGGAGAGACAGACTGACGCCGCGTAGGGGAAAGAGTTTGAATGGAAAAATGAGGGAACAGAGGATGCAGAAGGGAAAGAAGAACTTGAAGGAGGTCGATTAGATCGACAGTAAATCATTATTTGTTTCCAGGTGTGTGTAATACCTAGGTCATTAGTGCCGTAAGTGTAGTGCACGTTATATTACAGCGTGTGGCAGAGTTTATCATGCACTGGAACTTGAGATCGGACCTCCCGCCTACCCTACACTTCGACTTTCGTCGAGTAATTTTCAGTCCTCCAGATTTATCTTCAGCCTCCATACCTCCTGGACCCTCCTTATACCTCCTGCATAGCAAGTTGAGATGGGAGAAACAAACAATCTTCGTAATGGGTAAGGCTTGGAGGTCTTTGCATTTCGTCATGAGAAATCTTAAAAAATGGAATACGACAAAGAAATCGCGTATACCACGCTTGTTATGACGGTAATGGAATACGGAGCTAGTTGTTGGGATCCGTACAGAATATGGCTTAAAAAGATCCTAGAGAGGATACAAAACAGAGCGGCAAAATACACTTTTCGGAAGAACATACCTGCGCATTGGGAATCATTAGAACACAGGAGGAAAAGGGCACGACTTTGCGTAATGTATAAATCTTACACTGGTGGCTCTGCATGGCAGGAAATACGGGGAAGGCTAGGTAAACCAGATTTCTTTAATAGATTTGATCATAATATAAAATTAGAACAAGAATTCAAAGAACGGACATAGGCGAATACTCCTTTGTAAACAGAACAATCGTAGATTGGAAAGATTCGCAGCTTTTGAGGCTTTTATCTCTACACTTCCAGGTATACATCGCCTCTGTCGGAACACGCATTAAGCTCCCATCTGGTCTCCCAACATGTGTAGTAGTGTTGAACTTGGTGTGTGAGGAAGGGGAAAAGAACGAAGACGGAAATATCGCGCGCGGCCCGTGGTCCGTTTCTTAAGGTACGGCTCCAACATTCGCTTGGCATTGATCAGAGAAACCATGGAAAGATTCTATGAGAGCAGCGAGACGCTAGAATTTTTCTCCGGACAGTGGTTGATCGAATAGGAAGAGAGACGGGTGGACTTGATTTATGCAAAAATGTGGGGCTGCCGTGAAGACGCGAGGCGCCGTATCGCCGTGGGCTATACTTCGTTTTTTCTAATGTGGTCGATGACGTTAGGTCATTATTACATACCTCCTGCCTTATAAAACGAATATTTTTAACAGTGGTAAGCACATTTCTGAAAACACGAGCTCCGTTGAGGACTTTTATTTTTTATTTATTATTATTATTATTATTATTATTATTATTATTATTATTATTTCAATGAATAGTACATGGTTCAGTATTTACTACTTTTTCACATGCAATTGTTCTAACTTACAGTTAATCTAACCTAAAACTAATTCCAATCTAACTACATAGTTGGCTAAGGATGCTCATTGAGCACCTACGCTTAGCTTACATCTGAAAATATATCGAGGAAGGAAGGTGTGTAGTGGATGTCTATTGCGGATTCGGATCGGAAATTCATTGAGTGTGGCTGGGTTGTAGTGGGCTATTTGATTTATTGAGGATATATTTGAGTAGAAATTGTTGGAGAGATGAGCGATGTGATGATTGATGGTTGGTAAATGTAATTCTCTGTGTAGTTGATCATTTTAAATGAACGATGGGGCGTGAGTGGCTAATGTTAAGAATTTGTTTTGCATTATTAGAATTTTATGGATGTTTGTCTGTGAATCGTTCGTTCAGAAGGGGCAAGCATTTAAGAGTCTGATTTAGAGGTCTGATTATTGTCTTGTACAGGGCAATGGCATTGTTTAAGGAGAGATTGCTTTTGTGATTTAGTAGTGGTTGGAGTTGAATTAATTTGATTTTGGTTTGTCGATGTTGAGAAGGACGTTCGCGAATTATAAAAAGATTCATTTTATAAAGCAGGGGGTCTAATAATGTCGTAATGTCATCGGCCACGTTAGAAAAAACGAAGTCTAGGAGCGCGAGGGCAGGCGTCCAGGAAGCAGCGGCAGGGGAGAAACTCCGCTCGCAAGAAGAGCAGTGTGTCACTGTCGGTCTTAATTTCTCTTACGACTTTACGGTCATTACTTCAAAGTAGTACGTCGCGAGAGGAGACGTGAGGAGAGCGCAGCGGGACTGACGAGAGGGGGGGGGGCGCTGCCCACCTCAACCGTCGGGGCTGAGCACCGATTTGCGAGGTCGTTCGCTTGGCTTCCTGTCTGTCTCGATTCGCTCACTGATGTTTCTGGGCGTGTCGACTGATGAGATCTTGAGTCCCGTGAATGTTTTATTCCGGGGGGATGTTTTATTATCCCTAGCTAGATGCAAGACCGGATGCCGACTTACACGTTGGCTTGCTGGGAGTCCCTGCCTCCAGGTGGTAGCTCCCTGCCGGGGTAAGCTCTAAGCCCCGAACTATACTTGGGCTTTTTATTTCTTGACGCGTGGGGTCTCGTCTTCACGATGGAATATCTCACGGTATTTCGTGTCGTTCTTGATCGTGCCGCTAGGAGTCGCTTGATCGCCAGCACTGCTCGATACAGTCGCGATCATGAGACTCATGGCGGCACGACGGAGAACGACGCGCAATACCGTGCATTTTCATCCTGAAGACAAGACCCCCACGCGCCAAGCAATAAAAACCCAAGTATTAAAACCTCGACATACATGGTAGCATAGTACGTAAGTGTACACGTGCGTGAATAAGGGGAGAGGAAAGGACGAGAAAGAGCAGATCGCGCACAGTCAGAAGCCCGTTTGTTAGAGTAATGCACTTGCCCGGCATTGACGTGAGAAATCACGTCCGAGCAGCCGGCTGCCTGAATTTTCCTCCAGACAGCGGCTGAATGCGGCCTAGTTATATAGTTTACGTCAAAAATCCGTCACCGTCGAGACTCGAACTCCAGAACCCTCCAGTCAGATCCACTGCAGAGACAGTGGAAGGGCTGGCCCTGAGCGAACCTCAGCCGGTGGCTTTGCAGGAATCTTCCCCTTTACTTAAAGAAGCTCACCTCTGTTTCAACGTTGTGACCTTTCATTCTCACATTCTTTTATCTTTTTTGTGCATTTCACTTTGAGTTTCTGGACTCACCTCTCGCCGATGCGATGCCTCTTTCATCTCGAAAAAATCTGTTCCTTTTGTGGCGCCCTGACGCGAGTCCCTGAGCGCTGCCTTTTGTTCCCGCAACTCGTGTCTCCTTTAAAACCGCTGGCTCCCATCCAGCCCTCACACATTGACCGGGACTCCCCTTAGCCCCAGCTCCGAGTCGAATCTTGTGTCTCCACCCCCTCCCAACGTCTGCCTTAATTCACTGCGCGGAACCCTTTGCTCGCTGAATTTGCGCTTCTTTCCTTCATTTTCACGAATCTTCCAGAATCCGGTACTTCGAATCTCCTTAGTTTCGTTCTCTTGTTCTTTTTCTTTCGCGACTTCAGGAACCACCTCCTTGTTTCTACTCTCCCTTTTTCGCTCCCTTATCCCCTTCTTTCTCTCCCACATCCCCTTCATTCGCAAATACTCGCCCAAATTTTCCAGCCGTCTTCATATCGCCGTCATAGCCATCATTTGCCAGTTTTCGCCTCCAAATCTCTTTCTTGTCCGCTTCCTCTATTTTTCGTCGCGGGCGCCCACACTCTTGGCGACTGCTCGGAGTCCAGGACCTCATAAATCGAGTGACAATGATAAACTGCGGCGTCCGCCCACCGTTCTCCATACAACGAAACAGAAGGAGGTTGAGCGAGCGTTTCAGGGAGACTGCAATAACAATGTAAGGAAGAAAAATGTGAGTGGAATGTAATGCACTGTGATAAATATGAGATACAAAATTATATTAATCTAATATTCTCTTTTGTTTTCAGACAAAAATATCCGCGAAATTGTTTAAAAATTGTTTACTATTTAATATTTTTCAAACAAAGTATGTCTTTCTCTCCCTACACTACGTTCATATTCATTCTAAATACTGCTCTCACATAAAAAAATATTCTTGTATATAAAGTGCAAATATTTGTTGTCATTTATCTCAGTGTTGTCCTTTGTATGGCTGAAAATGCTTTTTCAATGTTTCACCGCTGTCACTTATGTTTAATGTAATTACGAATTAAAAGTTGTTTCTTATCTTAATATACTTAAGTCACTATAATATCATTCCATCTCTTTTTCTGATACTACATTTTTTAAAATAAATATCAAGAGTTTGTAGAGTATATTACAGGAAAGGATAATCTGCGACATATTAGTCTCAAGTTGTATTTGCTTTTAACTTACGCGCAAAATTGTGAGTGGTTATGCACGCAAATATTATGCACAAATCTTCCTTCAAAACAAAATCATACAATACGTAAACAAACTACACACTGAAGTTAAGCATCGCAAGTTTCGAATAAAGTGAACTATCTCGCGATGTATAAAAGCTCAGAAAGAAACTACCTAGAGCAATAGAATGTTGGCTCCTGTTTACACACGTTATTATTTCTGATTCTCACCTTAACGACGAAGATAGAACAGCGGAGTCATTTTGTTTTGCCTCGTACAGCATCCTTGCACCAGAATGACGAAACTGTCCATATAATGAATTTTCACTCACAATATCAAAACCGAAAGGAAAAAAAGAATAAAATAGAAACCAAAACATAAATATGCTCAATGAGCTACCGTCACCATGGATCCAACTTCACATATTGAGTAATAACAAATACTTTCAATTTTGAGATTAATATTTTTCCGGTAGATTATATGGTTCCTTTGGTTTGACATATGGAGACAAGTGAATGTGTATGGAAAATTAGCTGATGTTAAGTGCCCCTTTAGCCCTACGTGGTTAGAAGGTTGCATGGGAACAGTTTTGTAAACAAACACACATGGCCATCTATTACTAACATTACCTACGTTTACGTTATTTATTTACCTAAATACAGCAGACAAAGTGCTTTTGCTAATGCACAAATGAACTTTCGCCATTCTGCAAACTCGATAGCAAACCTGAAGAACTTGATTGACGTCTGATCCTCTAACATTCAGAATCAAAATTTGGTATTTTCATCTTCGCTTCTGAAAACAAAATATCACAAAATGAGTCTTATTCTCTCTTGTACGCACACATTTTGATTTCGTCAGCAATAATTTTGTAGTCGTCATCTCAATTAACACATGATGAAACTTCATTTTCAGAATCAAATTCAGGTTTTCCTTTCAAATCACCTTCTTTTGAGATTTTGGTCTGTAACGTAATTACCATTGCACCAGCACCATCATGGCCATCTGAAAATAAGTTTCTTGTAGTGGCTGCCTTGTAATTAAAAGACAGGTTGAATTTGCAAAGGTATTTTCATTTCCGCGCATTTGTTCCCTTCAGATGGAATTTGCTCATTCGAATATCGAACCAAAAGAATCGATCGAATAACGTTGCAAAAGTTTTTTTTATTAAAATTAAGCTGAGTTCTCACCTTCAAAAATGCATCAAACTTCCCACAATTTCGGTAAATTCCATATTTCTCTGATCATTAAATAATGATTTCGAAGACAACTCTTGCGTAAAAATATTGTTTTAAATAATTCTTTTATTCAAGACTGTCTGGAGAGTATCTCATTGTTGTACAATTTTATTACAAGAAACTTGTTAATTCCAGGATTCTGATAAAAGCGTCCTGAATTGATTTTTTTTACTCCACTGTCACCATCGTATTACTAAGTAACTGTTATTCATCAAGAACCAAGGAGCCTTGTATTATATTAAAAGTTTGTGACTTAGTATTGTTTAACCTGTTACAGATCACGTTTGTCAACGCATACAGCGCTGTATTTGTGGCTCAAGTCCAGTCTTCATCTAGCTAAGAAACAAACTACTATCAGCAGGCTACATAGCAAAGTTTCCATGCCAAAACATAATGAGTAAGTTTTCAAACATGCACTAATCAACTGATATTTTATTGAAACTATTTACATTAATTGTAATTAAACAATCTATTAAAGAGCTGTTTGACAATACTTTCCACTCATTTCTGAAAAGAATGGGAAAAGCACATTTTCTGTGACATTTGTTAGCCCTCTCCAATCTCGCCTCAAACAAAATTCTCTACATTTTTTCACATTTCTAACTTCTGATTATAAAGAAAAAATGTCAACAGTCGCGGCTCTTCTTTTAATACAGCAGGCGAGGTTCCCATCATCTCCCAATTATATTCCATTTCAAGATCCATTACATCGATAGAACCTGGCATTATCATTAAAGAAAACAGAAGAACAACGATCAACAAGTATGAGGCCATGTAAGCAGAACAAATGAGTGATAACCGCGCTACATTTCATGTCAGTGATATTATTTAATTACAGGAAAACCTGCCTAAAGAAGGGTCTCGAATAAAATATTGTACATCACACGTCAAAAGCCCCTTTTCATGACTTGACTGTATTCTCCGCGTTGGCCTGCCGGCCTCAATGGATGAACACTTCTCTCGTCATGAAAAGATCGACATTCTTGCCTTCTGATATAAATTACTATTGAGTTCTTGTAATAGTACACCAATTGTCTCAGATAAACAGAGATTCATGTTCTCTCCTGGTGTTCAAGCGCCAAAAAATATTGACCGTAATAGTTATAAATAACAGACTAAATATCGTTCCAATACTCGAATGGTTATCGAACTCGGCTTAACGGACTTGCTTGATAATTATCTAATCTCTCATTGTAATAATGTGATGTCTTACGATGCTTATGTAGTAAATAACTACTGTGGTAATATTATTTTATTTTATAAGTGGTTGAAGGACACCATTATTTGCAAGTTAGTTAATAATTCACGAATATCAACGCGAGTGTATTATTACTAACTAGCATATCTACTTTCGTCCACGTGTAATATACAATGTTGTATCTTATGCGATCGCCTTTGAGCTCACTCCTTTCTACAAGAAGGCGTAATGATTAAAGACGTAATGATTAGAGACGAGGAAAAATACGTAGTATTAAACGTCAAAATATGTACATAAATATGTAATGAAAACAGTCAGAATATGTAATAAATATGTGAAATCGGATATAATATGTGAAATTAACATTCTCTAATTAAAAGTCACATACATAGCAAAAAATTACATTTATAAAAACTGCTCACTTCACATCACACAACTTTCTCGTCAGTAGTAAAAGAGTAATTTATTGTAATCCAGGACCGTTGTTTAGCAGCCAGACTAATCGCAATAGAAGCCATCGCACAAACTGGCCAGATCTACGACCAGCAAACATACACTGAAGCATCTTCATCGAAGTGTTACATGTTGGCGATCGCAAATTTTTCTCAAAAATTAAGGCTACATATCACAAAACGTGGTGTCAATGATATTTTGGACACGTAGATTTCCCCAATAATGTAGGAAAAATGCTGATTTAAAAAAATAGATATTTTCGTCAACAAATATGAAATTAAATTTAAGAAAGGTGATACAATAAGAAAATATATTGTGAAAAAAGCAAAATATGTAAAATATGTGATATAGTACTAAATATGTAAAAATATATAACGAAAAAATTCGATATATTGTTACGAGAGCTATGATTCGCCAAGATTATAATTTTGAGAACGGTAAGTAGAAAGATAAAAAATATGTAATTACATAAAATCCGGTCTCTAGTAATGATGAAAGGAATTGCACTGATTTCGACGGTACATTAAAGGCTTTGGAGGGAAAAGTAGAGTTGATAATGGCTGTCTGTTGTGAGAAAATGGAAGATATTCCTAAATGTACGTATTAAAAGTGAAGTTGCAAAAGCTGTGGAAGATTTACTACCCAATAAATCTAAAGAAACATAAAGTAAAGAAAACAAATTCCAGAAGTGGAGGAGAGAAAGAAATGTTAAGAACGTATGCAAGGTTGCTATATTAGCTTATTTTGCAACGACAGTAAGCACCAATACTTCATGCAGGTTCGTAGAAATATATACGAAAGGTGCTTAATACTTTGTTGTTTGATGAGTATTGTAAGTAAATGTGTTATTTTCATTATTACATTATTAAGTATGTGTTCCTGCGAATATATTCCTTCATTTTTTTAAATAAAATAATGTTTTAGTGTGCATAATATTGTTCAGTTTGCTGGCAGCAGTTTCGCTGCTATTTATCGTGACAATTGACAAGCACTTTATACAAGGCTATAATAAGCAGTCATTTCACCGACTCCGAACACGCAAGAAAACAGCGTAGAAAGGCAATCGGATAAATTAAAATAATTTTTGGGACAGTTGAATTAGTACGGCAGAAGCAAAGAACGTAACGCTCTATTTATTTGAAAAATGGTTAAATGTTGAGTGTACTAGAGAATCCTAGTCTTAGTTATTGAACCAATTACTTTAACTACGTACTAGGAAACGTGCCCAGTAGAAAATTACTACACTAATGAGAAGGAGCATAATGTTTATGAGCAAACGACTCCTCCAATAGATTCTATGCGTGAAGCAAAACAGTTCTTAATGAAATGGGCCATTTTAGGTTTACTCAGCTGTCTCTAAATATAAATATTTCAATACAAAGGGCTAGCTTTCAATATAAAGGACAAAGGCAGAAAGCGACAAAACCATGATAATTTATTATACATGCAAACCACATTTTGTCATGACTTCAATGGAATGGTATATTATGGTAATGATCCAGAATGTAAACATGAACTGCACTTGCATTGCCTGTCACTGGTCACTCTGTAGCCACAAGTTTCAACTCGAACATGAAAGTTTTAAAGTGAATATTTTAAAGTAAAGTAGATAATATCAATGAGAATGAAGGAAATAATAAATGAAATATCGTAGGTTGACATATTTTAATTAACTGGTATTATATATTCATTACTGAGGATTTCTTCGAATATTATTTTCCTTGTCTTCATTATCGGACGTAATTGTATACACATTACACAATCCGACTTTATCGTGAAGGTAGACTATTGAAGTGTCTTTCTTTGAATAACACCGTATTCAAAATAAATCATATAAAATTATGTGAACTAAGACTAAAAATAAGAATGAATCTTTGTAAGGGCAAATAATTATTTTTTTATGATTGGTAAAGTAACAGAGTTTCAATTTGGAGATTGACTCACAAGATACAAGTCTATCCACTACGTATGTTATTAATTTTTTTTCAAGAGCCGAAACGGTTACAGATCGTCAGGTCAAAATATATTAGGTCTAATGATAAAACGTCTAATTTTTTAAGTCTCATGTCAGAAGTTCTATGAAAATATGTCTAATAAAAATTTGGTCGAATTTTTAAAAATGTCAAAAAATATATGATGTAATTGTCAAAAATGTCCAATAAACTTCATCTATCGGACACAAATGTCTCTGTTATGCTGCAACAGAGATACATAACAAAAAGGTTCACCTATCATTTAATTCAGCAAGTAGGTAATGTAAATAAACTGATACAGGTGTTAAAATATTCAGTGTGTAGCTCAAAGACCGAAGGTTTAAGTTGATAGCAACACGATCTTTATAAATATAGTAATTTGCTACCATTCGGAAATTTTGAAAATTTAATTGACATTGTTTAAATATAGACTTCCGGTTCTCAGGCGTTTAAAAATGAAGAAAAAGAAACATTGTTATTACACCCTTGTATATCTGTTAGACCTTCTGTTCATCTCAGCAGAAATGACGGAAAATGACATTCTCTTGGCGCCCAGCTCCGCACCGCTCCTCCCAGGCCCGCCCCATGGCGCCCAGCACCGTTCCGCTCCTCCTAGGCCAGCCCCACGGCGCCCAGCACCGCTCCGCTCCTCCTAGGCCCGCCTCATGATGCCCAGCTTTGCTCCGCTCCTCCAAGGCCCGCCTCGTGACGCCCAGCTCTGCTCCGCTCCTCCTAGGCCCGCCCCACGGCGCCCAGCACCGCTCCGCTCCTCCTAGGCCCGCCCCATGACGTCCAGCTTTGCTCCGCTCCTCCAAGGCCCGCCCCGTGACGCCCAGCTCCGCTCCGCTCCTCCCAGGCCCGCCCCATGACGCCCAGCTTCGCTCCGCTCCTCCAAGGCCCGCCCCATGACGCCTAGCTCCGCTTCACTCCTTCGAGGCCCGCCTCACGGCGCCCAGCTCCGCTCCGCTCCCCCCAGGCCCGCCCCACGGCGCCCAGCACCGCTCCGCTCCTCCCAGGCCCGCCCACGGCGCCCAGCACCGCTCCGCTCCCCCCAGGCCCGCCCCACGGCGCCCAGCACCGCTCCGCTCCTCCCAGGCCCGCCCCATGGCGCCCAGCTTCGCTCCGCTCCTCCCAGGCCCGCCCCACGGCGCCCAGCACCGCTGCGCCCCTCCCAGGCCCGCCCCATGGCGCCCAGCTTCTCTTCGCTCCTCCCAGGCCCGAGCTCCGCTGCGGTCCTCCCAGGCCCGCCCCATGGCGCCCAGCTTCGCTCCGCTCCTCCCAGGCCCGAGCTCCGCTGCGGTCCTCCCAGGCCCGCCCCATGGCGCCCAGCTTCGCTCCGCTCCTCCCAGGCCTGCCCTATGGCGCCCAGCTCCGCTCTGCTGCTGCCAGGCCCGCCCCACGGCGCCCAGCTCCGCTCCGCTCCTCCCAGGCCCGAGCTCCGCTGCGGTCCTCCCAGGCCCGCCCCATGGCGCCCAGCTTCGCTCCGCCCCTCCCCGTCCCAGCCCTGTTCCTCTCCGCCCCCTCTCTCCCCGCCCCATAATGTCCAGCGCAGCTCTGCTCCTCCCCGCCCTGCCCCACCCCACGACGCCCCTCTCCGCGCTGCTCCTCCCCACCCCAACCCACGACGCCCAGCTTCGCCGCGCCCCGCCCCGCCCACCCCGCCCCCCAACGCGCGCCCGTGGAAGGAGGTTACGGCGTGACGTCGCGGGGTCGACGACCGATGGCGGCGCCTAACCCAGTGAGCTCTATTCTAACTGTACGCGCGCGCGCGGGCGGGCGGGAGGCGGAGAGAGGCGTTGGCGGTGGCGGCGGCGGCGGCCTTGCCACGTTTCCGGGAGAGAGCCGCCCCCGCTCCCGCCCCTCTGCCCCCCCTCGCTGAGTCCACTGGGTCCGCGGTGCCACCGCGAGAGACTCTTCCACGGCCTTTCGCAGACAGATGGGCCACGGTTGCTGAATTGTGGCGCACCTCCGGTCGTCGTATGATAGGTCGCGCTGCCGTCTGTGCGGCGCACAGAAGGATGCGCTCTGCCGCCGAGGTTGAAGCAGGAAACAGTCGAACGCCCAGCGCGCGCTCCGCACTCTTATTTCCATGACAAACTCATTTCCCTTCCTATGAGCCTAAGGTTAGCGTACGTGAATGTAACAACGAGATTAGATAAGACGTTCTATAATGTTGGTAAACAATGGAACTTATCTCGGAGAACATTTCTTTTAGGAGCCGTACCCTGCATTCTTTTTATTGCTTTAACGAATACAAAAGTCTCTCTGAAGTGTGCAGCTTCTCCCAGACATTTCCTCCCCTATAATTTTTATAGCACTATTTCACCATCCTTTAATCCATCCCCTCACACACCGAAAACTGCTACTAAAAATACGTTTATTGGCAAAGGAGTTTGGCGAATGCCAATTGTCCAAAAAAATCATCTGTCCCTGCTTGTCATGTGTGACTATTTACATTTAATCTTATCATCTTTTGCAACAGCCTTAAGGTTTCATGTCAGTTGGTGAAAATATTTTCAAAGTGGTACACACATTTTTGAAAATATGTCGGAACTGAACCTATAAGGGGAAAAAATGTTAGATTGATCAACAGCGGTAATTGGTTTCTGTTTGGGAACGCAGAGATACAGATGATTACAACAATACAGATTTCGAAATGTAACCCTCCCATGCTCAAATTTTACTTTTTGTAATGAACTCCTCTTGCAACTGACTAAATATAATTACGTACTTAGGGAATTTTGAGAAAATATTGTATTTATCTCTCGATGTGCTTAGTTTCTTGATGAAACAACGAGATGATAATAATCGATTCCGATAGGCGTCGACAGCGTGGCAGGCGCCAGCATCGTCTAGAAAACGAAACCGCGCCCCTCGCGCCGCCCCCGCCTCGCTCTCGCCCCAGCTCCCGCCCCGTCCCGCCCCCGCCCCCGCCCCGCCCCCGCCCCGCCCCCGCCCCGCCCCCGCCCCGCCCCGCCCCCTCCCCGCCCCCGCCACGCCGCCCGCCCCCGCCCCGCTTCCGCCCCCGCCCCCGCCCCAGCCCCGCCCCGCCTCAGCCCCCGCCCCGCCCGTCCCCACCACGCCGCCCGCCCCCGCCCCGTTTCCGTCCCCGCCCCAGCCCCAGCCCCGCCCCGCCCAGCCCCCGTCCCGCCCCGCCCCTCCCCCGCCGCTTCGACACGCTTTCCAGCGGCAGGCGGCGCCGCTCGCGAACAGGACGCGAAGTGCGAATCGGAACCGTAACCGTGACGCGCGCCGGATTCGACGAGAGTCAGCGAACCGGTTCCTTCTGGTGGCGGGCGGGCGGCTGGGAGAATCGGAAGGTCAAAGACCGCGGCTGACACTCAACGGGAGAGATCCCATTCTTCAAAATGGTCACCGGCTATTTGTTAAAATAATAATAAGAATAATAATCATAAACCAATGAAGTGGCTCAATGTATAGCGCGCTTCTCAGTCGAGAGGCCCAGGATCGACCCCCGGGCCGGCCATTCTGACCGAGCTTTTCCTTCGGTCATACAGGAGAATGCTGTGATGATTGAAAATCACCTCTCATCAACATCCTATCATATCTTAATTAATAATTCATGGCTTCAGAAACAGCAGTTCTAATGGCTGCTGAAGATCAGGTCTTGAAAACTCGACATTATGATAAAGCGTTTCTCAAAATTTCATGCCGCAGGGACATAAAAAGACACGACAGTGTGTATAGGTACTTCCACTGGCAATTATGTACCGCCCTCGAAGTTCCAAGCACATGCTCCAAGTGGTTTGAATGCACTCCGAAACTGGTGACGACTGTTGGACTGTGTACCATAGTGTACGACCAACTAATTCAAACTGATCGCAAGATTGTGACAAAGAAACCGGATATTGTTAATCGAGATTTGAAGAAAAAAATGTCTACTTGTAAATAAGTATTGCTGTGTCTTGCGGTAGAAATGTCATAACCAAGCAGGCAAAGAAACGTTTCACATACAAGAGTTTGGAAATTGAGATCAGCTGAATGTGAGGCGCAAAAGCACAGGTCGTACCGATAGTGTTCGGAGCTCTGAGATTTGTTCCGCAGAATGTGTGTAAGACCTTGTCTAAACTCCCAGGTCGTTCAAAAGATTGGGAAGTGTAAGAAATCGCTTTATTTGGAACAGCCCACATTTTGCGCAAAGTATTGTAGAGGCATCGACACATCTTAGATCTGCTCCTTAGGAAGCTGGTTGCAACCTGGAGTAGAGTTTATATTCTACCGACTCATAACATCTTTAGTCGTGAATTAGAGTAATAATAATAAAATTATTCATATTTACTTACACACATTTTTAACGCTCTTCATAGCCGTCACATGTGGCTATTTAATTATTTATATATTTCAATGAAAATAATCGTAATATTAGTTACCATGAGGAAAATACATTGTTTGTTCCTATAAATATTTTGTAAAGTTCATTTGATCTATATACACATGTCTAATTATTAACAGACCAATGTTTGGGATTTTTCTAAAATTTAACGGATAACTAACAGAAACTTGAAATTCTTCTCTACAAATAACAAAAGATATTGATAGATTTATGCAGCTATAAAAGTTTTCTTGAATAAGCGACGCACAAACACGTTTGATCACTGAGCGTATTTCTTGGCAACCGTCAACACTTTTCGAAAAGAAAGTCGTTCAACATTATATTTCATTCTTTATGAAACCAGAACATTTAGCACGTCGGACTTGGAAAACAACTTAAATTTACACGGTATTCAAAAAGACGTTCAAAGACCCGAAAAGCGTTGTAGAAAGTTTCATCAGTCATTTGGGGCGCGATTGTGAGGAAGTTCCATAAATCCCCGAGGAAGACAACGACTGTTCTGTTCGTCTCAGAATTCCCCAACAAATGTCGGCCCGCAGACAAAGAAAGGCAGTGAAGCAGGAAATCAAGTGAAAAGAAACGGATCTAAAGGTGGGAGGTCAGCTAAGGCCAAAAGAACAAGAGTTCAAATTGGAAGAGCAAGTATTAGGGAGAGTGCCTGTACACGGTTAATGAAATGAGAGACTACATTGATAATAAAGGACTGCCTGCGAGGTGTATAGTTGTAAGTATGACGAGAGGGAGAGTAGGGGCCTAAAATAAGACATTGGAGAGCGAGAAGGTACAAGAGGATAACCAGTACGAGAACGAGTAACAAGGGGGGGGGGGCGAGTACGTAAGTGGGCGAATAAGTGGGAGGGCGAATAACTGGTCGAGTAAACAGGAGATGAAGACACCAGGAGGGCGATCAATAGGAGTTCGTGCAAAGAGAAGGGCGAAGGTAAAGAAAGTGACAAGAAAGTAAGTATAGAAACAACAGGTAGCAAAGAAGGAAAAAACCACAACGAGCATCAAACTGGAAGACTAGAACCTGGATATAAGTGTGACTAGGGGCCATCACCCAAAATGACGAGTGGGTGACTACCAGTACCGTCTAGCGCGTTCTAAGCACTAGTACTGAGTACTAGCATCTTCTAGCACGCATCACTGCTGCGCAAATGACTACGACTATATTTCAACTTCCATGTAAACACATTATGTCTGTTGTAGTGAGGTGTAATATCCTTGCACTCTTCTTGAGTAACTAAAATGCAAACTGCTTCTCGCGTGACTGACAAGGCGTGTGAGCCAGGAGTGCAACGCGGGGCGCAAGTGAACAGGACCTCACTGACACAGGAGATTCATACACCCACGGTTCTTTCACGCACATGTTGCCGTCATGGATACTTGATTCCCGCGTGTTTGACACTAATGTGCCAAATGTTTAGAGCGCAGTGTTGAGAAATATCAAGCAAATCCACACTCGAAGTCACACGCGTTCCTGTCCTCGCACGCCAGTATTTGCTTTTAGTTTTCGTTACAGCATGGCTGCTCAAGTACAAGATTAATTGACTGATTGATTCTTTGTGTTTACGGGCGCGTCAAGTGATATGGTCATTTGTTACGCAATTGAAGAACATGTTGGACAACTTTCTGTACTGGCTATAAGTGTATGTGTGTAAGTAAGCAGTAATAATAGGACACGGAAGAGAAAGGAAAGATCGTGTGCGGTCCGTGGCCTGTTTGTTAATGTATACTAACAGAAGAACATTCATCCGGTACTAATTGGAGAAACTTCGGAAAAAAATACCGATCAGAGTAGCCGGCCACTGGAATTCTCCTCTAAACAGCAGCTGAATTCGAACTAGCTATCTGGCTAGTGTCGAAAATTCGGCCACCCACCGTCGCGACTCGTACTCTAGGACTGAAAGAAGGCCCTGCAGTAACACCAGTTGATGCCCTGGGCCACCTCAGTCGGTGAAGGGCTGGAACTGGGTCGTGCCTGCCCGCGGGGGCTCGCTGCAGTAGCCAGCGTACGAATCGCCTTTCCGTGGACTACGAGACCGCGCGGTGGGCTGCCTCGAAGCACCGGCGGCCTGCAGGAAAGCGCCAGGCCAGGCCACTCCAATGGGCAGCCCACTTGAGCAGCTCTGCTCAAGTCAGCGGTTCCCGAGAAGAGATGATCGGTTCTGGCTACCGCGAGCATATGAAACAGCGGAGGAGCGACAAGCGGCAGGGTGTAGTGCCGGGCCGCTCCGAAAGGAGTTCCGCAATGGGGTTCCAGGGATTATTACTGTCCATAACCATGCATTATGTAGTGCCCTAGACCAGTGACGTCAAGGTCGATGCCACGATCAGGAGTCCGTGGCACGCGTGCCACGATGAAACCGCCTCTCCACGCAGGTCATAACCCCGTCGCAAGAGACAACAGGTCATCCCTATTGTAAAACGGCGGGATTACGAATAGTTTCCTCTCCCGACGCTAGTGGCGCAGAGGAGCGCGTGGCATGGTACGGTGCCGTACGCTACAGCCCTGAAGAAGATCGCGACATGGCGATCGAAACGTCGGCGACTCAGCCTGCGACGCGGCGTCACCCTGACAGCAAAGATCATGAAATTGGCCGCGGAAGCCTACGACATCACCCATCGATGTTTTTTTTTGTCATCCCTACGCGAGGCGCGGAGCAGCGCGGTGTGAGATCACGTTGCGGTTGCACGGCGAGGCTTCGCCGGCCGCCCGCCACCCCGCCGCGCGCACGCGCGCGCGCGCACGCACGCCGGCGCACGTGACTACGTGCCCGTAGCGACCGCAACGCTGTCGCAGCTCCGCGAACTCGTACGCTTGTGGTGTCTGCCAGGAACGCAGCGAAGTCACGTCTTGTGCCGCTGGGCAAGAGAAACGTTATGTTTACATCGTATACTCTGATCTTGACGCCAAGGAAACTAGAGAAACGTTTTTAATGTAAACATGTTCCGTGAGTTCACACTACTGGTATATCAGAATAAGAAAGCTAAGACAGCCTTTCTTAAATCACTGTACCTTCTCGGACAGAATCCGGAAGTCTGAAGTTTCGCGTCTCTGATTTTGTGATAGAAGTGGTTTTAAAGGAATATCCATAGAATTCGTAATTTTAAATTATTGAACAGAAAGTGGAACAATAGCTGTGCTTTATTCAAATTCAAATGCACCAAGCAAGAATTCCTAAGTGAACACGACATATCTCTAAGCTGAGCAGCGTTCGAGTTAGCCTATCAATTTTTATGAGTCCTCTGTTTGTCCTCAGGATTTTTATGGGAGTTATCGTGGGTCCTCAGTAGCGCAATCGCAAGTTTTAAATTCAAAGCTTCATTTCATTTAATGTTCAACTTATGGGTATGAGCAGTCTCGACGAACACATTACTGCACTGACAATACAATCACTAAATAATAATGAACTTACCAGCGTAATTAGAATGTATATGAATCGATAAAACAGTTCATGCTTTCTGAATAGCGCACGTTAATGATGGCCAAAACAATAGGTCAATTATACGAAGGGAATGGAATCAAACACAGGTTGCCATTTTTCTTAAAACCAATTAAGGCTCTCAAATATTTATGCAGAATCAGCCACAAACACGAGGTAACTAGGTCAAAGGACACGATATCCTTGTGATTCGGAAAATTTGAGGGTAATGGCAAATTAGGAAGTGCACCTGTAATGAACTACACGTCCCAAATCTCAGAATTAGAAGACACTGTTATTCATAATTTTATTTTATTAAAAATTAGAGTTGCAAGTTGCAAATTAGAGCGGGTTGAGGTGCACTCATCAATTCAGAATATCCGGTCCACAAATTCATAAGTAATTTATGGTAAATAAATATCAGTATTTATAACAAGGAAATGTTGCGGCAGTCAGAGACTGACATAATTAAATTTGATTTGAAAAAAATTCTGTTTGTCGAGGTGTTGAGTTCTTTGTCACGTTCAACCAATTAAATTAAACTAAGTGGAAAATAATTATGAACTTCTGGAGAACCTTTTGGCCGAAACTGCAGAAGTATCAATAAAGAACTTACTGTTGGTGGTACTGCCTTAGTTGAATTAAGCATTAGCAGTAGTCTAATTAATAATGTATCGTGAGAAAATATATAAATCTGTAAGCATTTTTTACATTGTTGTGACGGAAATGGAAGACCAACATTCGCAATCGAATTGCATCCGTAGCCTTTGATGTTACATTTAATTTATAACGATGCCCGCCAGGAGTACCTTGGGATCGCGGGGCTCCTTGCATTTTAGACATTTGAATTTTCACTTTAAATATCCATCAAGGTCGGTAAGCTTTTTCGTAAATTAGACATATCTCGCGATTAAACATGTGTCATGAAAAAATATCTAAATCAGCAACCATTGTGTTCCACAATCTGTACCACAATGTGAATCTGTAACAACATTTTTGTAAAGAAAGTTATCTAAAGTTGCTTTTTCTTCGACGCTTGAAGTTACACTTTAATTATTATAATCTGAATCTCTTGAGTTTTTATAGTCTTATATCCAGAAGTATTATTTTTAGGACGTACACAGACATATGCACTACAAAACTCTCTACGATGGTTTTAACATTTAATCCCAACACATTTGTAGCTTCGTTCTCCCTTTCTGGTAGCTTCTAAATACTCTGTTATGAGTATTCTTCCTCTACATCTTTAAATCCTTTGTGCTCCCTTTGTGTTCGTTATTTTCCCCCCAAAATGGCCGCAAGTATATTTCGCGACTGCTGACCGAATGGCGTCCTGGACCCTACAGTTATACCAACAGCAGCCTCTGAACAGAGCTTACTGTTGTGGTCACTGCCTTAGCTGAATTACACATTACCAGCCAGTAATAATGTATGATGAGAAAATATGTAAACCTGCAAGCATTATTCACATTGTTGTGACGGAAGTGCATTGTAAATATTATTCACATTGTTGTGACGGAAGTGCATTGTAAATATTATTCACATTGTTGTGACGGAAACGGTAGATCAATAACCTCTATCGAGTTGCATCCCAGGTTACACTTATATTGCTAACAATGACACCAGGTATTTGAGAGGTTTCGCGACTGCTACGCGAATGGCGGCTGGCCTCTGCAGTGGCAGCCGCAGCCGCCTCGTAAAAGATCTTGTGGGCACTGCCTTGGTTGAATTAGACATTACAAGCCAGTAATAATGTATGATGAGAAAATATATAAACTGCAAGCATTATTCACATTTTGTGACGGAAATGGAAGATAAACAATATCTATCTACTATATTTACTACACGATCGCTTACTAAACATATTTATTACAGTCTACTACAACATTTCTGTCAGTGTTGTCGCTGCAGTTGCAAGCAGCCGCAGCCGCCTTCTAAAAGAGCTTACAGTTGTCGGCACTGCCTTACTTGAATTAGACAATACTAGCAAGTAATAATGTATGATGAGAAAATATATAAACTGCAAGCATTATTCACATTGTTGTGACGGAAATGGAAGATCACCAATCTCTATCTACTGTATTTAGTGCACGATCGCTTACTAAACATATTTATTACAGTCTACTACAACATTTCTGTCAGTGTTGTCGCTGCAGTTGCAAGCAGCCGCATCCGCAGCCGCCTCCTAAAAGAGCTTACTGTGAGCGAGGCCCTGCGCGTGGGCGGCGGCGGCGGCGGCGCGGCGCGCGCGTCGGCGGCGGCGTCGCTCTTCGCGTCGCTCGCGGCGCCGGCGGCGGCAGCCCGCGGCCGCCGACGCCAGCGTCGCCGCCAGCGCCTTCACCGCCGCCAGGGGCATCCGGGCGCCTGCTGCTGCTCCTGGTGGGGCGGGGGGCGGCGCCGCCGCGGGTGCGTCCTCGCCCGCCGGGGCCAGGGTGCCTGCGACGCCTCGCTGCCCGGGGGATGTCGCGACGCCGAGCGGCGACGTGCGGATGGAGGACGCGCGGGCGTCGGGGGCTGCGCGTCACGCGTGGGCCGACGGGCGCGCGGAGAGCGGTTCGTACACGACGCGTCGCCGAGTGTCTTTGGTCGAGGTGGGCATGTGTCACTGCAGCCACTTCACTTGTGATGTCTCGAGGTAGATAGTATTTTAGAGAGCTTGGGTGCCGACTTTTAGGAGGAATACGTGCACGAACATGAATCTCAATTATGCCGAGTATTCTCAAGCCATAAAGCGAAGAAAGTCACTCGGATGAACACACTTCTTAGGTGGCCGTTCAGTCCACACCTCGTCACACAACAAGTCTTTCCTTTATTCACGGGCAACACTGGCACTGTCATGAGTGATCACGAAGACATCCGACTGTCACCGAGCGCGAGGTGGGTTGATGTAGCGCGGAGCGGCGGCGTGGGCGTGGGCGTGGGCGGAGGCTGGGGCGGGCGCCGGTCGCATGCTGCGCGGGCCACGGCGACGCGGGTCCAACTGGGGAGGAGCCGGCGGCGCGGGGTCCGTCAGTTCGTTCCCCCCCGGGGGCCCGGGGCCCCCCTCTCCTCATCGGCCGTCCCCCCGACGTGCGTGGCGCGCCCCCCCTCCCACTCCGTTTCGCCGCTCGAGAGCGCCCGCCCGCCCGCCCGCCCGCCCGCCCGCCGCTCGCGAGCGCGCGCGCGACTCTCGATGTGGGCCAGGCAGCCCAGCGGAGCGCCCGCCCCGCCACGCCGCCCCGCGCCATGCACCGCGCTCCGCGAGGGGCGACCCAAACAAGCTGAGGGTGCTGGTTCTCTATTATTAGATTTCGGATGGGTTTTTAATGGAAATACAAAACTCGATAAGGGGTCATCCTTAAATTACCTAACGCTAAAGGGAGGGGGGGCAAAGGGTATGAGGCAGCGTTACGCTGCGTTACATACAGATAGGACAGTGCGTTACAAGGGGTAGGGGGTATTGAAAATATTCTAAATTCTTGTAACATAATTTATGGACAGCTGCTACACTGAAACCCTAGGGGTTTCCATTTATAGACATCTTAAATTATCTAAGTTTCGTTCTAGAGAAAGAAAAATAACAAATATCAGATAATTAAGGTAATGTGAAGCCCATAATGCGTTAATATTCAACATAAAACTCATTAATCACAAAAATAGCTGAAAAAATGACTTGCTCTAATCAAGGTTCTTCTCTTAAACAATAAGAGCTAGTAACGACAAGATGTCACGTTTGGACTCGTAGATGTATGTCTGGTAGAGAAGAAAACGTGGGTAATGCTGACGGGTGTCAGGTGTCACGTCAACTAAGGTATTTAGTCCCGTAAGTGTAGTGCGTGTTTTTCTCGGGAGGTGGCGATGATCTTTTCCCGCTGGATGGCGAGATCCGGCGCCGACCTACCGTCCACTAGCGGGGTTTCCCCAAGCAGGTATCTCCCCACAGCGGGGCATCGCCCCTGTCGGGACAAACTCTCAGCTCCAGACTGGTCTCCTGGCGTGTATTGTAGTGTAGTGCATATAAGTCTAAGAGTGCGTAAGTAGTGAGGATAGAGATCAAATTCCTCACAAACGGAAACATATCTGACATTCTTACAGGAGAGTATAAGGGGGAGATCTCCAATTTTTGTGATCAATATGCGCTATTCAATAACAAAACTACGAAAACGCGAAAAGAATTATTTGAGAAGGCACAAACTGAATGACGTTTTAACTAAATAAATGAAAATATTTGCGAGATTACGAGTTTTTGAAAAGTTGCGTGTAAAAGCAACACATTAGTAAAAGGAGTCTCTTTCACTAAATTCGAAAACATAAAATTATTTCATAAGTTTAATTACCACTGAGCGTCCTTCCAATGGAAACGGGCCATTAATCATGCATACAGAAAACGAGCCAATAAATAAAACCAATTACATCTTCAAAAATTGGAGAATGACTGCACGATGTTTACAAACTTCATTTCATGTATGCTTTTACTACGCATTTCTTAATTACGCATTCCTCCATAAAAGATAAGAACTCAGTCGGAGTTGGAGCTTCAGATTTTACAATGCCCGCCAGACGTATTCGTAGTAGCTGAGTTCCCTTTTGCATTTACATGACCGTAGAAGTTTGAATCATCACTTTAAATATCAAACAAAATATTGTGATGATTTATTCTTTCGTATGTTGAGGCAATCACTAAAGGTTAATAGAATTACGGTGGGAATGAAACATTTGGAAACGTCATTACTTGGAAATGAACGAACGACTTTCTTTATGGACACGAGCAAAAATATATAAAAAGGTGCCAAAATAGGAAGTGACCGGTGGTATTACGTAAGTTGAAGTTAAAATAATTAAAAATTTATACGTTTTTAACAGGACACGTGGGTAATTTCCATGCTTTTAGGAATATACACTACTAAATAGAAAAATGCAAATTATTGAAGAAAAACAATATAATAAGTGTACTGAGTGACAGCCAATGGGAATAATCAGTGTGCACGACAAATGAACATATTACGCAGAGGATAGCGAAAGGAGACGAAATTGACGAACTTTGGTCAGGAAGAGACCCTTGAAAGGCGTGTTTTTTTGTTTTTTTATATATAACACATTTATTTATCTAGATGGAATAAATCGGTAAATGTAATCACTTTACAGATGTTTTGTTTTGTCTTATACTGGTTAAAGTATCTAAGCTAACTTATTCTAAAATCTGAAGAGGATACTCTAGGGGAGAACCTCGGGGTTAAGTGTCGTGGTTGGCTAAGATTTTGAGAAAGGCTTCAAATGGGAATCTATTTTTAGGCGTGTACGAATGATTTGAGAAAGAGAAGGTGCACGGCCATGGTAGGAGTCAGAGTTAGTACAGTTTGTCATCAGAGTAATTTCATCATTGAATTGTTGAATTAGTGATAAGGAATAGGAGGACAGAAGCACGCGAACCATGAATTATTATAGTGAATGAACTTTAAGGAACGTAATTAAGAAACGTCGGACTTAAATTATAACTTAGAACTCGGATGAAGCAAACAAGATGGCATGGAGTTTATGAATCTGGAACGGAGTTTAACAAATATTTCACAGGCCAAGATTGCAGTGGGCAACCAAAGACATTAGTTGACCAAAGACAAAGTCCAATTTATATTTAAAAAGAAAGAGAGAGAATCAGATGTAGCATGGCCATGAGTAAAAAAACAGAGATCGGGCGAACGTTAAACTTGTGTGAATGTGTTGTAAATGTGGAATGGAAGTTATTACATTGTATCGTAATTGTTATTTTTTGTGTTTTATACGTAGCGTCAACTGACGCCATAATGGATGGCATTTGTAACTGTAAATGCAAATTGTAATATTTCGGAACTATTAATGTGTTTTTGTTCAAGTGGTTTAAATTTGATAAGAAAATCCTACGCAAACTTGACAACTTCAAATCCCATATGAGCACTGTCTATCGACCTACGTATTATAAATTTGCTTGGACCAATGAGCAATTTCCAGTCCGAAACTTAAAGGGAGCAATGCTAAATTGTTAAATAATAAGAAACTACTGAGTTAAGCCGAGGGCAGCAAAGTATTATTTTATTATTATTAAAGGACATTAAATTAGGACAAAGATAGTAACTGCGCGCCCCTATGTACACGATTTTACTGAATTATTCCTAGCATCTAAACCTGTAAAGATTCTTCGCAAATTTCTGTCTCACGAGCACGACCATCATTCTCTATGGAGTTGCATTTTCATTAGAATTTAAAGTTACACATAAACTGGTACTATCTGAATCTTTTGAGATTTGATACATAATATTATATCCGAAACCATCATTTTTGAGTTTTTTATTATAAACAATTTAACGATTTACAAAGTTCAGGTCCCACTCTACATTTGTTTAGTTGGATTTATATAAACTTCATGCTACACTTAATTCTAAAACTTCATTTTTGAGTATGTACACACACATTTGAACTATAAAATCCCTTCCTCACTACTAAGAAAAGATATACAAATTTAAACGCAATAAACATCTACTTGCCCGCCGGTAATATTATTTTGTTTTTAATACTTTCCCGAAAATTCATAAAGACATTATGGCATCATGGCATCATAGCATTATGACATTATGGCATTTTCAAAAGAATAAATTGATAAATTTAGCAGACGAGCTGTGTTCAAACTTCATGTTTGCCGACTGCAGCGTCGTAGGCGACTCCACTCCAGTATTCTTCATTTTTTGTCCACACAAACTAAAAAACAACGATGCATTCAAGGATGCACATCACCATGGCCCGCTAGAATGCCATATGCATATTAGAGGGCTATGGCATCACTATAACATACGTCTCTAGAGAGATCCATGGTGACTGGCGTGAATTGTAAGGTGCGCAACATGCGAAATCAGGCGTGCATCCGATATGTGGCTTCAAAAATATCCTCCTGATCCAGTTCATTCAATCGTATATCCCATCCAGTAACAGTTCGTTACACGGTCTGGTGGGGTACAGAGAAGCGTAGGTGCAGAATATTTCTAACGCTATTCAAATAATTTTTCAATTTCTATCTAATGTTGCAATGGTGATAGAAAACATCCTTACATCAATTCACGTTTTGACTTAAAACCCTGTCTTGCATCGTAATTCACATGTGTCGCTTTAACTCAAGTAAACATTTCGAATAAGAAAGCATGTGTGTATGTATATGGCATTTTAAGTTCGGTTTAATCCAACTTTTTCCTCTTGCGATATTCCCAGGCTTGGTCCTTGTTTTTATTTGTTATACACGCCTTATTTGTTTGCTAGCGTGGCGTATTCCCTTCACCATATCTAGCATAGTTGGTCTCCCAAAGCTTTTATTTTGTCACACAGCTTTATAAACTGCGACGATTGTAATAAAAAGCTTTTTTATTGTTATTTAAATAATTTATTTATTGTTTGATAGTACACAGTTCAGTAATAAATTACTCCATCATGTGTTTCGATGGCTTACATTATAACTTAACACAACTACAGTACTCTTGGTGTAGGAAACTACAAGAGCCCCTACTTTGAACAGTTTACGGAGAAATTTTGTAAGAAGGCTTCGAAAGGACATCTGTTTTTTAATTCTGGTTGGGAGATCATTTAATGCGGCCAGGTTGAAGTGGACTGCTTGGTTTAATGTATTCAGGTTGGAGTAAAAATTGTTGGAAAGGTGGGCGATATGTTTGATAGTCGGTGATATATTTAGTTCTTTATGAAGTTTGGAGTTTGAAATGAACCGCGGGGCATGTGTTGCTATTCTGAGAAATCTATTTTGCACAGTAATGGAAAGCTTCATCCCTCTTTCCGCAGCGCCCGGAAAGGAAACGGGGATCGCACTGTGGAAACTAGCACGCCGTCCAAGGGGCGAGGGGCGAATAACAATGCACAGCCGATTCCGGTTATAGTGAACTCCTGGGGACTAACATGTTTCGTTCACTGCATCAGAAGACTCACTCTCCGAAGGTCCAGTGTGTTTTATGTTCAGTATAACATAGGGTTCGCTATATCCGACTTCACTGTCACCAGAGTCGACTGTACGTGTTTCAAAAAAATCATAGTGAGTCTTGCCTGTGTAATTCTTCCCCTTCCCTCTCCTATTTTGAGAGGAGAGATAAGCAACCTTCTTCGATTCGGGCATTTAGCGCTCCTTCACACGTAGACACTGTGTCGCGCTACTGATAAGCAGCAGGGCACTTCCTACCGCAGCACCCGCATGCGGTTGAAGTGGGAAGGTTCAGCGGGAATAGGGTTCGCCCAACCGTCGCCCACGACCAACAAAGGGACCGCAGCAGCATCTTCTCTCTCACTTTCGAGAAACCCGCCGCGACGAATGTCCCAGTGGGAAGACCACCATTTAAACCAGACCACCATTTTTGGTAGCGGTGGAACGGTGCGTTTTCGGTGTCCCACCTGGGCTGCTCGTAGCGAGCGTCCGCCCCCAGGCACAACTCAAACACTCGTGTGATTGATTGATTGTTCGTGATTCCGGGCGCGTCAACTACTTAGGTCATTAGTCGCGTCAGTGTAGTGCGTGTTTTCCACTCAGGAGTTGGCAGTGATCTTTCCCCGCTGGATGGCGAGATCTGGCGCTGAACTAGCGTCGACCAGCGGGGCTTTTCCGCAACCAGGAAACCAGCGGAGCATCGCGCCAGCCGTGACAAGCTCTCAACTCCAGATCGGTCTCCCAGCATGTGTGGTAGTGTAGTGCATGTTAGTGTATGTGTCTGTGTGTAAGGGAGAGAGGATAGGACAATGGAGATGTAGGAAAGATCGCGCGCGGTCCATGGCCTGTTTGTTAGGGTACTGCTCCGGCATTCGCCTGGTGTTGATCGGAGAAACCACGGAAAACTACCGATCAGAGCAGCCGGCCACTAGAATTCTCCTCCAGACAGCTGACAAGCTGGTGTCCAAAATCCTGCCTAGGAGCTCCCGGGACTGCAATACCATCAGTTGATGCACTGAGCCATCTCTCCCGGTAACACTCGCGTGAAGACCTTCATTTCAACCAGTGCTTTGCTAGCGGTGGCTGGGCGTACGAGGGTCCGCCACAGAGCGCGACTCGGACACTCGTGTGAAGACCCTCAGTGTAAGCCATTACAGCCCATCGTATGATATATCATACGCTAACTTTTGGTTTTTGCTTCTTTAGCAATACTTTGTGAATTTTCTTTCGTCAGTAAACGTAGACACCCTAAACGAAAGATATAAGCCAATTATTTTCATTCTTGAATGCCAGATGTCGATTTAGTCGTGATCGTTAAGACATTGTACACTTCTGGCCAGGGTGCACACACGGCTTGGGACGGTGACGAGTAAGTGCAATGAACGCAAATTTAATTTGTGCGTTAATGGGTTAACCCACGCTTTGCCATCAGTCGCGATGTTCGGAAGCGCGCTGCTCACTCACCGGGACGCGGGCGTGCTGGAGTGGAGTGCAGCGAGTGCGGTGGTGAGCGACGGGGCGGGGCGGGGCGAGGTAGGGCGGGGTGGGGTAGGGCGGAGCAGGGCGGGGTTGGGGGGAGGGGCGGGGCGGGGCGGAGCGGAGCGGGGCGAAGCGGAGCGGGTGGGGCGGGGCGAGGTAGGGCGGGGCGAGGTAGGGCGGGGCGGGGTGGGGCGGAGCGGGGCGGAGCGGAGCGGGGCGGGGTGGAGCGGGGCGGGGTGGAGCGGAGAGGGGCGGATGGGGCGGGGCGAGGTAGGGCGGGACGGGGGGGGTAGGGCGGAGCGGGGCGGAACGAAGCGGGGCGGAGCGAAGCGGGGAGGAGCGGAGCGGGTGGGGCGGGGCGAGATAGGGCTGGTCGGGGTAGGGCGGGTCGGGTCGGGGTAGGGCGGAGCGGAGCGGGGCGGAGAGGGGCGGGGTGGAGCAGAGTGGGGCGGGTGGGGCGGGGCGGGCGACGGGGAAGGCGCCTCAACAGCGTCCTTGGTGCGCAGGCGCGGGGCGCAGCGGCCGCCGAGGCTGAGGACGCCGCCGGCCCGTTATTCCGCGCCCGTCGCCGCCGGCCCGCTGCCCCGAGCACGGCGCACGCTCGCCGCTTGCGTCACGTGCGCCGCCGACAATGGAGCATCCTACGTGCTTTCTGGGCACTACACTGCGATTTTCGTAACTTTGTCTCTGACAGGAATCAGCTGTTCACGGTTTCATCCAATAGGGAGCTCGAACGTCACCATAGTGACGTCACTGTCGCGAAATAGAAGCTCCCGATTGGATGGCAGCGAAACAGCTGATTCCTGTCAGGGACAAAGTTACGAAGAGCGCAGTATACACTACGATATTTCTAACTCTGCCTCTCGAGCCCCTAAATCCATGATGGAATATCACACGGTATTTCGCGTCTTTCTCCGTCGTGCCACTAGAAGTCGCATGCTCGCAAGCACAGCTTGATACGGTCGCAATCGTGCGATATCTTGATGCACGAGAGAGAACTGTCGCGACATATTCCATCGTGAAGACGGGCCTTGAGAGGCGAAGTTAGAAAAATCGCAGTATAAGGGGCCGTCCATAAATTACGTAACGCAAATTTCGAGTATTTTCAATATCCCCTTTCCCCCTTTTAACGCACTTCCCTATCTCTATGTAACTTAGTGCAACGCTGCCTCAGACACCTCCCCCTTTAGCATTACGTAATTTATGGGCGACCCCTATGCTGTAGATGAAGTGTACAATACCTTTTATTATGTGTGAATGTTGTATGCATGAATGTATGTGTGCATGTACGTGTGTAGACTTTGAGTGTGTATGTATCTTTGTGCATGTGTGTGAATTCATTTGTATAAGTATACTGAATGTATATGTGTCTATGCATCATTTGGTTCATATGTATTCATCTTCACGTTCAGTGACTTAATCTCCGAAGCAATAAATGACATCCAGTAAGACTTAAGGTAAGAGCGCCTATAGTTGACAGGGCAACCACAGTCGACATAACATTTTTAAATGCTTATCATACTTTTATATAGTGATCCAAGGAGGCCGTGAGTACTGAATGAATTGCATCGTATTGCATCAGTCATTTGATGAGTGCCGGATGGAAGAAAGTGGGACTAAATTTGAAGCAGAGGTGGAGACAGAGTTAAGAAAAGTTAGCGTTAATTCTAAGAATTAGGATACGTCCTCTATGATTTTCTATGTCGTTTATGTGCATTACTGGGATACCGGATGAATAATAATGACCGATCGGTGAGTATCAATTTTGGAGAAAATTGGCTGAGCGGTTTAGTCGCTAGCGTTGTTCACAGACGGACGCACAGACTGACGTTTTGCTTTCAATTGGTTTCAAGGACCCACAAAAGAGGGATTATGGCTGCACCACATGTTAGGAGATTGTTTTTCTTAATTTAGCAACTGGATTTATCCACTTTTTCGTTACTAAGGCTCTGTAAAATTCGAAAAATAGGGATCACCTTGTTTATAACTAAAAAGACTTTTAGAAGTGAGTATGGAGAGATACGAGGGAAAACTTCAGAAGTCTTATTTCGGTGAGTTGTAGTATTTGGAAAAAATACGCGAATCAAGAAGAAAAAGAATCATATATAACAGTCTTTCAGTCACTGAAAGTTTGCATACTTCTTCATTTATCCAGAACTAATGAAATTTAGTTCCTCATTCATTTTTCCACACCACTCATACTTTCTTTTTACGACATTTGCAACTGGGTCACAAAAATCTCATTAACTGGTCGAAAGCAAGGTCAACTTGCATATAATCGACTTTCGTGTCGATAAAAAGTTTTAAAATCCATTTTTTCCTAGCGCGCATATCCTAAGCGTGAACTTTCGCAGGCGGTGGCATGTTCACATTGGCTGATGCGAAACTGGATTGGGATCTTAATGCTAAGCATTGATTGTAGCTTTTGGATTGTTAGCATCATATTCTTATATTAAGTCAGAAACATCAATGAAACATATTTGAATCCTTGTCTTTGATGCGTAGTTCTCAAGATAGAACAATATGGAAACGGGAAAAGTGGGGTGACCAAAATAAATATGTACCCAAGATACATGGGTGCTCATGATGAAGAATTTTCCATGAATATGTGTTTGAGATAATTATATCGAGAAATTCCATTTTAAGAAAAGTATTTTTACAGTTCAGAGGTCTGAGGAACTAAGCATGTTTTGCCGATGAAAATCACGGCTGGACAAACCTGCCTCAACTTCAGTTCTTATTCACGTTTTAGATTGTATTTCCTTTTAAATGCGATATGAGCTATAAAATGAGGGTCATGTTCGTGTAAAGTGCTCCTAAAACATTATTAATACGAGTACTCAACAGCACTCAACAGGTGTTTATTGGTAGTATCATTCGCGTGTTATATAACTAAGCTGCACGCGTTCGCGTGCTACGTACGTTGCATGAGTGCAACTTTTGACCAACGATAACGACCCATTCATAGGTCAGTGTGCAGTTTCTCTGTATGATATGAAAACAGTTGCTGAATGAGGGAACATAACAGTCATCTAGGAGTTACGAAGAAATCCAATGTCAACAAAATCATAAAATTATTTTTTTGCAATGCCATAAATTATTTATTTAAAACATCTGGTTTATTATTTCAGAATTAAAATTTCCTTCTGTCACGAAACGACAATTTGTTTGAATGTGTCGACAATAAGGAGGCGTGTTCAATACGTTATCTTTTATTAATTATTATTCCTAAGCAGACTGTACACTTCTATCCATGCATCTAAAGATCTGAAAAGTTGATACTGATCTAAGATTCAGTACAATTATATCAAAATCTTAAAACTAATAATTTGTCAAAGCAGAAAATCTAGGAATTTTGCTGACGGAGCATGGACAAGCTGTCTCTGCAGGTACGAATTTAAATGATTGTGTAAATATCAGGGAACCTCACGAGAGAACCTAATGGAAAAGTCTGATGAAAGAGCCTAATGCGTGAGCCTGATGTAAGAACCTGATGTGTCAACCCCTAATTCGAGAGTCTACCTCCGATGCGAGAGTAAGTCTACAGTACGAGGGGAATTCAATAACTAAAGAGACAAATTAGTCTGGAGAAATAAACGTTTATTTTTGCAAAACAGGACTCTTCCTACTTTTTAATATGATCCCCACTAACATTTATGCACAAGTCCCAACGGGTTACCTGCTTTTTTATACCCGCTGGAAAGAACTTTTTATATTGGTGTTTGAACCAATTTCCCACAATTTTTTTGACATCCTCGTTATCCTGGAACTTCTTCCGAAGTAATGACACCTTCAGTGAACTAAATGGAAACGAGATGATGATAAATCGGGACTGTAAGGGGAATGAGACAGAACCTCCCAACCGATTTTGTTCCAGGTTTCTCGTGTTTGATGAGCAGTGTGAGGACGTGCGTTGTTTTTCTGGAGAATCACACATCTCAGAGATTCACGACGAATCTCTCTTATGGCTGGCTTCACCTTGATCAAAAGCATATCTGAGTAGTATTGGCTGTTTATTGTACGCTGTTCTTTGAGGCAATTACAAAAAACGCACCTACTGGGTCCCAAAGCAACATCAAAAGAACTTTTCCTGTTGTTGGAGCCAGACCGATGTTTGTCAGTCCCTAAGTTTCGATCACTTTTGAACTGTTCTACCCATTTGTAAAAATTACTGCTCTTCATACAACTTTCATCGTACACTTTAGTCATTCTAGAGAATATATTAGCAGGTTTTTTACCTTCAGCAAGTAAAAAGAGAATCACAGAACGTTGTTTTGTTTAACCAATGTCGATTTTTCATGGACTCGCCATCATTCAACTTAATTTTGAGGTAACTAACAGAACAATGATTATCTTCTAGGTATTCAGGGCTCATCCCAGTAATGCCAACTTAAAATTTTCAAACTTGTCCTATGAGCTGATTTTTCTCCATACCAATTTGTCTCTTTAATTACTGAATGATCGTCGTATATACAAGAATATTACGAAAGCATGTACAAGAAATATGAGAAAATGTATGAGAGGGAATGCTACTCTGAGTGAGAGAGTGCGCGCACTTGTCGCCGTACGTCGGCAACTGTATGCGCGCTTGAAACACTGTTTTGGATGTTTGACAATGCAAGAACTGAGATGCACTGCCGTAGCACTATTATAGTGCGATTTTTCTAACTCTTCCCCTCAAGCGCCTAGGGCCACGATCGAATATCACACGGCATTTCGCGTCTTTCTCCGTCGTACCGCTAGGAGTCGCATATTGTAAGCACTGCTTGATACGGACCCGATCATGCGATACCTGGCGGCACGACTGAGAACGTCGCGAAATACCGTGACATATTTCCTCGTGAAGTCAGGGCTTGAGGGGCAAAGTTAGAAAATCGCAGTATAAAGGATCGCCATTCTTAGTTCTGCTCCCCATTCTAGAGACGGATATTGCGTGGATTCCACATTCATCAATATGTATCTACGATTCATGCAATATTAACGTATCTGCTTCAGCCGGATATCCGAATTTTCCAGAAACGAATATTTGGAAAACGTTTCTGCTAGTCCACCTGCGAACCTTGATTGTTCTGCTTCAATGGCTGCAATTCGGAAACCTGCCGTTTCTCGGGGCTGTGGAGAATGGATTGCGCACTCCGCCATGCGCGAACTCGCGAATTCGGGCGCCGGCAGTCACGTGCATCGTCCTTCACTTGTCACGTCTCTCCAACTCGAGAAAAAACCTCCAAAAATTCAATTTCTCTCGTCTTGGACATGGGATCTGAAAATGGCATAATCATCTAGATTCATATTATGCGAAATCGGCTATGGATGAAACACGCGTTTATGTGTCACATACAATATGCCAATAGAAGCGTTTGCGAACAGTCGGGATTGATCTTGATGAAAAGTAAAAACTATTTTAAACTTGCATACTAAACAAATTCATGAAAAATGATCTGACTGGAACGAGTACGATTATTATTATCTTCAACAAATTTCTCATATTTAAGTGAGTTTGATTCAAAAACAGGAAGTATGGCGTGGGCGGAGGTAGGAGATGGCAAGGAACGCAGCACGGACATTCATATCACTAGCGTAAATTTGAAGTCAGTTGCCCCCATCAATACTTCGAGCTTTAATAATTTTTACAACAATCTTTTAATGGACTCTAAAACCTTTTTCTCGCCCTTCCAAAAATAGACGACCATGGGTGACACGGATATTAAGGAGGATGGAGAGGTAGATGGCAATGACGAGGGCGATGACGAAGGCGATGGTGATGGTGGAGGCGAGGGCCAGGGCGCGGGCGCGAGCGCGGGCGAGGGCGAAGGCGAGAGCAATGGTGCTGACGGGGGCGATGGTGAGGGCAACGGCAAGAATAATGGCGAGGACGATGGCGCGAGAGCAGGATGGACATAAACGCCGGAAACGACAGCGGCAAGGGCAGAATCACCAAAGGCGCAAGCGAACTCAAGGGCGAAACTTGAGAGATAGCAAGAAGGAAGGCGTTGCAACGCGTTGTCACCGGCGGTGACATGGACACTGTCGACGGGAGCGGGAGCGCCGGCGGGATTAGCGGCGGCAGCAGCATCGCACGGCGCCCGGTCGCTCGACTCGGCCGCTCGGCGTGATGCAACCGGAGCTGCGGCTGCGGGGAGGGGCGTCGTTGGAAGCGGGGGCGGCGGCGGCGGCGGGGGCGGCGCGGTAACGGGACCGAGGCGGAAGCCCCTTGCAGCCGCCGTCGCCGCCCGAGCGCGAGCGGTCCACGTCCCAGATACCGCCGCCGCCTTCCGCCCACCCCCCGCCCCGCCCCCAAGTGCCGTCGCCTCGCCCGTGGCCGCACCGGCCGACGACGACGACGCCGCCCCGTCGCGGCACGTGGCGCCCGAGCTCCTTCCGCTCAACCCTCCCGCTCTCACCGGGAGGTCCTCGGTTCGAGTCTCGACAGCGGCAGGCTTTTCGCCACTACCTTGTCAGCTAGTTCGAATTCAGTCGCGGTCTGGAGGAGAATTCTAGCGGCCGGCTGCTCTGATTGGTAGTTTTCGGTGGTTTCTCCGATCAACACCACGCGAATGCCGGAGCAGTACCCTAACAAACGGGCCACGGACCGCGCGCGATCTTTCCTTCCTCGTCCTCGTCCTATCCTCTCCCATTACACACATACTTACACTAACATGCACTACATACCACACATGCCGGGAGACCGGCCAGGAGCTGAGAGTTTGTCCCGGCTGGGGCAGTACCCTGCTGGTGGGAGATACCAGGTTAGGGAAAAACCCCGCTAGTCGACTGTAGGTCGGCGCCAGATATCGCAGGGAAAAGATCATCGCCACCTCCCGAGAAATAACACGCGCTACACTTACGAGACTGACCTAAGTCGTTGACGCGCCCGGAAACACGAATAATCAATCAATCCTCCCGCCCCCATCCACTCGCTCCGAGCCGGTGTTCCTCGCCTGTTCTGTCGATGCGATCACTCATTCTTTCCATTTCTTTACATCGTTCACTATTCTCCAGCTCCGTATCTTCTTCATACTTCTTTCCCTTTTCTCCCCACTCCCTCTTCTGTGCCCCCTTTCATTTGTTTAACTACCTCTCGCTCTCTGTTGGTCTCTCTCTTTCATATTACTTATTGATTGCACCCTTCCGCTCGGCTGTACTTAGACCCACACAGCCATGCAGTTTCTGTTCTCATCTCAAGCTCTTGCCCTTCTCGATCTCCGCCAGTGTTTATGGTATCTGACTTGTCTCTCTAGTGTATTGCGCGCTGGTTCCTTCTGACTTGTCTAGTTCCTATACTTACTCTCGTAATTCTCTGCATCAATCTCTCACTTCATTACATCTCTTGCTGTCCACTTACGTTTTCACCGACACCCTTTACGCTTCGAAACATGCCTTCATCACTCTTCCTGGACTATCACGTTTCGGATGTGGAAAGGCAAGTGCAGTCGATTGTGTAGAAAGAAAAAAAACGTAAAATTCGTACATTTACCTCAAGCAGAAAATCATTCTTACGGGCGAATACAAATTCTAAATTTGAAATGTATGAAAACCTGCTCTGGTTCTTAAAAACTGAATTCAAAAATTAAAAATAAAATGTTGGAAGCTCGAGCGCCTTTTCAAGTCTTTCAACTTAAACATGCATTCAAATTCAGATTTTCACTGACTTCCAAGTTCCCATTTGGATAAGTTCGGACGTTTCCCAGCGGAACTGGGGGCAAAATGCTGACCTACTTCACGGGCGTTGGACGATCTCGCGACAGTTCCGGATACGAACCGGAGCCAAACCACAATTGCGCACCCGGAAGCTCGACCAGCGGATCTCCGCGCGGAAGTGGGACACCGGAAGCAGGTGGCGCCGAGCGCGAATAGCGCTCCGCTGTTACACACACTCTTCTTGCGACGGTCGTCATCGATTCAGATGTTGCAGACTGATACGAGGGTCACTCCGAAAGTTTTTAGAATACTAGATTTAAAATCGAGATAAGTTCTTACCTTCATATCTTCTCGAAGTACTCTCCACCAAACTCTATGCAACGCTTTATCCGACTAAACCAATTACCAAATCACGATCGCCGCACTTCTTTTGAGATAGACCGGCTCATTGTTGCTGAGTAACTCATTGTTGCTCATTCTCAAAATATTTGGAGTGACCTTCATAATTAATGAAACTTACTAATCTACAAAAATGATACATGAGCCCACACATGGAAGAAATTTGCAATAATGAGAATGGGAATTAGTCTTTGGCAACATTTTACGACTGTTCTTTGTTTATTTTCGATTTATGCTGTTCTTTCTGAATTATTTTATGTCTGCAAACGCTCGTTCTAATAAATAATACACTAAAGAACACGGTTTGGTACGAAATATAAGACGTCCTCGTCACAAAATCTTATAAATAAGCAAATGTTGAATAGGGAATGACTCCCCAGGTTTCATTAAACAGATTTACGACGAACAATTTATAGTTTTATAAATGATGCCAGGAAAACCTAAACCAGCAGGAATGTATGCAACCCGCAACACAATTTAAGCAGCAGCATTTGTGTATAACGTGAAAATGAGTCCCTGACTCCCTGTTTTCGCCCACTGGATGTCAATATTAGTTTCTTATACCGTAATCTACAAAATAAGCCTCATTTGAACGTTCTACTGGTGGCTCAGAGTATCAACTGATGCCACCGTTACGCCCCTGACCAGGTCTCAGGTTTCAAGTGCCGATTGTGGTAGCATTTTCGGCTAGGTCGAGTTCAGCCGCTGTCTGGAGGAGAATTGTAGCGGCTTGCTGCTCTGATCGATAGTTTTCAGTGGTTTTCGATCAATAAGTCGAATATCGGAGTTGCAATTTTTCGAAAAATTAGGGATTTCAACGAACATGGGATCTGCACCACTGTCTTAAGCGATTGCTAAGCGAGGTCAAACTTTAATCAAAACATTTGGTACAATGTTTGAGAACATTTTGAAAATGATTTTGAGGTTTCATGTAAAGTACAAAGCTTTGAGTTCGTTCAGATCGATCGGGGAATATCAATTTTGGAGAAAATCGGTGGAACGGTTTAGTCGCTGGCGTTGTTCACAGCCAGTCAGCCAGAGGTTTTACCGTCAATCAATTTTTCGATATCAAGAACCCACATGGATTCAGAGAACACAACGTGGTAGAGGAAGTAATTTACTATATATAGCAACAGGATTTATTAACTTTTTCTTTACCAAGGCCTGACAATACGAGTTTGTCTGCCGAAAATTCGCCCTTTTCGGAGAACGATTACATTACTTTCTCGTCTTACGAAGTAAATTATTATAATAAATCTTGTATTGTTAGAGTTACAGGTTAAAATTATATTTCAAAGGTAAGTTCAAAACACTTAAATGTTCAGGAAACTTAAATATTAAAATGTTAAAGAAACGAAATAAGATAGGACGGGAAACTATAATCGGTGTACGTTGTGCAGAACTTAAAAGTTGGGTGTAGAATTTAAAGATTAAATAATTGATACAGTTTTATAAAGAATGCCTGCGAAGAAAAGTACAGTGAATGACAATTGAATACACAATAAGAAGAAAACGATTTAATACCAGAGAGAAGAGTAGGGAAACAAGTTAATAATCAGACATTAGCAGTGATGAAAGGTAGTGTAATGGAAATGTTAGAACATATAACCGCCCATTTTAGTATATTAAAGTACATTAGGTTAAAAACAAAACCTCTGGCTAGAGAGAAAGGCTAGAAATTTTGTGCGGATTATGGGAAAAGACTGTGGTCGAAGAAGCAACAGAATATTGTGCCTTTTCAAAGTAAAATAGATAAATTTATGTTAAGAATATTATAAGAATACCTTGATTTTCTACAAATGTATGCTAAATTTTACATTGTAGATAATAGGCAATCTCGCAATTAAAATTACTGAACTCTACATTTCTACTAAAAATAATAAAATAAAAATATAAAAAAATTATAAAACCCGTCTGTGAACAAGTAAACAAATAACATGGTAACACGTTTGTACTATTTAGGAAGTCACAATAAATATTAAGCAAACCAAATGTTTCCGAAACGTTGTGAAAAATTTGTATATAAAGCTGTTTTTTTAAAAGATTTCTGTCTTATCAATGATGGACCAAATTATGATATATAAAATACTAAGCAACATTGTGCAGCTTCGCCCAGTACTGGCCAATGGGGGCGTACAGTTCAGGGCTCGGCCATTCAAGAGATGGGTTCCATTTTAAAGATACTTTCGCTTTTAAAAACGTGCTAACAAACTGAAGGTCCAACAAATATATTTTTTCCGAAAATTCAGGGAATAAAATTTAAGGTTTTTTAAAATAAATATTCTGTAGTACAATTATTTACCTACATCTAAATTATGTGCAATTTTCTACAAAATATTTTGTCTATAACGTTTGTCATTCAATACTTAATTATTTCAAATTTTGATTAAATACTCTATTAGATAATAATAAATAACATTAGATATTCTAAAATTAAAAACTCCGCGTAAAACGTTCGTAAAACGTTATTTACGAAATACGTATTGTAATAAATTGTTACGTCTCCGATGTGTGACGTCGCCAATGTATTGTAGTTACTTCTTCCCATGTTTCCTATTTATTTGACTATATTTGCTGTTTTAAATTATTATTATTATTCTTATTATTATTAACAACAACAATAATAACGATAATAATATTAATAATAATCATAAATCACAATATAATAATAGTCATAATATAATCAGAACAGATTTTCAAACTAAAGTCCATAATCTGGCACAGACTTACAATCTCTAAAGGGATAGTTGTAATATTTGTAGATTTTAAAATTCAATTGACCGGGAAACATTAGACAAAGTAATTCGAGAATTTGGCATTAAATGTAAGCTTGCAAAACTTATCCGTGAAGTATCTAAGCCATTCAAAATAAAAACACATGTACGACAAGACGATGGTTTGTCTCCATGCCTCTTCAACTGTGTCCTGGAGAAAATAGTAAGAGAACAGAAACAAAAACTGAAGGAACATAAGATATTACCAATAAGACTGGGGGAGTAAGAACAAAGGAATTGAAATTGACTGTCTAGCATTTGCAGATGACTCTGCCATTCTTTCCGAAAACATAAGAAATGCAGAAATACAAATCAATCTCCAAAAAGAAATAGCCAACAAAGTAGGTTTAAGAATTTCTAGAGAAAAACAAATATGATAAAAATAAAAAGTGCTCCAGAAATCCTAGTAACAGTTATTCGACAGGTCAATAGAGTAAATAAATTCAAATATTTGGGAGAAATAATTCAAGAAAATGGCCTAGAAAATCCGCTGTAGAAGATAGGGTTCACTAAATGAAGAGAGCAAATAGCAAAACCAGGAATATTTACAACAAAACGTCTCTATCTAAACACTTGAAAATACAGCACTACAACAGTAGTTAAACCAGAATCGCTTTATGCAAGTGAATGCTTAGTACTGAACTACAAATTACATAAAGTTGAAGTCCTAGAAAGAAGAATTATTTGCAAAAATCTCGGTCCGATAAGAAACACAAAGGTATAGAAATTAAGAAGTAATGAAAAAAATTTATCGCACTGTAGAAAACATAACCGAAATATTACGGAAGAGGCGACTGCTATTTTTTAGGCAATTATACAGAATGGACAACAGATTAACCAAGCGGGTTTTTAAATACCTTTAGAACAAGAAGTCGCCAATAGCCTGGATTGAAGAAGTTAGGAAAGATTTGGAAATAAACAATATAAGCGAAAGAAGAGCAGCAGAAAGAGAGATGTTTAAGAAGTAAGTGTTAGAAATGGAAAGATTCCAAGACGGGAAGGAGAAGAAGACAGGATGAAAATGGTCCGAGGAGAGAAAAGAACACACAGTGAGAAGATACAAGAGTACTGGAGGAAGAAGAAAGAAGGACAAAGGAAGAAGCATTGAAATTGGTGCATGATCCCTAGATGACCCAAACAAAGGAAAAAAAATATTATTAATAATATAAGGATTAATGTACCAAATTGGTGCAATTTGAAAGGAGGTCACACGCCAATTTCGAGGTCTGAATATTTGTTTCTAATAAAATAACGCGTGTAAGAGAATATTTGTGTTCATATAACTAGTGTGTTTGAACGAGAGCAAGTTGGCAATAATTTAATACACACGTCACCGGTAATGTCACTTACTGTGCCAATCTAAAAAGAAAATATTAGATTAAAACTACTTTCGGTTTTATAGTTTTTCATTTCATCGTACAATTATTAAACGACTATCTTAGTAGTAAATGCGTGTACGTATTGCTAGATTATATCGAACTAATGCTGCATTTATTAATCAATTTAGAATCACGAACGTTAATAATTTCGTGTATTTAGTGAGAAAGGTTATTGAATTAAATAGAATATGCCGAATTAATATTCGAATTAACATCTAGAATGTGTAATGTAATATCCCGCTAGTCATGGACAATATAGTTTCTATCGTACACTGATTTAAAAGACTGGTTTAATGAATTCTGCAATCAACCTCATTTGACTACGAGGCGCAGAGCAGGTTTCGTTTAGTGAAATATTATGCTTGACGGCACAGTTCTTGGAATTCACCTATCTGAACCTTTATACCTGTTGATGAATCTAATCCAAAACATTAAGTGTATTTTAATAGCTTCGCCTAGTAAAATTAATACGGAATCTAGGTTTTTGTTAAGTTTTTAGTTACGAAATGTATAATGTACAATTTTTCCAATTTATTTTGATATTTTAAATAAATGTCTGTATTTCAAACTATACAAGCACGTTCATTTGTGAGGAAAGACCATGTGATCGTGTAACGGAGCAGAGCTATCCTACAGCGACTATTCGCCAGCCGTAGTGACATTTGGCTCTGCAGAAGAAACCATAGATAGTAACTGTGTGACGCAACGTGCAGGCACAAAATTAATATTTCGCTGCCTTGGAGAATGCTTTGCTGAGAAATGGACTTAAATGTGAAAGGCCAATACTGCCACGGCGAAATGTTTAACACACAAAGAATATATTCGCTAGGCAAAGATACACGACACATATCGCTTTAGATGAAGCATTACATCGGAAAATAATTAAATTATGTATTAATAATTTAAATTACAGACACACATCATTCCACACTAGCAATACACTAATATAAAAGAGTTAATTGAAACGACAGCTTCATGTAAGATTTTAATTTAAGAACTTCGACAATTTTTTCTGCTGGTCATATTCAATATCGGTTGTAGGTATACAAAACTGCAGGTCTGCTTCGTTAATGCTGCCATTTTAAATAAGTAATCGGTAACAAAGATTTGAATAAAATGTGACAGCCTTTTAAATGCTTCCCAATTTACCTGTTTCTTTCCAACAGATAAAGTAAAAACTCACATTTTGTGAATTTATGCCATCTGAATTTCTTGTCTTAATACTAATGTAAAAATAATTAAGTAAATGGATTTATTTAACTGTAAAATATATATTTAAGCGATTACCTCATTTTGTAGTTGTATTTCACAATTGGGAACAAAATTAAAATAATCATAATCCAACTTCCACTAATGAAGCTATATAATTTGACACGTTAAGTCTCCGATAAAATCTAAACGTGACTTTGACAAACATTCATCTCACAATAGTCTGCTAACAATGTCTTGTGAATCGCATTCTTATCCATAGTATGGCAGTGGTAGCAAATAGCGAATCATTCGTCAAACTTGAAGATTTTCGCCCAGTCAATGCGGCTTAAAAGTATCAACAAAAAAGGTACGTTAGAAACAATTACTTTATAATTGCTTTTCCGATTACAACATAACGCGTTTAAAAATAAGAACCTAGCCGTCTATTTCGTCTTTAAGCGAAGACTCCCGTGAACCTCATGCTTAGTGTCTCACCCATCGTATTAAACAAACACTAGACCGTCAGTGACGTCTGAAACAACTACATGGTCAGGAACGGTGACTAGGGATGGATAGAGGTTTTTAAAACATCGATACAATAACATCGATATTTTGCATTCGATGTTTTCTTCGCATCGATATTTTGTTGCAAAAACATCGATGTTTGAGTTTATTATTCATGCAATGCTTTATTATGTTTTAAAAGAATGTTTATTTTATTTTTATGGTATTTTGTATGGTGTATTGTGATATTTTATTATCAAAATGTGATTAATTAAAGGGCACGTGAATAAATTCCGTGGGAGGGGTAAAATATGTAATTAATTGTAAATTAAGTTGACCAATCAGAAAATCGGATAGTGTGCGATTAATCCAATGAGAGAGGCGGCGGAAGAAAAAGAAACGTATTTGGATACAGTTCGCGCATTAAGATGAGACAGATAACGCGCGCAAAAGATAAACAAAGGGGGAGATGGTGCTTAGGCGTTCTGGTAATAGGACGTAAAATGTATATCTCGTGGTGGTGTTGTAAAAACGCGAATGGAAGTGTCGTAGAACAGTAACAACTGTTTAGAGAACTCTCCGGTAATTTTGGAAGTGTCGATGGGAAATATAGAAGTGCGTGTCTAAACATGGATATTTTTTTTGCTGTGGGCTAATTGGAAAATGAAGGTGGAACGAATTCACGTCTTGGAGTAACGTCGGTCAAGTGTGCTGTTTCACTACTACAGGGAAGTAAACGATGGGGAAGTGACCAAAATTAATAAATGTAGAAAGATCCAGTTGTGTTTAAGTTGTAAGAATTAATTTAATATTTGAAGGAAGTAATATTGGCTATGCATGCATTCAAGGAGCGAATGAACAAAACATAATTTGTAAAGCAATAATGAGACAGTGAGGATAACATTTTGTCGATGTTTTGGGTTCAAATTTTGTCATAAATTGGATATTTGTATGTTTATGTGTGTATTTCCATGATATAAATAGCAAACGTTGCGGAAGTAAGTATTGTTATTATTATACGTAGTAGTAAGAAGAAATCCCGACCCGGACATAAACAAATACGTACGTAAATATTACATGCCGAGAGTTTGTATTGGCGGCCTATCAAACCCGCTCAAATATTTTTTTCTATTGACCGTTTTCCCCTCAAATATTGTTATTATTTAAATATAATGAATAATGAAAAATGGTGGAGTAAGAGTAAAGGAGAAGGAAAAAATCCAGCGGTCATAATATGTAGAAAATTTATTGAATGATTAAATAGCGAAGCACGATGCTCTTTAATTTTAATTTTCTTCTTTACATTAAATTCTACGTTTTACTAGCGTAGTAGCCTACTACCTACTACTAACATGCTGCTAACCAAACAGTAAAAAATATCTCATGTGCTTACGGTATTTAAAAGCGGATAGGAAATCGACTTATTTATTAGTCTATATTAAAAACATGTTTTAAGCATCAAATATAGATGTTTTAAGCATCAATGCTTATTGTCGATGTTTTCATCGACGTCGAAAACCCTTTAGCGATGTATCGATGTTTTGGAAAACTTTGCCATCACTAACGGTGACGCCGTGAGGGGGGGGAGGGGGGCTGGAAGGGTTTAGGGGTAAGAGCGGCGGCGCGCTCCGGCGCCCCCGCCCCTGCCGGCGGCCTCTTTAAAACCCGTTCCCGTGTGGGAGCAAGCGGCGAGCGTGCGATCGCGCATGGCGGCGACCCGCGACGACGACGGCGGCGGCGGCGGCGGCGGCGGTGGCGAGGGTGGTGGCGGCACAGCGGAGACTATGACGCGGGCGGCAGCGGCTCGGCGGTGTTGGTAGCTGGTGGTGGCTCGGAGGAGCCTATCGGGGCCTTTTCATTCCCATATAACGTGGTGGAGACCATTGTAGTGGTGCGCTCTCCTGTATCACCTTCTTACAGGAGCAAAAGACGAACCGTGTCTAACCTGCAACTGACACTAGCGCCTCCTATAACAGCACCCTCGAGCTTTGTCTCTGGTTTTGATGGAGAGTCGCGAGGCCCTGACGGCGGAAGTGGCGGGCGGCGGGGCCGGTGGCGGCGGTGGGGGCGGCGGCGGCGCGTGCTGCGGGGGCGGGCCGGCCCCGTTACCCGCTCGGCGGCTGCGGGGGCGGCTGCGCGGTGGCCTAACGGTGCGCGGGGGCGTGGCCGTCCCACTCGCTGCGAGCGACGCCGACACACAGTGGACGCGAACGCTGCTCTTTTCAGTTTTTGTCGCGTGCCAAAAACATTGGTCTAACTCGTCGTTGATGTGACGATGTCGAATATATAGATCCATTAATTGTTATTCAACCATTTTCTCTCTCTGCCCCTTCTCTACTCGCTCTCTTTCTTCCCTCTCTCTCTCTTTCTCCCTCTCTCCCCTCACTCCCTCTCTCTCTCCCCTCCCTCTCCCCCTCTCTCTCGTGAAGTCCACCTTGTTAAACAGGAAAATTTGATTCACTATCAAAGCTTTTTTGTTCCAATTTATGAAATAGAATTTTATGATTTAGTACAAAGAATAAGCCACAATAAATCAGATGTTAATAATTTCGTAGTTGAAACCCAGATCATTTCTTTATTTTATTATTTCATTTTTCCACCTTCAATTCAAATTCAAATCAGGTATAAGGTACCTAAAATATATATGACATTCATACTGTGGGGAGAAAACCGGAAATGGTGAAATGTTTCCGATCTTTTACTCGAATGTCACTATGATGTAAAATTTATACTGCGTAATGGGCTGTATGTTATGTGTATACTCCAGTGATGTTATTAAATGTTGATTTTTTTTACTCATTACAGTTTATTTGAGACATTGCGTTAATCAATTTCGACACGATCGAACTCCAACATCAACAAATGAAATAATTAATACCATAAACTATAGATGGAAAAAATGACATCAAGTGCTCTACTAATATTATTTCTTTTTTTCCGCATGGTGTAACTCGGCCTTAAGTCGCCATCCTGATTGAGATTTTCTGGGTTTACTCAATCGCTTAAGGCGTATGCCGGGGTGGTCCTTAGTTTTGCTCTCCCAGACGTAAATGTACAGCTGGCCCTCCCCTTCTTGAAATATTACTACTCTATATTAATGTAGATTGAGTGGTTAGGCGGAAGAGCAGGCCCAAAGGCCTGAGCCTCGCCATTAATAAATACATTATTATTATTATTATTATTATTATTATTATTATTATTATTATTATTATTATGGTGTAAGGGCTACAGAGCCTGTTTGTTTATTTGAATATTTCCTGCATGAACCTTACGTCTGAATCGAGAACTTCTCTGTGACATGATTAATGATACAATGTCCGAAAACCCGAAGACTGATCCATAAAGCGAACACACATGCATTATGTTGAGACAGCATGTCTATGCAGCCTCGTCTCGTGCACGTTTCGAAACCTTCGCACTTGTCGAGCAGCAATCTCTTTAGAAGCAAAGATGACATGGGCTTAAAACTACAGTTTGAAATTAAGATAATTTAGTCACCATCTGGTAGTTCTACAAACAAACAGATTGTCGCGAAGGAAGGCAATGGTATCCAATCATCATTTAAAATTCATTTTAATTGAATTGCATGTAACAATTTTCTTTTCGAATGGAAAATAATATATTTATTCTACTAAGCAAATAAAGAGAAAATCCAAATGATGCTTATTAAGGGATTCAAGTACACATCTCGATCCCCATCTCACACCCCCATCTCGATCAGGTTTTTGCCCAGTTTCCCTGATCCATTGAGCAAATGCTGAGATGGCCCCTTGTTTTGCTTCTGGACGTGAATGTAGCTTCACTGTGCACACGTTTTGTTGAGCACTCCTTTTGCTTCTAGTGGTAGAAGTAGAGCTGAGGGTGAGTTACTATTTAGTTAGCAATACAGAAAAATCAAATCAGTTCTTTCACAGTTGAAATTGATTTTCTATAACTCGGGAACAAACATTTTTCAAATTTTTATTTTTCTAAAATAATAATTATTTTATACATTCTTGTTTCTAGTTTTTCAAATGTTGCTTTTTTTAAAAAAAATTCTGAGCCTCAAGAAAATGGGCGCAGATAATCTCTTTCCCCACACGTCATGTACAGTTTTTACTGTTTTTGACCAAGTAAAAAATAAATATCATTATTCACGAGGATGAAAGGCAAGGAGCCGAGCGCGAGGAAACAGACTTTCCCGAGTAAATAAAAAAGCTCTGTTAAATCCCATGTCACAAACAAAAGTTTACTTTTAAACAGTTTGTTTAATTTTTGTTTTAGTTTTAAAAAAGGTCGCACATTTATGTTCCGTATGTTTCAGGAAGTATGGCATTGATTGGTCGGTGTTATTGCTCGAAGATGATGGGATTTCAAGCATTAAATGAGGCCTTGCACTTTTCCAATCCCACACAGGACTCGTGTGAATTTGTGCCATTAGCGATCGTTGATTGGCCATGGCTGACAGGATTAAATATTTTGGGGGAATTTCTGGTCGCGAAACGAATATATAATTTGATTGTTTGTAATTTGAAAAATCTCTTGTATCTATAAATCTTATTTGACAAAAAATAAACATGTGGACCAAACTGTCTGTCACATATCGACCAGTGAAGTTTTTGTTTGTCTCACTCGAAAGAACCGTGAATTTCCAAGCTCCTTTTCCAAAATCCGTTAAGATTCAAACTAACTTTCTTAATTTGTTATAGTTTCATGATCTTAGTAAAACAGACACGGTAATTTTATTAAGATCATTAAACTATAACAAATTATACGCTACACAACAGAAGTATATATTAATTAAAATATAACTTTTTTGAAAGTAGTTTTATTTCGTCCTCCAAAAAGAACCTCACTGTCTGTTAAGTTGTAATTACTCACGGAACACTGCTAGCATGTAACTTATGTGCCACTAACAGAGACGCAACGCGATCGCAACTCAGCTTGTTCACGCAGCACCGTACCGCCTAGTTTTACGTATGTGTAGGTGCGATGTCACGTGACCAAACGTACACGTTATTTAGCATGTATGCTATGCAAACACTCTCTTCCGTTAAAAATAATTTAAGTAAACATAATATATTTCTTGGACGTCATTCATCGTTGCCTGCTACGCATAAAAACTTTATCGTATTAATAACACTTTCGTACAAACTGTTACATTAGTGAGCGTCATAGTGAAGAAAACGAATTTCTTGTGAGTAAAATACTATATCCACTTTTAAACCACACAAAGGAGGTGACTCGACAATGGTTTTACCAGTATACGAGTATGTTACGATAACGAGAGGGGAATAGAGAAGTAAAAAAAAGTACCAACAATCCAAAGCAATAAATACATACACAAAATGTATTACTGTCAACTGAGAATGGAAAATAGTCTCAGTTCGGTAGTTTAAAAACTGCTTATTTTTAAACCTATACCTTCTTTTAAACCGGTAGATAAACCGTCATGGTAACTGCAATAGTATGTCAAAAAAGCCATTTTTTTGTGTACTACACCATTGTGATCAGTCAAGAGAACTACATCAGTTGCAATAGTTCGTAAGAAGAGGGAGTAATGGAAAACAGAATAACAAGCTTGTACATGTGTGAAAGGCGACTGTCAAAACATGGAGAGACAGGAACGTTTTTCGTTCGTCGTGAAAACTACGGTAGATTTCACATACGACCTATTGCGGTTACCACGATTCTGGCAATACGCGATGTGTGGCAAACGCTCTGTTCGTGCATTCAGGAACAAGCGGACGTCCCACTGCCGTCGTGCCCTCAGCCGCGGCGCCATCGAGTCGATCCGGTCGGATGGCTGGGGGCTGCGGTGAAATACGGGCAGTTATCGCCTAGCAGCGGTCCCGCTTTCGGGAGATTGAATTTCTTGGCTGCATGCGACGCCCCCCCTCCCCCCCGCAACCCATCGCCCCGGCAGCGGCGGCGGCTGGCGATCGAACCGTTGGCGGACAGTTAATCGAAACGAAAAAACTAATCATGCGCCTGAATGAAGCTAGAATACAAAAAAGGAAAATTATTATACTCGATCGCAAGTCCCGTTATTAAAATTGACAGCGATTGTATATTCAATATGCAATGCTTATGTACGCAACTCTTGTTCCGTACCGCGTACGCACTTCAGAATACTAATATTTCACGTTTAAATAATATTAGGTTTGTATAGCTTATTCGGTTTCGAATTGTTACGTAATCATAAACAGGGTCGGATTAATATCTTCGGTGACCGTAAGCATGAGTAACTATGCCCTGCCCCATTAATATTGAAATATTGAGCACAGTAGGTAACAAAATCACCTTTCCACTTACAAATTTAATATTTAAATCAGATATACAATATATACATATATACGCATTTAATAATAATTTCGTCTACAGTTTGTACGGGCATTAAAAAACCTATTATCTATTTTTCTAAATTTGAATTCAATCGTTATTTTGTTTATAGGTAATAAAATAGTTCACAATTAATTTGGCTATTTACAAATTACTAATATCACTTTTTTTGAAAGTTAATATTAAGGCCTCTAAACACGGTTGGTCAGTAGTTAAGTCAGTAAAAAATGTCAATAATTAGGTTTGTAGTAGTTATTATGGATATTCCGATAACAAGTCACCACAATATAGATTCTCAATTGTGCTGACATGCGATTCTCCTACTTTCCTCTTCACAAAGATGATTTTAGAATCTCAGAGACTAAATTACATTAGATCAAGTCAGCATTTTTCATTACATAAAACCAAAGGCGCCTCAATCATGTGTGAGTAATGTGAGTTAAACAATTAAAATTATCATGCTAAAATCACACGGCTTCAATGAATCGACTCAACTTCAATAAATGCTAAATAAACTCACTTTGTTTCCTTATGTTTTCAAATACAATTTTCTCTCCGCCCCTCCAGGCTCCTTGTTAACGAGCTGGCTTTCTTTGCCGCTAACCCAGATTCGATTCCTGGATGGGGCAAAAATTAAACTGGCACTTTTCATTGTCATATCTCAGTTCATATAGCTGGTTCACGCTTGGTGAAAGCTTCTCTCAGAAAAAGAATGTAAAATAAATAGTACAGGAGTTTGAGACCTGCTTAACACCGGTCTCCCAAACCCATCGCCAGCAGGCTGGGAGGCAAAGGACGGGCCGTAGTCTTACGAGGCTCTAGTGTCAAAGAAGTACATAAAAACCACATTTTTTCTGAACACAATAAAGCTAAGAGTATTTAAGGGAAATTTCGATTAACCAATCAATTTAGTGTGAAAATATAATGAGATATGTTCCAGTAAAACTTCCCATATTTTGTTGATTTTTGGATAATAGAAGTGTTTTAACAAAAAATCTAAGAATGTAGAACGAAGTTCACAGAGAATGTTCTACACAATTTAAAAATTCACAAAACACACACAAAATTTACATTGGGAAAAATACACAAGATGTCAACTCTACATTAATACTGAAATAGACCTTTGACGGTTTTATGTGTTTCTGTCAGAGTTTGTAATATTTTCCTGGACAGTAATATTGGCTGTTGAAATTTCCTCAATAAAGCTGTCAAATGTATATTGTCCCATCAGATTTCTAGCGACCAAAATGCTCTCGTACACGACTTTTCAACTTGACACGAAGAAAAAAATGTTAAGCTGAATAATGTTACAAACGTAAAAAACTTGTGATAAAGGGCACATACTTTCTCGCATTATATACGTAACTTTTGCAATTTCTTAAAATTGAAAGAGTTCAACGAAAATCGATCTGCGCCATTTTATAAGAGTAATTTGCACAATCGGACAAAAATATTAATACAAAATTAGCGTCATTTGCGTGAAAATCTTATTTGAAATTTTGACATTTCTCTACAAATTCCACATAAATTACTTGGAAATTCCTATATATTACTGACGTTACAAAGTTACGGTATGTAGAGAAAAAATTAAATGTAAGAACACATTTTTTAATAATATTGAGAACAGGAGAAGGGATAATGACAGAAAATGCTTAAATCTTAGTTTATCTTGGTCCCAACTATGTTCTACATAGTGTTTGTGCAAAACGTTTGGGACCATTTTTGACGTTCTTATTTTACTCTAGCCTCTTCTGATGAACGTTTGATGGGAGGAGAAAAGTTTCCGAATGTACGAAAGTAGTGATGTTGAATCAAAGGAAGACATTTGAATAAAATAAAAATTAAAAAAACAAAGAGTAGTTGCTCTTTGTTCGTGGTGAAAAGAGACGTACCGGAATATAAATTAAGCTCAATAATATCGCAAAATGTGTTTATTTCAGTTAAATAATTTTGAGATTGAGACGTGTTTAATATAAAAGTTACATACACACAGTATACTGCTTACCACATGAATGAGAAAATAAAATTTAAATTAGTGAAATCATTATACATATATATATATATATATATATATATATATATATATATATATATATATATATATACACAACTCATTGAAATGACAAAAATTACTAACTAAATGAATAAAAGTATATGAAGCCAAAGTAAATGAGAATAGTGGACCAAGTTTTTCCTCGTTACTCTGGATTAAGAGTGCCATCTAGCGGACTACCCGTGCACTCCACAGCCACGACCGCGGCGCCATCTCTGAGAGCGATGTGTCAACATCCAGAACTGCTCCAGAATACTTCTCTCTTCTTACGGAAATACCGATCAGCGGCGCGCCCAGAACACAGATTTGTATTGCTACACACGCCGACTCACTATAACCCTCGTTCGATGAATCATTAAAATAATATTTTTATATTATACGTACTTATGTTCACGACCTTTTAGATCATTTTCTGAATTACTGCATTTATCCTTCATGAGAGTCAAAGAGAAAACAATATATACGATGAAGAACAAATATTTTTGTTACTTACATTTACGGGCAAGTAGGGGAATTACTTCTTTGTTACTTCCACCTTTGGATGTACAACGGAAAAAAAAACAACAACAAATCACCGAATTCATCTGCTGAAAAAATTCAATAATTCGCAACTACGTCTCGATAGGAGAATTTATGGTACAGCCGTTTGGCACGTTATTTGAAAATATTATCAAATATTTCAATAGGTAAGGTAAGAAAGACTATGCTAATTCAAAGAAACGTTAGACCATTTCCATATTCGTCGTCATATTGGAAGAAATTAAATCAAAAAGGAGCGAGTAGCTGGGTAACCATAATGAAGCGAGTTTCAATGGCCGCCGTCTACTGTTACACGCTTTCTGGAATACCCTCCTCAGCCCCGATTTGCCCGAGTATTGAAGCTTAGGCACAGAGCATGTTGCATGTACATCGTTTAAAATGTCGCCAGATTTAGTTTTATCTACTGAAAATGTGTGTACTGTATTCTTTTAATTTTCCTGAAAGTGCTAGGGGTACCATATATATAAAACTTATGGGTTCCAATGCCGTTCCAAGAAAAACTGGTGGTTGGAAGGCATGTTCGTTTAATAGAGGTGGTCTTTCAGAGAGTTTTCATTATATAATTAAATACCAGAAATAAATAAATATTAAAGATGATAAACATGTAAGGCCAAAAGTTCTTAGATATGGAACATTAGAAGTCTTAAAAAAACGAAAAACCTTATGTGGAGTGCTTCATATTAATTTCTTCCAGAACCGTAACTTCGAATTTTTCTGCGTTCGCTCGCTGTTGGCAGATTCACAGGGAGGAGCAACTTCAACGAGGCTTCACTTCTTACGAAAATAAGGCAAAGCAAAGGGCCCAAGGCTTGACTTCTTACGAAAGGAAGGCAAAGGAAAGGGCACGAGGCTTCACTTCTTACGAAAGTAAGGCTAAGCAAAAGGCCTGAGACTTCACGCCTCTTTAGAAAGGAATAGGTGACGTTTTATCTGCGATAACGTAAGGAAGTACGAAAGAAATCTACATAGAAAACGTTCCTGGCCAATGTTCCATTTATTATACCTATATTTACTACAGCGAAATGAATTTGTTTGAAAATTAATGAATGTGATATAGATTGTTATCCGAAATTATGGAACCTAAGAATATCATTCATCGTTTTCGAATTACAAATTGCTACTAAAAAAATGTTTATCACCTTCATGTAAGTTTCTTTCACTTGCTGAATTTGCAGGAACTGGAATACAAATATTCTTGCTATTTCTGCCAGTCTCTTCATACCCACTTTTCCACTTAAATTCTATTGCGTGTTTAGAGCTTCAACTTCTCTGCAACTTGAATTTGGCGCTTTATAGGAAAATTCATGATTCAACTGTTGGCGTCCCATGAAGACCTAAGCTGCAAACGCTCGCTTTTCTTCCGGTCAGAGGCACCTTCCGGTCAGATGACCTTCCGGTCAGAGGCACTGCAGTGTCATCAATTGATGCCCTGAGGTACCATTCCTGGTGCGCTGAAGCGACATTCTATTCTTAATTTTTTACACTTTCAAAAAGCACGACCACGATGGTACACGCATTCTGCTTCAAATGCTTTCACTAAATTGATACAGAACAGTTTCGCTTTACAAGTTTTTTGTGTCTTTCAAATCTAATTTACATTTACATTGCGCTGGAGAAAGAATGAAAAACATGAAAAGAATGGTGTGCGTTATATTTGATATAAATAGAATAGTGTAAGCTTAATATAAAATGGGAGTAAATATGCATGTCAACGCAAGGGCAGAACTTGTATTTTTATATTTTGATGATAACAATTTATCAGTCGTTAGCACGATAAGTGCGGTAGTAAATCGAGAGTCAAGATCATTATCACTAGATTTCTCTGCTTTCCTACGCATTGCAGAAAGCCTCGCACGTCCAACATACAGCAAATTACCAACGTCACGCATGCAATGTATTCGCTCCGTGCACGCAGCGCTTGCCTTCCACGCACGCCCTTGACCCTAGACTGTCCTACGGTATTCGGAGAGAGTTCGCAGCATCGCAGGCATTTCTCTTCGAGAGGATTCCGCTCTCGACAGGGGTGGCGGGTGCTTGGGTCGCGCAATTGGTGTGCGTACGACGACGTGCTGGAGCGGAAAACCTTTTAACGCTCCCCTACTCTCTGTCTCTCTCTCCCTCTCGCCCACCCCAGATGGCCTGGGAGGACACACTTGAAGTGAAGTGCACGTCTATCTTAACGTTGCAAGGCCTTTTAGGTTGTTTGACGATGGTCGTGTGTGCAACCACAGCCGTGAAAATTCTCGATAAGAAGGGGTTCCTATACAGAATGTTTCACGCATTTTCTCCAATACATCGAACTTTTTTAAAAAAAATATCACAGTTTTCTTGTATCTGAATGTGTTTTTCCAAAAGTTGTACGGAATATTTTGAAGAATTGTAAAAATCATAATTTAGTAGGCGAAGTTACCACCTATCAGAGATATACAAATTGTTTCTCCCAAACAAATACTTCAATTTGGGAACTCAAAACATTCTCAGTGGTTATGTGTAGAGTTCATATCTGATTAGAAAATTAAATATTGAATATTTTAGAATCAACGAAGTGGATGTAGAAACAAGTATAGTTGTTGAAAAGAGTTAGCAAAAATGTTGTTTTATTTAACATTTTGATTTTGTATTACTATCCTGGTCGAAAGAATTTCGTGTATATCAGCTATATGTGAAATACCACTACGAAATGATTGTTGTTTACGTGACACAAAATTCTGGAGATAAGTGCTATGTAAGAAGTATGATAGACGAGGGTCTGGACTAACAATAAGAACGACATTTCAGCTCAAATGAAGTCTTCACATTCCTTGCGCTTCTCCTCTACGGAGAGGATTACGAAGTGGTTCTCAAGGTTTCCCTGAGAATGAGAACGTACTTCACTGAAATAACGTTCTCGTGGCTAATACAACTCTGCCTGTGGTAAGGCTGTGATTATTGTAAATTACACCTTATTTCGAAAATGTAGAGAATTACTAGATTTGCCATGTTGGTTTACAAGTAGAATACACATTAACAAAACGACACGGTAGTTCCGAGACAATTCTTCGAGTAAATGTTTGGTAATTTTTGAAAAGCATACCCCTTTTGACTTCATACTGAGGAATTACTACTAACTAGCTGAACTCCTGTGAATACACAAGTGTCTCTTAATATCCGTCCACTAGAGGTACCATCGTTTGCATCATAAGTATAAGGGCAAAATTTTCTTGACGGCGACAGCTTTATAACAATACCGAAAACACGATTTAATTGTATGCTACAACAAACTTTATTAAGGCTGTACTGGGACAGAAAGCTCACCGCGCCGGGTTACCGTTGTTATCGCGATAACGAAACAACCTTTTAGAACGCACCTTGGCGCTGCCTGTGTCAATGTTACGCAGGTAGTATCACTTCCGAGCAAGCAACCGTGTGAAGTGGCGTAAATGGAGGCGTTTACTGCAGATCGTATGCACGCAGTATCGTGATATGTACTACTGGGGGCATGTCGCGGCAATGCCAGAAGTGCTGTGCGTGCGTAAGCCCCGCGATACCCCACTCGCCGACCTCCGACGTGCAGCGTGTTGCGGCGCCTCGATGCACTTCTGCGTGCTGTAGGGAACAGGGCCTTGCAACTTTCCATCAAAACCGGAGACAAAGCTTGAGGTTGCCGCTATAAGAGGCGCTAGTGTCGCCGGCTTCAGCTGCAGGTGAGACTCGCCAATTTCCGCATATAAGAATTGCCTTATTTCTGAGAAATACGAAAAACGTCTTCTAAATGTCCAATTATTCATAATACGAGTATATACATATTAGAAACCTATGAAGAAAGCGCGATCATCGACGCTATTTTTTGTAACATGACGCGCTTGCTTGCGTCTCGCGAACCTACGCAGAAGCCACGCACGTTTGAAGAATCGTTGGCAGCAGTTCGTATTTTAGTTCCCGTAAGATGATGATACAGGAGAGCGCGCCACTGTAATGGTCCTCACCACGTTGTGCGGGAGTTACAAGGCCCTGGTGGGAAACGCTTCTGCGACCTCCCGTCGCCGGAAGGCCGCGCCGTCGAACTGGCCCTACCGAAGGGGCAGTATCGCAGTGGTGTCAAGGTCTCCTACTGGTGGCAGTGGCACGCCTCGAGGCACCGTAGCATGCCACGAGCTTCTCTGCGCCACTAGCATCGGTAGAGGAAACTATTAGTAATTTCGCCGTTTTACAATAGTGATGGCGTTGTCTCTGGTGGCTCTGAGGTAATGAACTGCGTGGAGAGGCGATTTCGTCGTGGCACTCGTGCCACGGACTCCCGCTCGTGGCATCGACCTTGACAACACTGCAGTATTGCAAGCAGCGGAGGACGAGCCCATGGGCAGTCCGCCAATCGACGCTTAAGGCTTCGTCGCATGGGCACACGCTGCCGTGCCCATCCTGACTGCCGAAACTTTGGGAATTTCAAACTTTGGATTTTGAACCAAAACGTATTGAACTTTTGGAATTTTCAAAAATTCAGAAACCAACGAAAATGCAACCAGAGTCGCTTTAAAGCGTATTTTGCTCTATCCCTGTGAAAAATTTAATTAAAAAAGGTGGAGCTATTTTTGAGAAAATTTTGAAAATATTGGGGCTTCGTGTAAAATACCCCCAACTTAAAAATACCCCTTTTAAATTCTCAGGGCCTCCAGTTCTGCCAAATTGATTGGGGGAAATCGATTTTGGAGAAAATCGTCAGAACCCTTTAGGCATTAGTGTTGCCCGCAAGCTGATAGACATATGTTTTGCCGTCAACCAATTTTTCTGTGTCAAGGACCCGCAAAACGTGGTTATTGACTACTTACATGTTAGAGGAAATAATTTATTATATATAAGAACCAAAGTTATGCACTTTTCCGATATAACAGCCCAAATTTACGAATTTTTCTGTCAAAAAGCCATCCATTTTGCCACCGCATTTCAAACGTTCGCTACTTTAAACATGCAAATGAAACTGTTTTTTATACAAGTTTCGCCTCTGACAACAATATCTATATGCAATAACGTGACGTGAAGACTATTACAATATCTTTTAAAATAAGATCCATCTCTCGACACCCCACCGCGAACAAACTATCGATTTTCCACTTTTTAAATAGCTTCATAAATATAATCTAAATAAAATACAAAAAGAAAAAGTTATATTCATCGGGTAGTACAGTTATAATGAACTACGGTTATAATGAACTCGGATATAGTGAACATATGTCACTGGTTTCGTTTTACTTATTTCACAAATAAGCATAAAAAATCCGCTAGAGTGAACCTACACCTCGGAACACTACAGTGAACGTAGGAAACAAGTCATGGAAATTAATTGGCTCTCGTGTGTTATTAGGCGAGAAAAGGGACCTTTGGAGAATGGGACGGTGTTCCAACAGTGCAAGAGGTATTGAAGACTGCATTACTATGTTTAGAGACAGTGTACAATGCAGAATGAAGTATGGAGAGAGCACTGGAAAAGGATTTAGAGAAATTACTAGTGAAAAATGTTGGAAGCAAACAATTGAAAATAATTGATTTTTTAACGACAAATAAAGATATAACAGTTCAACTGAAAATTTCAATATTTTTATGCTGTTAATGTTCGTTAAGGATCTCTATATTTATAAAATCAATAATTGTGAGGAAATTCTATTAAATTTTGATATCATCGGATATAGTGAACCTCTGCTATTGTGAACCAAAAATGTTGGACCCGCGAAGATCACTGTAACCAGAGTCGACTGTAGTTCTATTATCGGAACCTCAGAATCATTCATCATTATCATGTGAAACACTTGTGACCAACCATTGAATATAATTTGGCCGGTTTTTTTCACTCAATGACATCGCTAAACTTTTGAGATATTAAATTTTTATCGCACGAATGGCACGGAAAATAATAAGAAATTACCTCATAAAAGATAGAAAATAAAACAGTATAAATTATAATTATCCCAGATTTCGATAAAATGCCACATACCTGCTTTGTATTGTGAGCTCACAATTTCTAATGAAAGTGTAAAGAAATTAGAGTACACGAAAGAAGTACATATTTTCAAATTAACTATTTATATATTCACCAGGACAACGTGAATCTTGAGTGATGATGATGGCTCACTTACTTGTACAATACACGGCAGTAAGCTGATTAATGTCTTTTTGTGGACAGCGATGACCATGTCGTTTGCCTGAACACCCATTTAAGAAATGAACAGGAGTAAACATTAGGGAATGCAATTAGAGTCTCCAGCAATTTTCATTATTAGAATGACCACCTATTCCATGCTATTCAAAATCATTAATTATTTTTTCTCTAAAGTTAATAGACATTGTACGTATTAGAATTCTGCTTTTCGATGTTTCCCCGTAAGTGTTGATTCACCACTACAAAAAAATACTGAATTATCACTCTATGAACAGGAAGAAATAAAATGTGCTACTCATTGAAATAAATTTTCCACTATAAAACCAAACGTTAAAAGTTAAATTAAACAACCTACTGAATATAAATTTTTATCAGATAGAAAAAGAAAATTCAAGTTTCAAAACATAGTTCAGTGTATCTACTAATGCTTTACCGTAGAGAGAAACCCGAAAATTCTCAGTAAGCGATATATCACTGCCTAGGGAATAGGCGCAGACATTGGAATTGGCGGGAAGCGAGTATCAGAGGATGATATCGCCGACAGTCGTCCAAATGCGAGAAGTCAAGGGCAGCTGCCCACCTTACGTAACGGCGCGGTGCGCGCGCAGGTCGGGTCAATACAGCTCCCGCCCGCCCCCGCCCGCCCCCTCCGCCCACGCGCCGCTCCAGCGCGCCGCCCGCCCACCCACCCCCGCGGGACGCGCGCGGCCCCGACGACGCGGCGCGACGCGACGGCGGCCGCTGCGGCAGTCGGCGCCGGCACCAGGCAGGGCAAGTGGGCGGAGGTGGGGGCGGAGGTGGAGGTGGCGGTGGATGTGGGGGTGGATGTGGGGTGGATGTGGGGGCGGAGGTGGAGGCGGAGGTGGGGGGAGGTGGGGGCGGAGGTGGGGGAAGTGGGGGGAGGTGGGGGAGGTGGGATGGAGGTGGGGGCGGAGGTGGGGTGGAGGTGGGACGGTGGTGAAGGTAGTGGTGGGGGTGGAAGTGGGGGTGAAAGCTGGGGGCGGAGATGTGATGGAGGAGGCGCAGATGGGGAGACTGACAGGGACGAGCACGGAGTGAGACGTGGGACAGGGTCGCGGGCGAGGGCGTAAGTGTCAAAATTATTCTATTGAAAACTGTCGCACAGATTGCGGACAAATTTGCAATGCACGTTTCTTACCAGTTAATCTTTGAGTACGAGGAATTTGAATAGATTTCGAATATTATTTTAAAATATTGTTAGTAAATCACATATGAAAGATTTAATACGTCAAATTGTACACAAGATAAATGGGAAGACGGAGCAAGACACGGAGGTGGGATGAGACGGGGAGTGGCTTATGTCATAATGAGACCACTGCCATCTTTGGAAAACTATTTCAACTGCATCAGTCAGCAGTCATTGTTTTGACATCGCCTGGCATCATTCCCATATAGGATAATGTGAGATTCGCAAAGTAAGTCCAATTTTACTTTCCCGTATACGTACGTATACACGGAGTGATATACGTAGTATAGGGAAAGTTATGTAATGCTGCGCGAAAAAATGGCCAATTTTCGGCGGAAAAAAATTAATTGCCCGGCCGTGAAAACGAATAAGTGGATAAAACCAGTTGCTAAATTAAGAAAAAAAATCCTCTATCTCGTGATGTGGTCAAAATCCATGATTTGTTGCTTCTTTATACTTAAAAATCGATTGACGGCATTCCGTCCGTCTGTCCGTCTGTGGTCAACGCTAGCGCCTAAACCGTTCGGTCGATTTTCTTCAAAATTGATATTCCCCAGTCAATCTGATTCTAGTCGAAGCTTTGTGATTTTGAAAAAGATTCTTTAAAATTTGGGGGTACTTTATATGAAGCCCCCCGGGGATTTTCAACATTTTCTCAAAAACGGCTCCAAATTTTTTCTTTAAATTTCTTGTATGAATAGAGGAAAATACACCTTTTAACATGGCATAGGTCCGATTTTCACGTACAGCTCTGAATTTTCGAAAATTGTGAAAGTTTGAATTTTTTTCGGCGTCTTTCTCCAACTACAAAATTGAAGATAGAGATTTTTTCTTCAAATAAAATTTGTTCTGCATATTGAGTTCTTTAATAAAGGTCATGTAAATGTTTTTCACAATTTTGTTAGTTTTCGTGCAATATTGCGTGCAATATGTGCAATTTTAAAAAATTACAAAAACAAAATTTTCTCAAAAACGGCTCCAAATTTTTTCTTTAAACTTTTGGTAGGGGTAGTGGTAAATGTACTCTATCAATGACATAAAAGCCATTTTGGTCTATCGGTTGGTTTTTTCAAAAATTACCAAAATGTAAATTTTTTTACTTGTCTCTCACGTCGTTAATATTTACATTATCGGCGATTTTTTTACATTATTATATTTACGAGTATATATGCTTTAAATAATGTCAAGTAAAGTTTCTCGAAAACTACCGTTTTCTGTGAAAAGTAGCTCAAATTTCGGCATTTTCAGAAATGCTCAAACGTCATTTTCTCGTATATGGCTGCAATCTTTTTCTTGAAACTTTTGTAACGGATAGTGCTAATTACACTCATTAGTATAGCGTGAAGTTTATTTTGAGTTTTTTTTGTTTTTTCAAAAATTATATAAATGTAAATTTTTTGAAAGATCTCTCACATCTTTAATATGCACATTATCCGCAATTTGTAAAGATGATTATATTTGTGAGTGTAAGTGCTTCAAATAACTTCAAATAAAGTATTTTGAAAACTCAAAAATTTTCTGTGAAAATGAGCTTCAAATTTCGCATCTTTAGTAGTGCTAAAACGCCATTTTCTCTTAAACGGCACATAATTTTTAAAAGAAAATTGCCATTTACGGCTAGGTTTTTGTGTTCTTTAATATTCTAAAATTAATGTTCCTGTTCTACCAATAGGAAACCGAAAAAATTAAGAAAATGACAAAAAAAATGTACTTTTGGCGATGATAGATGGTAGCTGGCAAGAAAGAGTATGTGGCAATTCCGAATAGCTAGCGAAGACCCAGGAAAATAGAAAACTAATACGGGAAAGTCTGTGCCATTCTGTTTCTGTTTTTTGACAAATAAATAAATAAATAAAATAAATACGGTCATGCTTAATTTTTTCAAAATACGTGTAGTTTTTCTTTAATTTTGTGACAAACGTAATAGACCGCTGTAAATTTACTGCGCTTCGGACAGCTGGATGCGTCGTAAATTAGAATGTGCAATTTTGTATATTATTTCTTTCTTCGTTTCTTACATTCGAACTTTGTTATAGACTTATACATTAATATTTTAGAAATTGTTTATTTTGAAATATTTGAAATAAGTAAAAAGAATTAATAGCTCTCAGAATAGCGACAATACAGGGTCTGCAACAATGGAATTCACTTTGCGCTCGCGAATATCTGTGAATTAGTGTCATTGTTGTGACCTAATGGAGCTGTATGAAAAGGAGTTATAATTGTCTAATTTATGTTGATATTTGCAGGCAAATATTTAGTTTTGCACCAAATGCTGTACCATTTGTAGTGAGTAGAGAATTTGTTGCATGGTTTTAAAATACTCTTCCCTAATCATGGCCCAATGGAAGGCATTTCTATATTTCCAGGGTATCAGGCTTCTTTTTCCAATACAGGGTTACAAAACTTTTGCATTCTATTTTTGTGAAGTTGTAGAATTCACATAGTTCTGACAACACTGCAATGGAAATAGTGAGTTCCAAGCGAAGATGTTAGTAGCGCATAAAGTGCAATATTACAGTACTACTTAGCTGTTTCCTCTAATACGGGAAAGTAAGTGCTGTTGTAGCACCACTAGTTTATATTGATATCAAACGTTTTGGTATTTTTCAAGCCTTAATATGAGTTTCACCTTGACAATTGTTTCAATTGCGTGTCAACAGAAAGGCGAGTATGGATTGCATTTTTAGTGAATAGTTTTGCATTCTGCCCTGACATAACTTAAAAGGGCAGGGGGGCAAGGAAGGGAGGAGCAACTCGAAGATTACACTCAATACAAAATCATTTTTTGGAACACTTTCATTTTTTTATGGGTGGGTGCAAGGGCGAAGCTGGGAAACGTGGAGAGAACTGTGACTTCTTTCCTGTCCGGAAGACGCTGCGTCGTTGGCTGAGAAGCCAACGCCGCGGCCAGCCTCTCAGTCAATGACGCGGCGTCTCCCGGACAGCCAAGAAGTTATGGACTCGAGCAGCGGAAGTTCACGTGTACGTGGAGAGAGCCGGGCACGTTGGGAGAACTGTGGAGTTACAGCGGTGTCGGGGGGTGGCAATGACAGTAAAAACTGCTGCAGAAAAGCAGTACGCCTATTAAACTCGATTTGAATGTGGTTTTAAAACAGAGTAACATAGGAGTATGAATAATAGTAATGATACTAATTAGGTTAAACCGTTGTAGGAATGATTTTAGGGAGAAATGAGGATCGGACCTTGGCAATGTAAGCGTTCTTGCGGAAATCATTAAATATTCATTTAAAAATGTTCTGTATTGGTGAGACTAACGTTTCATATGTTTTGTATTCGCTGATAGTAACCTATTTTGATATTTTAAGACTATGTACTGACCAGCTTACAATATCAAGATAGGTTACTATGTACTGGCGTTAGTTACAAATTGATATTTGCGGAAAAAACAAGAGGCCACAGTCCGAAAATGCTTTTCCTGAACAATTATTTGCATTTAATGATTTGATACAAATTTATTTCGTAATGAGTAATTTCTTTGAAGCCTAATGTGTATGTTAATAATATTTTCTTACTACATTCGTGGTATTGCATGCAGTGAATAGGAGTGACTTAAGAATATAAGTGCATTGATAGGTTATGGTAATGAATTTAAGCTAACTAGCGTACCCGTGCGAGAACTCTCGGATGCATTACCCCACCCCTTCCTTATTTTTCCATTTCCATATTAAGCCTGTAATTTATATTTTTCTTTAAGACTCTCTTGCCCTCCGTCACTTGTTCTATATGTCACCTTGCAATTGATAACAATATAATACACCCTTGTGAATTCAAACTATTCATATTTAACTTTATTATCGAGCAAAGAGGTACACCCATGTAATTCAATCACACAGAATCAAGTAATTAGTCATTTCACATATAGTAGCAGCAATTTAGCATATAGTCCCATATAGCAGATTCTACAGGCTCTGAATAAGTGGGTAGAATCGAGAAGCGTCGAACCAGCTAATACAATTGTATTATACCATACAATTGTATTATACAATTATACCATTGTATGTAATACAATGGTCAAGAAGATCTCATCCTGTAGATTACGGTATGAGAAGAGTTTCTTTCAGGCCATTGATCTCAAAAGTTTAGTTTTTAAGGTCCTAGAACGCTTCGTTCAGGAGTTATTTAACAATATAGATTAAAAATCCGGACGTGTGTTGCGGGTTGCATTTACATGAATATTTCGATGCGTTTTTTTAAACAAATCCTTCACATTTTTAAAGTCAAAGTGCAATTCGTTACGTCTCGGTGAAATTTTCTTTCTTTAGAGATCTTATTTATAAATTATTCAAACTATTCATATTTAACTTTATTATCGAGCAAAGAGGTACACCCGTGTAATTCAATCACGCAGAATATCAAGTAATTATTTATTTCACATATAGTAGCAGCAATTTAGCATATAGTCCCATATAGCAGATTCTACAGGCTCTGAGTAAGTGGGTAGAATCGAGAAGCGTCGAACCAGCTAATATGTAATATATTGCATATTTATTTATTGGTTGCATGCGAGAGGCGCAAAGGGAAGGTATGCTATTGAAATAATATAGGAGACGATATGTAAACTGAATTTTTGGATTAATTTTAATTCACAGCCGTGGAAACCAGCGGAGACAACGGATGGGGTGGAGGAAAGCCTATGAGAGGGCGCGAAAAGCGACGCCTGTGGAGGAAGTAGGGCGAATGGCATCCGGGGTGGTATCGAGCAGTGACAGCAGTCAGCGGGGGCGTCGTGACGGGAGTCAGGCAGCGGCTGAGGAGAACACAGAAATGACGTCAGTTGCGACAATCACCTGACAGTCGGGTTCTCGTGTTGGTGTCACGTTCAAACGGCTATTTTTTTTCGACGTTGACATTCGCGACAAGCGAGTTCTGCGAGTGACAGCTAGGTACTATTCCTGTCACATGAATTTGGATCACCGATTCGTTTTATTCTATTTTTAAACAAAATGTTGACTTGGTTCTCATGCGCGAAAAGCAAATAGCAAACCTACGATTAGCAATGCTCGTTCGAGAATTAGTGGAACATAAAATGCAAAATAATTGCAACTTCTAATCATATAGGGATTATCTACAAGTGATTAATCAAAAAAACCGAAACGATAAGACAAGAATCTAGCATTCTTTATTGTTGTTTACTAATAAAATATCATTTTATGTCTTTCTCGATGCATTTGGAAAGAATGTAGTTAGACAGTTGAAGTGGATGTTATCGTATTACTATTTTTAGATGGGTTTCTATCCGGTGACTCAGGCTAACATTGTTCAAAAACCAGTTGCAAATTCACCATTGCACCGATATACATCCCAATGCATTTTTGCAAATGCAATTTTTTGTATCTTTTAGAGGAGCATCATTACCAAAAATTGTTCAACCCAAATCAATACACTAATGTCAAAATTATTACGTTCTGTGTTGAGTCCTCCGCGGAGTAGGCAATATCGGGGAACCTACAGTGGTCTTCTGTCTCCTCGGCATATTGATATATTAACGTCACATTTAAAAGTATTGCATGCCTTTACTGAGCCAGAACGCAAGCAAGTTCTGAAACTTACTACAACAATGGAAAAACCTATAAATTTTTCGTTTAAAATAACTTTCGGATCGAAACAGAGGCACAAATAATTGGGGATACCTCTGTCTGGTAGTGACTAAACTAAACACAATACCACCAACAAATATAAAGTGTGGACTAAAATGTGTAAAAATGTATACACCTTTTCATTCATTACGCTACAATAATTACAGAAGTGTAGAAGAAAGAACATCCATGTAGCCTAGAGAGATTAAATTTCTAACGAATCAAAAACTTGCATAGAACGACGATGTGCATTGCATAGAACGACTGATTGAAATTTTACCTATATTACTAATTTCGAATATGCGCTTAAATTGACGAAAGCTAAGCAACCTCTAACCACGTGAGAGGTGTCAATGGTTTTGTTAGTTTCTCAAGAAGATTAAAAAAATACAAAACAATGAAACAGTTGCGTTTTGGATTGGTAATGCAAATATTTTATCGTTTAAATTCGCATTTTTTTCGCAACTGATGTAACGACTATAGTATCATATTCAAAACATCACTGCGTACGATCCAGCAAAAGTCATGCTACAGGGAAGAGAGAAGAGATAGAATTCACGTTAAAAAAATTGAATATCAACCCCTTCAACCACCCAATCTATTTTCCTCTCCCTCTCCCCACAGCGACCAACGCACTTCAATTGATTTTTGTATGGCAGTGGTATCCGCTAATTAATTAAAGACAACCAAAGTCAAGCATTTTTAACAGAATGATTTTTGGGCATAAATTTACTAAAAGACGCAATGTTTCGCTCAACAATGTGGTCGCATCGTTCGGTAGCATGAAAACACTTCAAATTAATTTTAAAATAGTTTCATCACGTCTTGGGTACCACTTTCGCCTGAGAATGATCCACTAATTTATATGAAGTTTATTTGCAAATTTAAAACTCCCAAAAGAGAGAAGTTGAACGAGAATTCTTTTTTTTTTAAGTATTCACGTGTTCCGTTTCAAAACAACCAATTTTTCCCGCAAGCAGGTCACCATTTTTCGTAAACTCGGCGGTAGCGTTTTTGCTGCAATTGACCACCAGATACATTTTATTTTCATTATTAAAATTTTGAAAAAACTACTGTTTGCGTTTTATTGCATACTTCCCTACATTTGTACACTTCACATAATATTTTAGATTTACGTAAAGAACTTGACCTTTTTAATTTAATGAAATTAAATTTGAAATCATAAACTATTAACAACAGGCAATTCTAATGTGGCTTTTTAAAATATATAAAATACCCGTATGTGATACTGATTAATTTTATACGTCCCCACCTCTGGCACATAAAATATAGAAGAAAAACAGCCGAAGACCATCTCTGGACTGTTCAAAGAATAAGAAATTGAGTAAAATAGTTAACAAAGTTGATAATAAAAGCTAAAAATTAATTTTTTATCCATCCACTTGAGTACATTTTCTGTCAAGTATTTTTCCTACCGTTCATGATCTCAAGTAACAAGCTCAATGAACAAACGTAGCAATCTAACATACGATGTAATAGACACAGCTGCTACGAAATTAGCTAGGGAGGGGTGGGGGAGAAGGAGAGGGGGACGAGTGGCAGTGTTGCCTGATTAGGGGTTTTTCCCCTAAATTTAGAGGGTTTTTTTGTCTTTAGGGGTTGTTTTAGGGGCAAACGTATTTGGGGGGTTTTCTTCGGGGGGGGGATTTCATTGAGTCCTTAAAATGTTAATTTTGTGTTATATTGTGAAATCATCACACTCGCCAATGATGAGAACTCAACTTGGTCTTACAATTTTGGTATATGGGTTCACTGGTCGGGTGGGGGGTAAGTAAAATGCGCACCGACTACCTACTGCTATTGTTTCAATTTGACTGTAACTGACAAGTTAACTGTAAAATATAAATACCATCATATACAATTAATAATATTTTTCGAATTTCTTTCCTTTCCATACCTCCCCATACTTTTTAAATGTGAAATATATTTTTTTTTTAATTTGGGGATTTTTTTTGTCGTTTTGGGGGTTTTCACAGCGCTATCTAGGGGGAATTGCTTAAGACCATCTGGCAACACTGGCGAGTGGCTCTGAGTGCACAGCGGATCCCGGCAGATGGAGCCAGCGGCTGCCTGCGACCTTGGTGGCCAAGGTCGCGTATCTTCCGCGTGAACAACAAACACACGCTCCGGCAGTGAACTCTGTCGCCCTCCAGAAGGCATGCGCCTTATGCAACGACCTGCCCCCCCCCTCCCGCCCATAATTCTCGTCCGCTTAATTGGACTGCTTCGGCGGCAATGAATTGTTAGAAATACTATTCACTTTACTTAATACACGCGAAACGCACTTCTGCAGCTTTCGAATCCGCTTCAAATGTTTTGTTTGTTTCATTTCTCGCTTTAGAAAAATACTGCCTCATTTAACCGTGAGGAATGGATCTATCTAGATGTTCCTCGATCCTCCACTTTGATATAAAGTCATATATAAGTTTTCAACACTATTTCACATTTTTACTTTTGTGAGTTGATATATCAGTAGGAATTTTAGTGATTATAATCCAAGAACGAAATAATTATGATTTTAAACAGTAATAGAAATTATTTATTTCTTAACGTCGAGTTGTAAACAGCTTCAGGTTGTTTTTATTATCCTGAAAGTCATTTTCTTAGTTCTCTTCAATATCTTATCTCCAGTTCTCTATAGGGAGTTTTTGCACCCGCGAACGTTAAGTACTATCCATCTTCTCCTCATGCGCAGTGCAAGTTTTGCATCACTTTAGTGCATCTACGCATGCGCAGAAGATCGAAGTACTTACCGTTCCAGGTGGCAAAAACTCTCTTATATTTTAACCCTGCGCAGGTTTGTTTTGTCTATGGGTTTTCTTACTTCAAAGGTTACCTATTCACTAATATATTTGTCCACGTTTCTCCTTTCAAAGAATGTGATCGTGCGGTGTTCATGATTACTCACTGCTCCTTACCACACACTTTTCCAGTCCCACGTGTACCCTAATGTTCTCATGTTTTTAAAAAAAATATATTTTTTTACTTCTTTAAGGTCGCTTTTCAACTACTACGATCATATAGCGGTCACTGTAATTAGCATTGGGGGTAACGGTAATGGTTTGCAGACCCACACAAACAGCCATGCCCCGGGCAGGATTTGAATCCGCTACCCTTCAGGCGCGAGGCAGCTGCGGCTCTTCAGCGTCAGCGATCTCGGCTATCCAGGTCGGCTCTCACGCCTTGTTCTGCTCATGGTATTAGTTTGACATTTTCTCCGGAAATTCATTTCTACAACTGCATTTACTTTGCTTTCGAGTTTAGGAGTTATGGAACCATAAATCAGTGCAATTCTTACTAGAAACTCAAAATTTACCTTGGTATGATTGGAAATATTATTTTTTCACAGTACAGTAAAATGTTATTCCATATCGTTTGGTTCGATTTATATCTAATACCATTCCATTAGATGAAGTCAGAATTCTAAGATATGATAAAATGTATTAGAAGAATTAAATACTCCTTTATATACTTTTTCATATAAATCATTTCTAAAACTTGCAAATTAATTAATTTTGGAATATTCAGCCATGTTCTAATTGTCCAGGAAAAAGGAGTGGATTATATGTAATGAGAATGACAGGATAATGTCCAAATAGGATTTTTCATCGAATACATGATCTAACGAAATGAGTTTATTTATATCTCAATACATTGTTATGTGATGTGCATTTTTTATTATGTAACGAAACAAGACTGGAATATCTATCAAAAGGAAAAAAATATCAATGTCCTTGGCCCCTTATCATTGAGCCGAGAGGTTGATGCCCTGTCGGGCAAATGTATCATTCCGCTGTGGAACAATATTATAGAAGGAAAATACCACTGACTCCAAGAAAACCTGCCTTAATTTTTTTCTTTAAAACTAGTCTTTCAAATTACAACATCAAACATCATAAGTAGAAGTTTTAATGGAGATAGAGCAATTCAATATTCTCCTTGTTCGCTTACGTGTTTTCATTATCTTCAACTGGACACTCTTGTGAAGTCATATGAAATCATCAATACAGTACATTGTATTGATGACCCATCGAATGTCAGAAAAAGACATTAAAAATGACCTCAAATGTTTGGATCAAATATACCAATTAGCATTCGACTGATAAATATTTGTGTTGTCATCGAAGATAATAAAATGAATCAATTCCTTGCATCATTTTTACACCATTGTTTTCTTTTTTGTAACATTCAGTTCACATTAGAGAGCTATCTTTTATTTCATCTTTTGCCCCCCTCATTTAGAAAACAAAATGTAATATTAATCCGGTATTCCATCATAACTAAAGAAAGCAATGAAAAACACATCTCCTTCAAGACTTGCTAATGAAGTCAAGCAAATGCCGGGGCAGTTCCTTACCAAACGGGCCTTGGACCGCCGCACAATATTTCCTTCTTCTTCATTTTCCCTATCTTTTCCCAGTAATAACACACACATACAAGCATCTCACTGCCACACATGCCGGGAGACAGCCGGGAGCTTACAGATTGACCCGCCTGGAACAGTGCCCCGCTGGGGGAGATACTTGGGCAGAGAAATTCCCCTGCGCGGAGGCGAACAGGTCGGCGCTGAATCTCACCCCCAGCAGGGGAGAAACGCTGCGACCTCGGGGGATGAAACATTCACTACACTAGCGGCACTAATGGCCAGTTGATGTGCACGGAAACATCATTTAATGAATCAAATAATTGAAACATCAATCGAATGAAATCGTACAAACTAAATTTGGAACGTTTGCCTGTCAAAAACAAATATGTTTCTTAATCTAATGTATACATTTCAATTTTCGTTTGGCTTAACCTGAATTCAATCCTACTATATTATTGTTAGCTGTACAAGACCGCCATAAAATTATTAACGTCACTTGGCCGAAATAGAGCAAATAACGGCCGCGGTTAATAACCAAGTCCGTTGTTTGTGATCTAAGCCGTGTGTTGTTCAATACTTTTCGTTGTGGCACATTTTTACGTCAAAAATTATCTAACTAAGAAATACCGTTTCTTGGTACAGGAGCCTTCAGACGCCATATTTTTTACACAAGTCACTAGTTTCTATAGTTTTTAACGGACGGCAGATTCTCAAAATTCTTATCGGGCATCGTCCATTAACAGTGACTTTTCATTCATTTGTTTGGTTGCGTTATGTTGATATAACAATACAGTGTTACAACTTACAGAAAGGACATACGAAAAAAATACAAATGATTACATTTTATTAACATCATTTATGCCACTGATACTATTTCTGTCACTGATAATAAGGAGTTTATGTGTGAATATCAGGGCACCAGAAAAATAGTGTATTTGTAAAAATATATACCTTCAACAACTATGTACTGTTATTATGTAAAGTCATTCAGTCTTATTTATGTTAAAAGCAGAAATGAGTCCAATATTGATTTACAACCATTACAATAAAACATGACGATCGGACTATCTCGTGCGTGACCTTGAATTATCGATCGTGATAATCAATAATGATAACGAGAAGTTTCTCAGGACCCTATATTACTGGTGAAATATCAAGAGGGATTTATCATTCTCTTTCAGTCCTTTTATCTGAAAGAATACATTTCTTTTAAAATTTACAAATGGAATAATTCATGCCCTAATTCTGTGTCATCTTGAAAATAGCATAGGCAAGTGCCAGAATTCAAATGGATTTGAACTTCTTTTTAAACTACCAACTTTTTTCTTCGTTTACAGTTGTATTTCAAGGATGAATAAGACTCCGTTGCGACGAAATTACTAAGGTAGAAAACCCAAGCAGACAAAACTTAGCCATCCAGAAGCGAACGATACTAGTATGAAAATTAATAATTACAAAGAAAGTACAAATGAATGACAGGGGAAAGCTGCAGTATGGTAAACATAACTAAATTTCATAAGAGGAGCTTTTAAGATAAGCGCATTGGTCGCCTGCATACTCATATACTATACAGTTCTGTTTGAAAATTATGTTTGCATTAAACCCTTAATAGTTCATCTTCCCATGATTAGCGCACATAATTTATAACTGAAGAACGTATTTTTCAGAACAGGCAGTCTGGATAAGAAATTGATCTTTAGTTATTTGTGTTATTACTGAGAGTACTCTTGTATTATTAACTATTTTATTAATAATATTGTTGTTTTTTACAATAATCTTGTTTTACTATTATATTACATTTAGAATATTGTCTACGATTATTGTATTAGTAATTTGCCATCGCACAAGAGTCCATTTGCAAAGCAATAAAATTATTATTATTATTATTATTATTATTATTTCCCCATCATAATAAAAATGTGCGAATTATTTGTTTGGAGAGGTTAATTAATGATGATTAGGATATTGATTAGTGCATCTACGAAAAAGGTCTACACAAACTCTAGCATCCCCCTGGCCGAGATCGCTAAGACAGTAGTGCCGTAGTGTTCTCGAACCGAGGGATCGCGGGTTGGAGTCCCACCTCGGGCTTGATTGTATTTGTGTTATTTCTTTCAGCTCCCATCATCACCATATCGTTTCATCCTCATACCATAACGTTAATCCAATAGTGGTCGTTAATTACCTAGTAGTTGATGTGACCTTAAATAACAACAATAATAATAATAACAACAACAACAACAACAACAACAACAATAATAATAATAATAATAATAATAATAATAATAATAATAATAATAATAATAATAATAATAAAACTCTAGCATATTGGATTTGTTGATGGTCTAATTCGGTTTGACACAAAGGATATAAAGATTTCAGAACTCACTATAAACCCAAATAACTGGGTTTTCTACGTTTCTTATTCCAACACAGTGATTCAGAACAAAAATATATTGAAATAACAGGTTATAATTTCGGAATTCGTAAAGCGTTCCGAGATAAGACTCTAAAACAACACATTGTGTAGTGAGATTCGTATTGTCAGAAGACACAATCAAGAATAATTGAGGATAATTTTATTTAACAAATTTTATCTCAACTACTAAAAGATTCAAAAAGAATTATATTTGAAGAGTACAGTGACAAATAGGAAATTAGATACTTTCTTTACATTTTACATTTTAAGTCTTCCAAATTGAGAGAAAGAATTGTACAATCCATTCATATAGCTTCAAATCCTGTCAAAAATCCTTGTAATTCAAAATACATTGAGAAAAAGTTAAGAAAGATATCCCCTTCCAACTTTCTGCAGATATCCGGAAACTTATAAAATATTCAATAAACATAGTATTTATTTTAAGAAAAAATATGAAAGAAATAGAACTAATCATACAGTAGTTTCAGAAAAGATTTAAATCTTTAAAAATAAAATACAAGTGCAAAACGAAATCAAATGCACTCTTGTAGTTGTAGAACATCTAATTTGCGAAATACTGTAGAAATGTTCGAGCTATCTCATTGCTTTTCAGTTTCAAATAATGTAGTACATACAGATTATATTTGTACTTGAAATATTCCAGTCTTGTAGTATAGCACTTACTAGTGCTTTCTGATAGAGTAGAGACATAGTACACCATCAAAGTTTTCAATCTTCATAGTACATTACATGGCGCGATAAATATAGAACAGTTTCGAAGGATACTGTTATTTAGCGCCTTTGCACTGTCTGACAGCCTTGGTGTTAAGTGAGGTTAAGTCATGTCCTGATCTTCTGACACGCACATGTGTCTCTACTGACGAAGGAGAAAATGCTTCGCGATATGCCTACTTAGTTACCGACTCCTAACACCCTATTTGCTGGATACTTGGTCTTCATGACCTGTTTTCTTCTAAAGACTTTTCAATAAGGTTTCTGTGACACCTCTCAAAATACGGGAATAGATATAGGTATTGCAAAGATCTGTGAATTTATTATTAAATTAGCAATTGATGAGGAGTATGGTTCGGTAATGATATATTATATATTTACAATATACATACATGCTACTTTTCCCGATAACTAGATATATTCTATACTAAATTAACATAGTCCTTTTCCGAGATTTTCACATTCATCTCGTGAAAACTGTTTCACTCGATTCCCCATTTTGTTTGAAATTAGCACGTAATATTTTGAACACCCGCACTTCACTTAAACAAATAGTGTAGTTAAGTACTTGTTGTCAAATATTTCTCCACATATCAAAAATTAAGTTTAATTCATTCCTTTCATTTATAAATAATTTCAAAAAGTGTTACTACAAACGAATATCATTTGCAGGTGAAACAAACAAACGAATTTCAAAGTCTGGTGAAAATCGCGAAAAACACGAGTTTTTAAATTCAGAATTAGAATGCAAATTATCATAATTCTACAAGTTTAAATCACTGCCAATCTTAATAAATTATATTTATCATAAAATTAGCTGGTGCTAAAAGCTGGCAGAGATTTTCTTGTCACTACTTATATTACTAATCTCATTAGTCTGGACTATCTCTTAGGTTTTGCCCAGCCTCTTCCCAGCTGCTACCTAACGGCGCCTTTCAATTTTTTTGTATCCCTAATAGTCAAATTGCAACATGACTTTGAGAATATTATAAAAGTAGAACGTGGTGCTGTAAACAAATTTTCACTGAAAAATTTCGGGCTGTTCTTGAGAAAAAGTCCTTTGAATGATTCTGTAAATGGGCAAATTTGAGCTCATTTTCACGGAAAGCATTTGAGATTTATAGAAACTTCATAAGAAATCATTTGAAGCACTTGAACTCTCAAATGCAATAATGTAATGAAAAAAAGGTACGTAATGTAAATATTAACGACGTGAGAGATATTTGAAAGAAATTCATTTATATAATTTTGGGGAAAAACATACTGGTGTATATGACATGTTATTCTAAGATTTTAGTATTATCTGTACAAAAAGTATTACAACAAATTCTGGACATTTTTTGAGAAAATCTTTTTTCAATATTGTGTAAAAATTGTGGCATGATGGAGCGAAAATTGCTTCTGGTAACTGAGGTTTAATCAATGCCACCTACATAGATCTATTGTGTTGATTTAATTCCCGGTCTCCTCTCGAAGGTCGCAGCGCTAAAACCAGCAAAAACACGTTATTGTATATTTCTTAGAATCTTGTTGCTGAATCCGAAAACAAATTATCAGTTCCCCTCAAGGAGCCCGAGTCGTCGATTGTATGTCTCGACTTGTGCACGGGAAGTGGTCTAACCTTGAGTGACTGACGCACGGGTGAACGGTGAGGAGGGAAGTCAATTTTTACCTGTCGTGGTCTTCCGATTCTTTATAGTCCCCTCATAACCTCCAAGATCTTATTTACTGATTCTCAAAACGTTTAAATCGATAACAGAGAGTTCACATTAACCACACTTTATAGGGCTGGTGTAATTTTTCAGTGCTTTCAGTGCTGGCACAAAAAGCGAGTCCTTCCTACGGAAGAAGCCATCACGGAGCACTTGTCGAAGCGAACACTCGATCCCATTTATCGATAGGAGCCCTCGAATGTTCTCGTCGACCCCAGGCACAAGATGGCCTTCCGCCGCTACTGTGTGCTTGCACTGTTACTTTCCAGTGTATCATGCCAAATTATGCTACTTCTATCCACTCGCCTTTGATAAAGTTAATGTAAAAAGGGAACGTATTATTAACACGTATCTTAACTCATGGGTTATCTTTTCTAAATCCCATTAGAACACACAGTGAAAACGCGATGGTCATACATTTGGGAACGAGTGAATTTCTGACACTACAAGACTTGTTCGGCTAATCATATTAAAGTTTCACAAATATTTATAAAAATTAGGTAAAAATATGAATCATTTCAGGTAAAAAACAGCGTGTTCCCACAATATTATAAATAATTATTTTGATCTATGATTATTTAATAATATGCGTGATCCTGCTGTGTAATTAATCGATGACTGATCAACTACACACCCTGCGCATTCTTGCTTGGAATCTTCGGTCTGTCGAACAATCACATTCCTAGAATTTTCGGATTCCGCAGGCGGAATTTCATTTTCTCTATGATTCGCACTTCTTTTCAACTTCGGTGTACAAGTACGATTTCGCAGTTTTATGTAAGTAACCTACACAATTTTGTACTCAGTTCTTGTTGCATTTTGCACTGTTCATTCAACAAAAATGAATCTTGAAACCAGCAACAGTGACAATAAAATATGTACACCACCTGAAATTCTGGAAAATGCAAATTCCACAGCTCCAAATTATTGCCACCTTATTAGTTGATGCAGCTGGAGATATTACGACCCTCAAACGGCGTGGGGTCTGAAAGTTTACGTCGGAAGCCAAAGGCTATATACACGTTTCTACGGGAACAAAATGAACACTGCAAACAAATTACTGTAATCTGCTGTACAGAACAAACTAGTGGGGCTCCAGAATGGCACAGACTTCCCCGAATTAGTTTTCAAATGTATCCCGAATTTTTTAATAACAAAACGTACCCCAAAATGAACTTTACGTCATATTGAAGAGTACAATTTGCACTATCCGTTAGAAAAGTTTGAAGAAAACATTTGGAGCCATTTACGAGAAAATGGCGTTTGAGATTTTCTGAAAATGCGGAATTTTGAGCTAGTTTTCACAGAAAAGGGTTGCGTTTTTGACAAACTTTATATGACATTATTTAAAGCACATGTTTTCATAAATATAATACTGTTAACAAATCATCGCTAATGTAAATATTAACGACATGAGAGGCAACTCAAAACAATTACATTTTTGTAATTTTTGAAAAAACAAAAGAATATATCAGTATGGCGTTTATGTCACCTCATAGAGTACATTTAGCACTATTCCTACTAAAAGTTTAAGGAAAAATTTTGCAGCCTTTTTTGAGAAAATCTTGTTTTTGTAATTTTTTAAAATTGCACATATTGCACACAATATTGCGCAAAAATTACTAAAACTTTCTTTGCTTAATTTTTTATGTAACTAATGTATTGAAGAATTTGAAATAAACGTAAAAAAGCTTATCAACATCTGTTCTGAATATTTAAAGTTTGAAGAAAAATTATAGAATTCTACTCGTGTGTGGTTGTCATTATTCACTCGTAGAAATTACTATTTTCGCTCCTAAGTTGTTTGGATCGTGAACATCAACTCGTGAATATTAGCCCTCATTATACGCTCGAATATACTATTCAGTCTTCATTTTTCGTCGATTCCCACTCTCTAATTTAATAAATCTAAATTATACCGTGGCAATCTCCTACACAACCTGTCAAGGATCTTAGTGTGTACCTTTACCGTCACCTAACATGGAAATACTCGTATCAACCAAGGAAAACAAAAAGCTGAAAGAAATCTCATACGCCTTTACCCTCAGTTAAAACGGAACTCTGCACTAAAATTAACAAATATAGTGCTGTAATATAAAACCATTATTTGACCAATTCTCACCTGCGCTATCCTCCACTTGGTCTAAGGCTTTTTCAACTAACATCGAAATTGTATTTAATATTTTTCGTTTCTGTCCATATTATTTATGATATATATATATATATATATATATATATATATATATATATATCGTAGGTTTCCATCATCAGGTGACAAATAATTATAATATATAAAAACTTTTCCATTGTTTTTATATATTATAATTATTTACCACCCGATGATGGAAACCAAATGTTTCCGAAACGTTGTGGAAAATTTGTATATAAAGCTGTTATTTAAAAGGTTTCTGTCTTATCAATGATGGACCAACTTATGATACATAACATCGAACTTGTTTAAACGTTCCGTAGTAAGGTACCAGGAAAAATTGCAAAACTGGTTTGTGCGCAAATCCCAGTGACATAGACGTCTAGGAATGCAAACAACGTACTCATTATTACAACACCTAAACACAGCCTTCTTCCACTACCTTTTGCTAATTTGCTAACCCTACATGCAAAATTCTAAGAACAAAATTCCTACGTCCACCCATCAAAAATAAATTCTCAAGCAAAGCAGTAAAGTAACAGCAATATTTTTCTAAAATCGAAATTCTGTCCCTTTCCTAAGAAAAGAAATGAAAAAGAAAGAGTTATGTCAACCCCATTTCAAGTCGCCCAAGCAGGACCTGCATTCAAAATAACAAGTGAAAAGTTATATTTTGTTACGTACTTTAACATGCACATTTGCAGGCAAGTACGAGCAATCCATTCTACTACACGCAATTTCGCCCGACGATAAAATTGAAATTGTACTTTTCAGTATTCAGAACAAATCTTTGAGAAGCAAAGAATTCCCATGCAAGTAAGTTATATTATTTTATTTAGTTGCATGAAATAATTAACGGTATTTTTGCATTCACAACAAATTTTTTGTTTGTTGGATCAAAAGAAGTATTATTTCAGGGTTACCAATTATTCTTTAGGAAATAATTGCGAACCCTGCAGAGTCACAAGAAGAGCAGAGAATTTGACAGAAGGAGGATGTGTTCTTACAAAACTGGAAAAAATTTTTTGCTCAATATGTCTTTAAGTCCCACCTACAGTTAAATGTCTATCGAAGTCACTGGTGCAGCGTATTCAAACGATTTTATTTACATTGATTGTGGAACTTAATTGAACTGTACTTAATTGAATTGTTGAACTTACGGTGAACATTTCTTCGAAGAAAGTGGTTCTGTTTGGAATGGGTGTGATGTACACATTTGCCGGGAAATGTACAACAGGACCTGGTTCATTAATTTTTTATTCAAGTTCGAGCAAAAAGAAACGGAATTTACTCAGTTGAGAATTTGCAATGCATTTACTGAATCAACCGTCAGATAAGATGTTCAAAATCAAACGTTTGCTAGTCCTAGATCAACATTGCTGATTCCAAAGATCGAAAGAAGGAAGATACGAGTTTATTTTTACACCAGAAGCTTTCAAATAACATTTGCACATCTTCCGCATTTAACTGGAACTTTCAGTTTGTCGGTCATGTGATATTACCCAATCAGTGGGAAGACCAAGGAAATGCATTTTTCAGTATGATACGAATACGTTGTTGCGTTCATTTGGTGGAAATACAGAAATGTCGAACTTAGTTTACGTGTCAGCAAGTATATCATAAAAATGAGTGAATGGAAATCGGGCCGCAAATGGGATATCTAAGAAGTCTGATAGAAAGTTTTGGAACTTTCAACCTTGAGATACTTTTTAAAGCGAGTTTTTCTGAGTTCACACGTTTACAAATTATCGAGAGGGTAATAAGTCGTAAAAGACAAAAGTTAATGTTTCTTGTATTTGTATAGTCTTTCAGTGAAAAGTATCGACCACAATTTAAATTATCCTGATGATACCCTAATAATAAATGTTATTCTTATTTTATATATATTTTTCTTTTTAAACAAATTTTTTTGAGGAACTGTAATATAGTGGGAATCTCACAGCATTGAGAATAACACGATATCTTTTAATTTACCCTCCAACTTTTAATTCACACATCTCTTTTAATTTACACTCGTCCCTCATGCAGCAGAACAGTGCTGATCCCAATTAAATGCCTCCTTTTTTTCTTAACTGTTAATCTTTTAAACTTTTTGTTTAGCTTTTAACTTTTTTTTCCTTTTTTTCCTTGAACCTTTAACTTTTTTAAAACTTTTTTGTAACTTCTTCTTTAAGTATTAACGTTTTTAACTTTAACTCCTTTATGTATTAGAAATTGTAATTGAAAAAGTCTGAATATTTTTTCTATTATGTTACCTTACTTGTGAACTCCAAGTGAGCCTACACAGCCAAACAAAATATTCTTTGAAAGAAGAAATAATATAATTTCCAAACATTAGTATACATTTTATTTACCTATTTACTGTGTTCAAATTCTTTATTTAGGAAGAAATTAATGAATATTTTGTGTATTTATCATTCGAGTCCACACACCTTTACTTCAAACATTTTTTATTTGCCTTTCTTTCAATGTCAATTAAGAAGCTCCCATAAATTACTGAATGTAATGAAATGCTGAAGTGCAATGTAAAGCTTAATTAAAAGAACTTCAATATTTCAGCCGTTTCCTTCATGATTTCTTACTGCAGGCATGAGTAGTCAATTAGACTTAGCCAATTATACAGCTGATATACAGATTTCAAATAAAATAATAGTTGAGATAGTTTTAAGAGACCCCAGGAGTAGAGGAAGAGGCTCGTGTTAGTAAACTAAGTAGACAGTCGCAGATAGATGAATTTAATACTTTACTCCAATTCGAATGAGATTAGATTATAATTTCCTCAAATTTCCCATCAAGTTAATTTAATAAATTTTGAAAATGAATCCCTCCAAACTGAAATTTGCAACTCTGTTCATGAAATATTTTAGGGTTTCATATCAAACAAACTCACTTGAAACAAAAATTATTTTTAAGAAATCAGAAAATGTAGATATTAATGGCAGAACAATGCGCCGTCTGTTAAGCAAAACCAACTATCCTCCATAATTAATCTTGCTCAGTGTTTACGTAAGTGCGCTTCTAAGTTCACCGAGTTTCTGGTTCAATACCCCTTCGAGTGCAGCGCTTGTCAGAACAAACGCGGCGTAGGATACGCAACAAGCAAGCCAGAGGCGCCGTATCTCATCCAAACATACTAATCGACAGTAAGGCACACATGGTACGCGCACTGTTAATGTTTCTCTGAGATACACACACACTCCAAACAGGGAGGGAGTTTACACGATCGAAATAATCAGCGATGCGTTAATTTAAGAGAACATAACGTCACAACGAGATATAAAAAATGTATTCCTTTAAAAAGACACATGCCCCATGAAACTGAAAACAATTGCCATTCAACAGTTGAATACAACAAAAAAAGTTATTTCTACAAAGTGAATAGAGGTTACTTTAATACTGCCCAACACCGACTATTGAACGTGCTTCCAACATTGACCACGTACTTACGAAAGCAAAGAAATGCGTAAACGATTGATTTTTGTCACCGTTTATCACTTTAGTTTTGAAGATACGGTTCTCAAATTATATTACATATATGCAATATCCAACACAAACGAAATTTCATAAAAATAATGACAGATTTTCAAAATACAAAACAAATTCTTACAAATCAATGAAGACAGACATGATTCAAGTTATAATTTCCCTTTCAGTTACGCTGTAATACAATTTGAAATAAAAATGCACAAAAATGTGAAAATGTGCTCAAAACTTGCACAAAAGTGCAAAAAAAATTCAGCAATAAATTTGTGCACAAAAATTGAATATGAGTAATATGCTGAAAATTTGCGCACCCATTTTGGTACGGTACAAATTTTTTGACAAAAAGTTGTTCTCTAAAACTACACACAAAGACAATTGATCACTAACAATTGGCAAAAAATTCCCCAAGTTGGATTCACATTGTCAAAGGCCCAAAGCCTCGCGTTCGCTGCCGCGAATTTCCGGAAGGAAACGATACGTACGCATGGCGAACATGTCGAAGCACGTGTGCGGAGCGCTGCTGTGGCGACGGAGGCGGTGGATCCACGGAAGCCGCTACAGCTGAGCCCGACAGCAGCCGCGTCCCTGGCGCGAGTACACTGGCGTCTGCCGCCATCAACACCGCCGCCTCCGCCGCCGCCACCGCCTTCGCCGCCGCGTGGACTGTGGACTCCGACCGCGCCCGCCGCGGAGCGTTCCGGCGCAGCGCGGCGCGGCGCGCTCTTCGCTTATCTCGCGCTCCGCCCACGCTTCAGGCTCCGGAGAAAGCACTCGCGGCGCGTTGCTGTGGCGGTGGCGGAGGCGGTAGCAGAGGTGATGGGGGTGACGGAGGTCGAGGGGGTGGCGATGTCGGAGGTGATTGGGGGTGGCGGTGGTGGAGGCGGAGGGGGTTGAGGGTGGCGGAGGTCGAGGGGGTGGGGGTGGTAGTGGCAGAGGTGATTGAGGATGGTGGTGGCGATGGCGGGGGCGGTGGCGGTGGCGGTGGCGGAGGCGGTGGTGGTGGCGGAGGCGGAGGCAGAGGCGGAGGTGGTGACGGAGGCGGAGGCAGGGGCGGTGGCGGAGACGGAGGCGGAGGCAGGGGCTGCGGCGGCGGCGGCGGTGGAGTCAATCTTATGTTAAAACGAAGATGGATAATTTGAGAGCGTTCCCCCTAGCTAGCTCGCTGCCAAATGCTGCCTTCGATTAACAACTGGAAAATGTGGGATCCACCTCGGTAATCTCTATCTCCCTCTTCACTGTATCAGCCCGTCGCCACCTGTAGCTTCGAGGTATTTCTTGGAGTCTACGCAGCTTGACTGACCGCCGCGAAATTATTTTCCGTTTGAATCCTCCAAGAACTTGTGACGCAATAGGGAAACTTGGGAACACGGTGATGACTTGGGTCAAATCGGCACGTGGGCGGCTTGCACCGCGAAGATCTTACTCCCGACAGCAAAAACATTTTTGTCAGTTTTGGGGCATTTTAGACAGTTTTGAAGGTCAATCTATACTCGACCCAGCACATGCCATCTGGGTATGTATCGAGTTTGACCACAGCACAGAACAGATCTCGCTAGAGTCTGAGCAGTGCCCAGCGATAAGCCCCTCACGATGTTGATGTTAAACATCTCACCAGTAAGAGCGCGTAATAGCAGTTCTATGTAGGCTGCCCAATTATTCAGTGCAACTTAATCAGTACTTCAATTGCAGAAAACCATGCGACAACATACCTGCGAGCAAACCTGAGAGGAAACGGCGTTTTTCCTGGCAGTGCGTAGTGATTAATCTAATGTCACAACAATGTTAAATAGATACTTAAATTATGACTAGAGTTGCCAACCATCCTCCGTTGACGTCAATAATTGCCCTCTTATCCTCCTTTGTATTTTAAAGGTCCTCCTCTTAGTACATTTTTAATACTTGACATTTATTTTACGACAAGACTAACATCTGCTACGTTGTATTGTTTATTGTTTAATTTAAAATAGAAAACATTAATATCCATTTTCTGAATGCTGACACACGTATACATGACAGTGTCTCTGTCTGGCAACTAAAATAAAAAGACATTCTCAGACCATTTTCCTCTGCATTTTGTGAACGAATTATGTTCACTTGAATCGCAAATGGAGAGAAGAAAGAAACTGAGTTTATAATAATCTAAATTAAATATTTTTAAACAAATTTTGTTGATTTTTTTTCTCTTAATGAGTGTCTTCTCTTTTATATGACCATTGTTGGCAACACTAGTCATGACTCATAAAAATTTCCTTCCCATTATCGAAGCAGTATCCTCTGCACACTGTCTCAACAATACCCAAGATCAGTTGCAACTGCCACAAAATAAAACAAAATATCATCTACTTTGGCAACAATATGAGCAATTTTCAATAACAGCTACAGAAATAACAAAAAATTCATCTACCTCTTTAACCTTTTCATCTATTGCTACCAAATAAGCCAATTCAAATATTTTTAAGCCGACTCCTGCAGAGGAGCAAGTGCAATGTTTAAAGTAATTCAGAATTAAATTCACTAAAACGAAAGCGTACAGAATATCCAAAGTCAACAATCTACAATCTAGTGTCCACAGTAATGCGCCAATTACAGAATCACCCGTTATAATTGTTATCAGTCAACCAGCCAGGACTTAAAACAAAAACTAAATCTAAATTTCTCCTATGAATTTTCTTAACATCAATGTACCCACTTCAAAATTCGGATAAATGGCATTCAAAATCAGGATGAAACCGCGGAAAGATGGTAAAAGTTGATGCAATGCAATTATCGGAAAATGATGACTCCGTAATTACTAGTGAACCTCATCTAGAGATTTTGAAATACCTTTTCAACTAGAAATACTACTTGCATTGTGTTACTAGAGTTTAATGAAGAGGTGTTAGTGGATCTACAGGATCACACAGATTTTCAGTTTCCTACTCGCTTGAGTATGGGCTAGCTTTATCGCTTTTATCCTACACCAGTGGTGTTAAGGTCTTCTACTGGTGGCTGTGGCACGCGTCGTGGCACCACGAGCATGTCACGAGCTTTTCTGCGCAACTAGCGTCAGGAACTATTACGAGTAGTAGTAACCCCGCCGTTTTACAATAGTGATGGCTTTGTCTCTGGTGGCAGGGTGATGAACTGCGTGGAGGGGCGAATTCGTCGTGGTACTGGTGCCACGGAGTCCCGTCCGTGGCATCAACCTTGACAAACACTGCCCAACACTCTTCTCAGGTGCTCTCTATCTGCGCTTCACCGGGGTCTCTCGCGGTACCTACCGCTCTTCTGGGAACATTCGCAGTGAAGAGCATCTTGGCTCACCTCGAACAACGCATAGGCCCATCTCCGGCCGGTTCATTTACACATTTGTGCAGGGCATTTCTTGGCCCTCTCTCGGTGCTTGTACCATTCAGGTTGTAGAAATCAGTTCCTCAACACACACAGGCTGAACAAGTTGTTCGTCTGTCTAAAAGATTATGCGAGGAATAGGGAATATGTGTAAGACATGAAAGACTTCGAATGCTCCCCATGCCACGAAAGCAAATCTACCTATCAGAGGATTGGTTGGTTCGTTTTTCCTGGCGCGTCAACTATTCAGATCATTATTCCCGTAAGTTTAGTGCGTGTTTTTTCTCGGGAGGTGGCGATGATCTTTTCCCCGCTGGATGGCGAGATCTGGCGCCGACCTACCGTCGACTAGCGGGGTTTTTCCCCTCAACCAGGTATCTCCCACTAGCGGGGCACCGCCCCAGCCGGGACAAGCTGTAAGCTTCCGACCGGTCTCCCGGCATGTGTGGTAGTGTAGTGCATGTGTAAGGCCGATCCGAGGAGCTACCTGCGCAAATTCTCCCCCAGCCGGCGGCTGAATTCGACCTCGTTGCAAGGCTAGTGTCGAAAGTCCGCCTCCGCCGAGACTCGAACCCTAGGACCTCCCGGCCAAAGTCAGATGGCAATGCTGGGGCCCTGAGCTAAACCCAGCCGGTCTGAATTTTCGTAAACTGAACACGTTTGAAACAATACGAGAAAGTATGTGCTGTTGTGTCACCCCCTAGTTTGTTGCAATATAACATAATGTTTTTCTACACTACATGAGTAGCATGCGTGAAAATAAACATAAAATGTACTGCAATGTAGAAACTGGCTATATTTTCATAATGTTCACAAGTCAAAAGCAATGTAAATATTTGAATTGCGGTATCTCTTCCATCGTGCACTCGCAATGCTTCATTAACTTCAGTGAACTGCGGAGGAAATCATAATGCCACCGATAAAAATTGTCCTAGTTCCATTTCATAAATACCGAATATCCTCACCGAACTAATTTTAGAGATGTTTGTTACACTTTGACCTTCAATGCATTTATTGTGAAATAAAACCTCAACGAAAGCAATATTTCAGCTTCTAAAATAATTTGCTCAATGAAGATAACGCCGTTTATTTTCCATTACAGGGAGCTTTCTTGGTTTTCTGCATTCTTTTAGACTTAAAATTATCATAAGTGCAATGAGGAATCAATGATAATTATTTCTGGAATGTTCTTTGTTTGAAATACACTGAGGTCGAGGAAGCAAAGGTGTGCGTGATGTACGAGATATCGAACGTGCTTGACTAGCATATCCACGTCAGGAAGCATAAAGTTGCAGAGTGGCAGCCAAAGTGGTCGGAGAGGGCGCGAGTGTGTGTGTGTGCAAGAGTTAATGGTTCATTGTAGACGGTATGCAACCACGAAGACAAGTGAAGCAGATGAACGGAACGCCTGTCCAACGCACACGGTAGTGTCACAGGGGTTCTTCACGACGATTGCCAGATGGCTCTAAGCCTTATTCTGCTGTTTTCAATTCGTTCCGGTTAATGAACCTCCACTATCCATTATTCATTACTAACAACGTATTCGTCAAACGGAATTACTCTAGTTATCTCAAGCATGAATCCGTAAAGAATTTTCAATTCAAAAAGATTTCATTATACAACAGAATAAGTAAACCACCATAATAAATAGAACAGAATAAGTAAACCATACAATTTCGACGAAATCACGGGTATTACCGGTAGAAAATTAATAAATAATTCTGTATACAATCAGTCAGTTCATCTTATAAATAGAAACGTTTTTCTCCAGTTGCTTACAATTAAAAACTTTACTTTCATGCAATTCAGCACAATTGTGAATTGAATCTACTCTCAAACCAAATGCTGTGAAAAAGGCGTTTATTGTTCGTAAGCAGCACTTCTTATTTTTATTACGAACGGTCGTTATTATAAATAAATATGCATTAACATATTAAATTACAATTAATGTTTCATTTCTATGACCGCAAGAAGTCCGTTTAAGCACGAAATATTTAATTTCCAAGAATTCATTCGTTTAATTTGCAATATATTTTAAACATTCTCCCAATTCCCTAGTAAACATTTTGCTAAACTGTATAAATCAATCTTGCAAAGCTCTACTACTACTCTCTGGCTCTACCGGTGTGTATTGGTCGAGACATTCAGGAGTCCGATATTATGTGGCAATGTCTGCGGAACTGATTGGGCAATGAAATCGCCCCCGCCACTTCGTCATGGACACAATTCAGAGGGCGGACTCTGAACAAGCGAATTGCTCAGTGACCCATCCAAGTGGACGGAATAGTACGAAGTCAATGGGGCAACGGCCTATGCGCGGCGGTACTTCCTTCAGTTGATTCTTCTGTATTGTATACGGCGTTGCTCTACTTGAATAACGTTTCTTGCTCTACATTAATAACGTGCGTCAAATCTAACAATAAGAAATGGGAGCATTCATTTTTATTACACTGGAATAAAATCGAATGTGCAAAAATTATAAAGAAGAGTGATAGTATTTACATATCATCTAGAATATAACATAGATAAAACACAAACAATAAGTTATTATAGTTTGTGTTTTATCTATTCGTGTATGCACGTAGTCCGGAATCTCTTTGGGGCACAATCTGCCCCTATTCGGATCTGCCGACAGTTTCCGAGTCTACACCTCCGACACCATGCGAACCATCACAGCAGTAGTTCCTATGGAAACGGATGGTACTGGAAATAAAATGAAAAATACCGAAAGACACTGGAAATAAAATGTGCTCGCTTTCAAAAAAGTACGACAAAAGACGCACTCGCGAATGTTAAGACAAGTAGCATTTCTCTAGTCGCGAATGTTCGGAACTCGCGAATAGCGAATTCGTGGATGTCGAGGGATTACTGTATTGCTAATTTCCATTGCATATAGTAATTGAAAGGAAACTGTGCAGATTCTGGCTAGAGTCTTGGTGAGAGGCTTGTTTGGTTTTGTTTTTCAATTTATTATTGATTTTGTTGTACATATATCAGTTCCAAAAACTACACATATGTATAGATGACTTAAGAATTACAACTTAACCAGTAATACAAAGATTGAGGAAACCGTGATGTCATCGCATAGACTCTTGCAGCTTTTTCACCACTCGGCTAACGTCTCCTGATGCAAAAGCGATTCTCGTTTCATTATGATGTTCCTATCAAACTAATATAATTTATGACTATCATTTATTGTAGTATTGTAAGAGAGTTTTTTGTTGTTTTTTTATCAGTGTGTGTGCTACATTTTGAAAAAGCATTTTGTATGGTTTTGTTCAGGAGCATTTTTTTGCAGCTACAGGCCACTAGTATATTGTGTTGTCGAAGTTGAGTTATTGTCCCGAGCCAAGGATGAAACATCATTCCTTACGTTACGTCATAGGTTGGGGTATGATCCTGAGTTATGTCACTTCGTCTTGACTCATTACATCACGTTGCTGTAAAACGTGCGTGGCTCTGCCTGCCAGTATGTAGGAAGGGAGAATTGTATGTTCTTATGATGATTTTCTAGGTAACTTACCCAAGATAAATGAGTAAATTATTGATTATACATTATACTAATATTTATTGTGAAAGTATATATTACACCTATTGGCACATACGACTCTGTCATTTAGAAACACCTCTTAACACTAACCACTAACATGAAATGCGCCTGGACTTTGGTTGTTATTTATATTATAGGGTTTGATTCATTCATCATTATTGTAGAAAAAACGTAAATTTAACAGAAATGGCAATAACATCCTCTTTTATTTTAGATCGTCAACTATCAATCTAATGGGAAAACTAAAATGATAGTGCCACTACACCAGAGGTATTGGTGCTGAAACACGCCGGGACGCCACACCGGCAGTGATGTTTGGGAGTTAGTTTCGCTCGTTAGCCCGACTAGGTGGCTCGTAGGTTAGCGTGCTCGCTTTCCACGGCGCAACCCCGGATTCAATTCCCGGCCGGATAAATTATAGCTGTGCGCTTTCCTTACAAATGTCATAGTATCTATTGCTGTGTGACGATGGGAAAGCCAACCCTAAGGTTAGGAAATTCAGTATATACGGTAGAGGAATGTCTTCGAGCTAACTACATGAAACCCTTATCCTATGACCGAGAGGCTGGGTCACCGCGGGTCGGCCTAGGCTCATATCCGGCTGTCGAGTCACAGGATAGATATAGATATAATTTATTTTAGCCTTCTCGGCTATTTTTACATAAAATACATATTTACATAAATTGCTTACATCAATAAGTACACTCTATTAACTATTTACAAAATGAATTTTCTACTTTTATGCGTTTTATAATTTTTCTTTTAAATTCTTTAATTTGTTCACAATTTTTTTTTCTAAAGATAATTTATTATATAATTCCGTACAGGACAGTAGTGCGCTTTGGGAAAGTTATACAAAATCCAAAGTTCTTGATATGGAGGATTTAAAAGCTCCTGGAAAACTTAACATAAAATTTCTAAAATCAATTATATGCAGGCATTTTAGAAGCATTATTCGAAACAGATTCCATAATCAAATAGTGTGGTATTTGTGAGTTAAGAGAATTTGATTTATTGTGAAATTCTACGCTACTCAATGATGCTTATCAAAGATTTTTGTAAAAAATTGAATAATAATTTCAAATGTGCACAGAAATTGAAAGAAACTGTGCTGTCTCTGGCTAAGTGAGAGGAATTAATGGTTTCTTTAGGCACTGAGGAACTCGATAAAAATCTAAAAACAATTTTTGATTTTTAATGAAAACTGCAAACACTTGATTTGTTAATCCGCCTATTGTCAACAACTGAATTTTCTCACTCAGCTCGTCATTGCTTACGACACAGCTGACTTCATACGGCAGCAAGGTTTCAAGGAGGAGCCAGTCCGCCATTAAATATTTTCTATTCACGTGATGCGTGAACAGCAACTTATTGGTATGTAAGAAGAAAACTGCATATACTGTGCTGATGTACTACAGAATGAGGTGGCAAAAGTAATGGGATACGGAACTTCTAAGGACTAACATTTTTAGTTCACTATATCAGTGGTTCACTATATCTACTGACGTCAAAATTAAATAGAATTTCAACATAACGATTTATTTTATTAATATAGAGATACAGCAACGAACATTAACAGCACGAACTGAAACTTTCAATATCTTTATTTGTTCTTAATAATAATTTATTTTCAATTGTTTTCTTCGTACATTTTTCACCAGTACTTTCTCTAGATTCTTCTCCAGAGTTCGTGCTCTCTCCATACTTGATTATGCATTGCCCTCTGTGCCTAAGAATCGCATTGCACTCTTGACACCCTTCAATGCCTTTTGGACTGTTGGAACTTTGTCTCATTCTCCGAAGGCCCTTTTACTTGCCTAATAACCAGAGGGCGGGTTTATATGCATTTAAAATCGTCAAAATATGCATGCATTTATGCACCTGAAATGAGTGAAATATGCACCAAAACTCAGACAATATGCACAAGAAATCAGGATATATTATCAATAAATTTCTTCAAATATACCTATTTAAATGATTTTTATTCACTCACTTTTTATTCACACCCGTCAGTTGACAGAGTGGCGTCTTCGTGAATCCATTTTGAAAGCCAAACGCTTCTGGAAGATTTATTCTTCGCCGCCATAGTGAAACACCCCACTGATCAGCACTACCGAGATGAAATTAATTTTGTTCCCTTCGACGATTAATTTTGTTCCCTTCGGCGAGGCTATTTCTGCGAATTGACTGCTGTTCGCTCCATCCTTCCTGTAAATGGATCTCAGGGCAGCTGATAGTGCTTCTCCAGACGCAGCAGACATCAGCTTTTGTAATCGAGTCGACAAGCTGCCAATGAGCAAAGCTATTTTTTAGAATTTCTGTCTATGCCCGACGTCTCACATTATTAGTGATACTCTCACGAGGGATTGAAGACAAAAATGCCTACTTTAGAAGTCAGCTGCTGAAGAGATAATTAAAACGACAGTATTGAGAGGGTCAATAATATCAAAATATGCATCAATATGCACGAATTACTGATATATGCACCGGTTGCAAATATATGCAAAAATATGCGCTATAAATCTTCGTCTATTCCTTTCTTGGGGTCTGAATCGTATTTTCTTGCAAAAGGCATTTCGTTTGGTCGCGAGGAATAAAATACGCAAATATGGTAAAATCCGTCCTCTACTAATAACATACGAGATGCATTCGGTAGCGGGATGGCACAAGCGACTAATGAAACTGATGGCTTTTCCGCGCGGCATGGCGCATATCGCCAGACTGTGACAGTCTCGTGCGTCCTGTCGCCTATGTAGAACTCAACGCGCTTTGTGCCGAGGAATATCAAGTATCACCAAGCTTGAAACTGAAGCAAGCAATCGCGCTTCGCTGCACGAGTTGTGACCCACGCTGGACACAGCCTTTGTTTCCGCAGTGAAACTGAGTGGCACAAGGTCATCAGTGAGGACCTCCTTCCTAGTCCGCTACCTCCACCTCAGGGGAGACTTCTTCGATTGTGAACATTGGCTGATATTTTCTTCAAGCTGCCTAGAGTTGGAATTTGTGGCACTGAGGCGATATATCATTTTCTAGGAGGGAATTCATTTCCAGGAGGGAATTAATGTTGTGTTTCCAACGTTCACAATATCCGAGATTCAGGTTCACTGTAACCGAATATTCTTTATACTATATCTCTTTTTATATGGAATGGACAGAGTTAGCTGGTCCAACCAAACATATCATTGACTGGAGGGGCTTCTTGGAGACCATTCCTCCATGTGGTCCTGCTCGGACTTTCTACTACCCCAGACGAGTCCGCCCCAGCTTAAACCATTTGTTCGCGTTTGTGACCATATTATTCAATATAACTTCACTTTAGAACAATTCGAAGCGTTTTAGCTCAGTATTACGTAAAACATTTTTCATTCACTTTTCATCAAAGCAATTAATGATTTTTTTAAAAAAATATTAGTATTCACTTAACAATTCGTTCACAATAGTCATTTTCAAGCATGGTACAGTGATACTAGGGTGCCACGCCGAGATACGAGGGTGGGAGATGGCTATTCTCCCGTTTCATCTAGAGGGTCAAAAAAATCTCTGGCGCCTAAAGCGTTTTTTTTTAATTAAAATGAATATATGAATTTTGTAGAGGATTTTGTCACCGTTAATTTTTTTTAAAAAAGACGATTTCGATAAAACGCACGATTTTAGAGATATAAAAGCAAAACTCAAAAAAGTACAAACTTTTCAGTTGATTTTTTAAAAAGTTTTCTGTATGAAGCCGACCTTCTTCGAGGTGACAAACATAAAATTCGAATTTAGCATCCTAATAACATGGAATCATCAAGAAAAAACTTTCTGCGTTTTTTCCTTGGTCCGATACCTAGTGACTAGACTAACAATAAAGTGTGCGGAGAAACTCCCTGAAACATAAAATAAATTGGATGCAATGAAGCTATCGTTTGCCATCGTTGTGGGGAGATGCAGTTGTTGATTCCTGAAGAAATCTTCTTCATGAGCGCCGGCAATACACACGTGCATTTCCAGTGCTCATATAATCGCAACATAACTTTGGTACAAAAGATAAGGATTACTGCTCTCCGCCTGGAACGTAGTACAAGAGGAGATAGACCAGGTGCACCCAAAGCAAAAGAATGAATCACTGAAGTAGATTACATGAGGTACTTCTAATAAAGATAAGGAATCCATTGTGTTACATGACTAGTATGTCCTCTAATTCAGATCAGATTGAACATCTGTGAGTTCTTCCACGGTTGTGGGAACTTCAGTGCCAGTCGCATGTTTGCTCTACTTTAAGAAAAATGTTTGTAGGAAATGTTTATAACTTTACCTTTCACCAAAAATAAAACAAATCTACCCTATTTGTATTTTGCATGTGTGCACGTTTTTAGTTTAACTGCGTATTTTAATGTATGCGGTATATTTTAGTGCATATATTCCTGGTTTTTGTGGAGAAGTGGATCGAAGTCAAATCTTTTCGGGTATTTCTCTTTCAACTTAGAAGTGGCTTTCTTCTGATGGCGGGTATGGAAATTGAACCTCCTTAGTACCCTTCGCACGGTTTCGGGATTTACTTTCTTGCCAATGCCAATTTATAACTGTGGAGTAACTTTTGGTGCATTAATACAAGGGTCCTTCTTTATTATTTTCACAACAAGATTCTCTTTTCGATCAGAACGTCTTCGGACGTTCTCCTCCGGGTTGCAGTTCAATCGCTCATTCTTTGAGGTACCATGAGATGATGTCACTCACTGTGCTTTTTTCATTAATGACATTTTGCGAAATTTTGGGCATCATTAATCCTTTACATGATGGTAAATAACCAGCTGACGCTGCTCAAAGTTGGTGTTCTTTCCTCAACGATTCATATTGCTTAAATGTTTAGGTTGCCACGTATCTGGTTCATCAACTGAAAGGTGACCTCGATTTGTTTTATTTTTGGTGATAGCTAAAGTTATGTACATTTCCTTTCGATATGCACAGTCAGTAAAAATATGCAATTGCATGACATTCCGCGATCTAATAATAATAGTAATAATAATAATAACAACAATATAACACAACACACTCGTCAACAAAAAACACTAAACTAATAATTTGTATATATTAAGGCTTATAATTTGAAATAAAATGCATTTTAAATCAGTAAAATCAAGAGTAAGTAAATATTATGCATTTTAAGTAAACATTACTATATGAACCCATTGCAGTCCCTTTTCAAACTTGCACCATCTGTTTGGAAACATAAGTATTATTTTAGAATTTTTTCATTTTTTTTAAGATGAGCATTTTGAAAAAACTCAAAATCAAAATTTTAAATTCAAATTTGAAAACATTTTTGAACGCAACCCCTATTGAGTTGTATATCATATAAAAGGCCATACAGAAAGCTGCAAAATGACACCTGTTTCAGCTCTCTATCTTAATTTGGAGCGGTTCTACGACAATTTAAAAATTTTCGGGAAGCCAATTTTGCAAACGTTTACATGGCTGTATTTCAGAAACGGGTGGAAATATTTTACTCAAAATTTGTAGTTTTCTTATTCTTCATTCATACTACCTATGTGTCAAATTTCATCTGAATCTGAGATGGTGATGTAAAATGACTGTGTTGATTTAATATGGAATGACCCTCCTATGAATAACGTCGCAACATTAATATTAATATTATTATTCATTAGAAAGAAATTCCGTAAAGTTTCGTAAGTTGCACTGTCACTATTTTCCCCCTGGAATTACCTCTTTTTAAACCTGGAATGGAAATACATAACTTAAGATTCCCACATTATAATCGATCTTATGCATAGCGGTTACATATTGGACATCACTCTGAGAAGACAGAATTACAAAATACTAGTCAAAAATATATCGCATTCCTACAACATTGTACTAAAATGTGCCTTAGTTGAGATCAATTGCAAAACAGTGAGCAGAGTGAGGTAATATTTGTTTGTACATTTCCTTCGCTAATTACTTTCCTTGCTCGTCACAAGTAAATTCTCATATGCGTACATAAGAAATTATTTTGATTTTAACAAATAAATATGTATTTATTCCACTTCCCTGTCATTCAGAAGAATAAAAAAACTCTCCTGGAGAACAAAATTCCACTGACATTCACTCCCTAATAAATAAGACGCTCTTGGAGAATTACATTGGGATTTTTTTGTCTTGCTTTCCAAACTCTTATAGACGATAAGGGATAATGGGAAAAAGGTCTTATTCATGAGATGGAGAGTCATTACGAGAACGTGCGAAAACTGATCGAATATGCAGGCATTGAGAACATTCTATTCTAGATCGTTGTTGTAATATTTTTTTAGCTAAGCAAAGACAGCAGAACATCAGGTGGGGTTTTTGAAGACACACAAGATTAAATTGCCGAAGAGGAAAGGTAAGAACGTAAATAGGTCAGAGGAATAGATCAATCAATCGATTTTTTTGTTATTTAAGGTCGCATAAACTACTAGATCATTAGTGACCACTATTGGATTTAACGTTATGGTATGAGGATGAAACGATGTGGTGATGATAGGGGAATGAAAGGACGAACACATAAAACAAGGCCGAGGCGTGCCTCGAACCCCCGACCTCACGGTCCGAGATCACCCCGACACTAGTCTTAGCGATCTCGGCCACGGGGCAGACAATCGGAATGTTCTTTTCTTGAAAGTCGAGTTATTCCCTGGTTAAAGATATACACACCAGACGTAATGAAGACAGATATATACATCAGCGTAATGAAGACAAACTTGACATAAACGGAAAATTATGAATTAGACTCTTTCCAAATTCAAGAGTTTCTTCACGTTTAATTTCTAAGGAAACAGTTTCATTTAACTATTTAGGAAAACAGTCTCGGTAAGACTTTGAAATGAATGATACTTTGAAATGACAGACGGGAAGCTTAGTCGTAAAGAGAAAGAAGGAAAATAAGATGACTTACGTAAATGCGGCATAAAATGCTACAATTTTAAACTCAAACCAACTTAAAGAAAAGCTCTTCCCAAGCATTTGCTGAGTAATTAATTATTTCCCTTATCCTTTCTATGAACTAAGCTCACTACAATGTGGCATATCATACGATCGATCAGGAGTCTCCGGACGTCGTGGGGTGAAGGGGATATCACGCGCTGCCTGACAGTGTGTGCTTCCTTGGCAATTCCTATGACGCACTGCCCGCCCTCCGCCATTACTCTCCCTCAACCCTCGCAGCGCCCTCGATGAATCTTGCTCGAGAGAAAGCGTTTCTGTCAGATCGCTGAAAAGCGTTTCGTATGACGCCGGTCAAACGAAGAATTCAGGCACAAATAAGAGTTACAATAATAATAAGTTACAGGCACAATAATAAGTTCAGAGTTTCGTAAAAGTTTAGTCAAGAAAGCAAAAATCTGTAAAATTGTAGCTATGACTTGAGGCACGTAAAGCTACTATACTAACCAAAGTAATACTATTTGTTTTATTTAAACCGAATAAATTGTAGTTAAATTCTGAAAATGATATTCAATTTAAAATGAAGAACATTCTCCTGAAACATACGAATATTTTCCGTGAAGAAGTAATCTTCTCCTGTATTATTTCAGTAGTATACCTTTCCGTTCCGACTTTCACACACAACCAATCATTAAATGCGGTCTCTAAATAAAGAGAATGTCACGGAGACTTGACGAATTGCACTTTGACTTTGATTATACGAAGGATTTGTTTTAAAAAGTGCATCCAATTATTCAAGTCAAATGCAACCCGCAGCACTTGCCAAAGTTTTTGTCAAATAACTCCTAAACAAAGCATTCTTGGGCCTTAAAACTAAAATTTTGATTTTCACATCATAATCTACAAGATGAGACTTTTGGGACGTTTTTCAATTAAATTTTCGGATCGGCGCTTCAATACCACGTAAATATTTCAGTCCTTTTTGCTGGTAGCCATTTCTGTGACGAAACGCTTAGAAGACTCAGTTTCGTCAATCTTATATTTACGCTTTCTGTATACACCGTGGTTTGTGCAGTCTGACGAAATTTATTTGCATAATAATAATGAAGATTGTTTCTTATGCGTGTAGTGAAACCATTCAATTAACGTGTTACCGAGGTCTGTAAGTGCTGTGTACCTAATTGAGGAGGAATGTACAATGTACAATGTACATTGTACAATGTACAATGAATGTACAATGAAGAGTGAAGACTGTGTTTAACCTCTACCAGTATTTTCGTTATCATTCGATGAAATTTTCAAGTCAGCGGGTTCAGACACCTATCTTTCTCAAAAGTAAAAAGGGTTTCTAATATTTTTGTGACTATCACGAAAAGCTAAAAGCTAACTGTCAAAGAATATTGAATAATTTCTTCAAATGTTGTCTTTAAGGAAGTGTTGTGATTTGTTCCAAGAAAACTCTCCATGATACTAAATAAATATTTATTGAAAATTGCTTTTAAACATCAATTGCATTGTTTTCTATTTTATTTGATATTGTGTTAGTACATTGCAAGTTACCTTTATATATTTTTAAACAAATAAACACGTTTCATTAACATTCCCATTTACCGAAGTGAAGTCTAAGCCTACTAAATTTTTCTAATGGTAACAAATGGTATTTAGTACTCAAAAGTGAAAATATTAGTTTGCTTATATTTCGGCTCGAAATTGCTTTTCTTGAGGTACGTAAGAACGCAGAAAATATTCCAACGTTTTATTATACAAATAATTTTTCAATTTTCGCACCCCAGCAAGCTGGCACCCTGACTCTCCAAAACCCCCTCTGTTCCTCATAATAAATCAAGAAAAGTTAAATAACATTGCAAAGAGCAGGGTTGTACTTGCTCGATCCGGTATTTTCGCCATACTTTACTTTCTTAAGAGTAAAAACCTTTTCTATAATTTTTGTGATTATCAAGAAAAGCGAAAAGCTAACTCTCAAGGAAGATTGAATAATTTCTTCAAATATTGTTTTTAAAGAAGTATGAATTGTTACAAGAACATCTATAATGCTGAATAAACCTTTATTGAAAATTTGTTTCCAACATCAGTTACATTGTTGTTTTAGTTTCATATTCAGTAAGTACACTAGAAGTTACATTTATACATTAAAAATCGTTTCATTAACAACTTTCTTTTTTAATGGAAAGGATAGACAAATGGATAGGGAAAAGGTGGGATTTAACATGCGAGAGTTCTCGCACGGGTATGCTAGTCTATATTATTTCAACGTCCGGGCGTTAAATTTGTCAAACATTATGCATGAATTCAATGTACTACTCACATGTTCAAGACACAACACATCATTGCATCATGATATTTTTGTAAATAGAAAATCCATTCGCCTCAATTAATTTTTGTTGTAAATTAAATTGTATTGAAAAAATAAGAACCATATTAAAAACTTAGCAGCGACTCGTGCGTTACTTTGCTGATTACAGATCGTATGCTTATCCTTCACTTTCTGGAGACCTTGCTTTAAACTCATTCACTTTCTCCTTCACACGTTTGTAACAACAATTATTCTTAACCTGTTCTAATGAAGATATCAAAGTGCTTTTGAACAATAATTTTTGGCTAATACCGATTAAAAACAATATTTCTATATAAATATGTTTTACATTCGTTAATTATCTAATAAAAATGTGTTTCTTTGTTCTATTGGAATAATGAACCAGTACTGCTAACAAAGCGCACATTTTTTCGCATTATTCCAAACTTGCCAATTTTCGAAAATTCAGAGATAACGAAAATGAGACCGTCATTCTCTTACGCGTTCCTTGTTCGATCCATGGAAAAAATGAAAAACTTTATAGCGGTTTTTGAATTTTTTTTATAAATTGCATTAAAGACAAGCAGAAATTACGCAGAAATTTCTCGCTTTTTTAAAATTGTATATGACCTTTTTTAAAGATCTGATTTTCTAGGAGAAATTTTGTTTAAACGACAAAAAATGACAAAGATTTCTATCTTCAATATTGTAATTTTTGGAATGTTAATGTTTTTTCAATTTTCGAAAACACAGACAGTTCGCCGGAAGTAAACTACGACCAATTTTATTACCGTTATTTGACGCATTCAAGAAGAAAATTTAAAGAAGCAAATTGGAGCGCTTGAGAAAATAATTCTTTACAAATTTGTAAAAATTGCTTATATTTCACTCATGAAAAATTCACACTTTCACATTTTTGAAAAATTGTACAAACCATTATTTTACTTTACATTACGTAGCATTACATTACTACTACCCTAGCATTACTTCAAGATCAAGCTTTAAAGAACAGATTTCTTTAAAGAGAAAAATATCTATCTTCAGTATTGTAGATATAGGAAGTCGTTGAAAAACATTTTTAAACTATCCCAACTTTCCAAAATTCAGGGATTTCAAGGAAAATAAAAGCAGCGCCAATCTTTTATTCGTCCTCTAAGTTACATGAGGACAAAGTTTAATCAACAAACTTGGTGCCATTTTTGAGAAAATTGTGAAAATGTTGAGGCTACACGTAAAGAACCCCAGAAAATCACAATATTTATTTAAAACTCCCAAGACTTTGAGTTGAGAAATGTGAATTCCATTGAGGAATATCAATTCTGGAGGAAATCGGCTGAACAGTTTAGGCGCTAGCATTGACCACAGACAGATGGGCATACAGTTTTCCCTTTTACCGTCAATTTTTCATATAAAGAACTCACAAATTATGGATTTTGACTACACAACGTGTTAGCGAAAATAATGTACGACACATTCCAACAAGATTTATCCATTTCTTTGTCACCAAGGGCCCGGCAATAAGAGTTTTTCTAAAGAAAATTCGGCGTTTACCAGCGCAATACTTTCTTTTCTTACGAAGTAAGACGGGAAAGTAAAAGAGAGGTAACCAGAAGACCATTTTATTAAAAAACATTAATTCTTATAATTGTCAACGATTCAAAAACGATGAAGCTTCGGAGACAAAAAAATTAGTGGTTCTCAAACTGTGAGAGAAACACGAAATTGAAACCACCTGCTAATATACTTTTCATTAAAGCCTCCTTTAGAAATTCGTATGAATAAAAGGCGTCAGTAATTGCTCTTATTTTAAGCAATTTCTCCATTGATGAGTAACTGCTCGGCCGAAGGGCAATTACATATTTTTCGTATGAATAAAATCGAGACTTTTCTTCTAGTGCGAAGCATTTACTTCGAATTTTCTGAGCAGCCTCTGAAGGTGACTCATATCGTATTGAATGGATACAAGAGAGGTTATTCACAAGGTTTGTGAGCTGGTTGTGAGGTTCTAGACAGTGAGTGAATGAATGATAGAAGGTTCCCTACGATTTCGCCTACAATGCACGTCAACTATCGCACTTAACCTAACACGATCGACACCATCAGGAACAAACGCGCGTCGCCATGATGGAAAGACCACGCGTGACGCTCCATGCGCGACGTGAAGTAACGGAGACAAACAAAACAGATGAAAATCAACCATTCTCAACAGATCAGTTAGTGAGCAATTACTTAGAGAGAGAAGTAATGCTCCGTATTTCACGAAACTTTTTATTCATATGAAAATAAGCAATTGCTTATGAGAAGTATAGTTCCTATTTGCGCACGTGAGCAATTGCTCTGGAGTACTTACTCATTTTTATTCGTATCATCCAAAGTTATCACATCTTATACTAAATCACCGGGAGAGATGGGTCAGTGCATGAACTGATGTTACTGCAGTTCCTCTGACGGAGAGGTCCTAGGTTCGAGTCTCGACGACGGCAGGATTTTCGACACTACCTTTTCAGCTAAATCGAATTCAGTCACTGTCTGGAGGAGAATTCTAGCGGCCGGCTGCTCTGATCGGTAGTTTTCCGTGGTTTCTCCGATCAACACCAGGCGAATGCCAGAGTAGTACCCCAACAAAGGGGCCACGGACCGCGCGCGATCTTTCCTTCCTCTTCCTTGTCCTGTCCTCACCCCCTTACACACACACACACACACACACACACTTACACTACACTACCACACATGCCGGGAGACCGGTTGGGATCTTAGAGCTTGTTCCGGTTGGGTCGGTGCCCCGCTGGTGGGAGACACCTGGTTAGGGGAAAATACCGCTAGTCGACGGTAGGTCGGTACCGGATCTCGCCACACAGCCGAGAAAAGATCACCGTCATCTCCAGAGAGGAAACCTGCACTACGCTTACGGGACTAATGACCTAAGTAGTTGACGCTCCCAGAATCACGAACAATCAATCAATCTTGTACTACATCGAAGATTCTACCAGAGTCGTCTTCCTCAGTGGCGCAGCTTAGACAGAGCCAAGGAAGTGAAGAGAGCGCCAGAGCGAGGGCGGAGAGGGAGGCAGCAACAGGTCTGGCGTCGTCTTCGAGGGCCGAGCTGCTGGTGGTGCGGCGACTGGGGCGCTCTCGTGGGCGTGGATGCAGCGTCCACGCGCCGGCGCGGCGCTCCGCTTTAAGCATGCTTTAAGGGAGGCGCAGCCATGCACGCGGCGCACCTCAAGGTCGCGAGCGTCAGCCCCCACATATTCCCAAAAGTTGTATGAAGTCGAAAAAATGGATTAAATAGTATTCATCTGGATTTTGAAATTGATATACAAGGTACAATATTGATATACTTGTAGACAAGGCACGTACTAAATGTGCGAAACGTTGAGCTAAAAATAAATGTATTTATACTGAAGTTTTAATTCCTGGAATCAACATCGATTGATCCTTTATGCTCAAAAATACATGTTTAGTCGTACCATCTATGCATCTAGTCATCTGGATAGAAATAAACAGGATTGCTTAAAATAGAAATAAACAGGATTAAAAAGTATTTTTAAAGTATTATAACTATGAATCAAAAAGGTACAATATTCATGGATTATTTAATATTATTTATAATTAACTCACTTTTAAAATATAATATTTCAAATGTCCGAAGCATCTAGATGTACGATTAGGTATTAAGACACAAAGGCAATAAGAGTAATATAATAAAACCAAGGAGTAAGACGAGGATTACTTGAATACTATTTAATCCAGATTCAGATGCATTAAATATGTGGATATTCATACTGAAATCTTCAGGACATGACGTGGTACTAGGAAGAAACCTTCAGATCTCATTATTTGCGATCGACAGAATTGTAACTACGAGTAAATAATGCATGTAGTCAATAGAAAGCACTGTTTGAGTTATAGAAGTAAATAGAAATCCATAACCTGTGCATAACATTAAAGAAAACAAACAAAAAGAAAAACAAAAGGCTTTGAAAATACCCAAATATGCAGCAAATTTAAATTTTTTACCTCCTGACGCTCAAAGCGTCATACAAAGGAGTAAATAATACACGCGGGAAAATTGAAACGCCAAATCGTATTACCATTACCAATTACGATAACCCTGAAAAAATGCCAGAATCTAAACAATAATTTAAATTCTATATGGCATTAAGCATCCCAACATGTTTATATTGAAGAGACAACTACAATGACCATAAAAAGTAGGCTTACGGACGGAAGGAATACTAAATTCTGCCATGAACTTAGCCTGTAGTTTTAAATAAAAAAAACATTACTGCCGAAATTCTCGGACCTAACACATGACAAACGTCTGCCGAAGAGAATTTTTCAATAACGCCAAGAAACGAAGACATCATTGTCACCAGAGCAAGCGACGAAGAGGTCAGATGGAAAACAAAGTACAACTGGCAGTGCCTTTGTGCCTAAAGGAAAAGTAAAACATAAAAAGAAACATACAACAGAAAGTTTTACAGAGAAATCGTACGTTTTTCTTTTCAAATTGTTTAAACATTTAAAAAATACAAAATGAAAGTGATGATAAATATAATAGATAGAATATATAAACTCATTAAATTATTTTGTTGTCTGATTACTGTTTACATGGTCTTTCTTGAATATTTTCTAAAGTCACGAGATTGTGGAATATATTTCGCCTAGAGTTCAAACCAGGAGTGAATCCAATATTTATCTAAGAGTAGGGCACGCATAGAACACAAATCTGCTATTTTTTGAAATTATATCATGAGCACCAACAACTTTCTAACTCAAGTTTTTTAGGTGTTGAGTTCAGATCAACATGCTTACTCTTACTCTAATATCCATAACTTTATCTGCGCAATAAATTGAGATTCTTCGATAAAATTTGGTCTTTTTCACTTCAATAACTCACAGAGACTTCCTCAATCGGTGAATAGAGGAAAGTGTATTCTAAAAGAAGTTCAGACTGAATAAAATGGATTTAAAAAACTATATAGTGGCGGCAGTTCTGTTTAATTGCGTTCGTGGAGAAATAAAATAATGAAATCCATAGGAAAAGCAAAATTCATTTTAGCAAAAGCTATTTCAAGCACTTCATGTACATAAGTGAGAGAAAGGGGCCAATCTGTATTACTAAATTCCAATGAACGCTGAAATTGAAAGAAAACTTTGCAAACTCTGGCAATGTGAGAAGTGTCTAGGAAATCTCGACGGCAGCAGAAGTTTTGCTGTGCAGGCCACTAGTTAGAACTAAAGTCCCTATGATTACGCACAAGTACTAGTACATACTCACAAATTGTCTTATCTTGCAAATCCAAATCCTACTCTTAACAAGCCCAGGATAATCACAAAATATACCTATTACGGAACATATGCTTAAAGACATTGCATTATTTCTGCCAGAGAGCTTAAACAACTTGAAAACTATCAATTTCTATAAAAAACTATTGAAATAGCCTACTTTAAGGGTGATATTAATTAATATATCTAAAACGTAGACAAATCAAGGCTAGTTACAATGCAGTAAATACATACGTAATAGTTATACTCAATCTAGCCTTTTCTGATTCCCTTACATTGTTGGGTACTTGTGTGCCTGTATCTTTGTATGTGCGTGTGCGTGTGTGTGTGTGTGTGTGTGTGTGACGTATTTGCGACCTCCAATGTGTGTGATCTATGTATGTGAATAAGACCACCCTTCAGCCTCAATAATGATATATGCACCGATATAAGTCCTCGGGCATACTTGCAAAAGTACAGGGCTGTGGGCTACAGTACAGGGACAGGGATCCGAAGGTAAGTGACGAGCCTAAAGGCTCCGTCGGCGTGACGTTTAGAGAGCTCAGGGGAGCTCTTCACTGCGAAGAGTTGTCAGGGGAGCGGTATCCAGTGACCACCGGACTCCCTTGCAAGTCCCTCAGGCGCCGATAGACGGCATCCGGGAAGGGTTCGAGCAAAACCGCAAGATAGCCCCAACCGACGAGGGAAAATCTATAGGGAATAAAGTTATTATGTGCGAAAAAATAGTTTTATTTCAAATTATTCCTTAACAAACAAAATTCTTCTAAACCAAGCCAAACGAAAGCTTTTAATCAGTAGTAAATATTAATTGCAAAATATTAACATCAGGAAATTATAATATACAATGATATGACAAAAATACAAGTACAAATTTTTGGAGATGTTCATACTAATGATTTACGAGTAGGTTCAGTTTTTTGTTTTCCGATAAACAACCTTTGACGATTTAGAACGTTTTTGCAGCCTATTCAATAGTTTCATTTGCTGCTATCACTTCCATTCAAACATTTAATTACACAATAAAAAGGATGATAAATTTTTCAGGAACTTATTTTACTATATATCGTAGTTTATTATTTCGATTTTCCAACCACCGCAAGATCACACATTTTATTTCGAAATTTGTTTTATTTATGTACATATTTATTTTCATCAAAATGTGAAATTAGATGTATGTGAGTTTCGTAAAAACATTTCAAGCACTGAAATTTTTCAAGAACATTTTGAACCGAAAAAATATGGGGCACGTTGCGACCCCAAGATATTTCTCCAAATTTAGTTACACATCAAAATTCGTTGAGAACTTCCAAAATCACAAGAGACATTATTGTCGGGCGGCGGTATTAACAAGCCGTTCCCCTGGCTCGAATGAACAATCGGCCTGGACGGGGAATAAATAAATACCCCAGCAAAGACTTCAATAACTTCAGTAAGCTACCTCACTTCTGTAATCTAGAGCTTCTATAATCTTCTAGCTATCTAACTTCAGTAAGTCCCACTCATATTAGAGCTCACTCCGACAAAGGCATCGAATTCACATCAGATAGCGATGATTATTACTCTAGTTATACAATATTATATTAAGTCCATTAATTCTCAACTTTTGTAACTAGTTGTGCTATAGAATGACACAAACTTTCTCGTACTAGTCAGTTTCCTTATCTCTTCGGTGCCGACCATCTATCCGGTTTTGGCCCAGCCTCTCCTCAACGGCCATCTATTGGCGCCTAACACACTTTTTTTTCAGGTTTCATCAATTTTTCGGATACCTAATTTTAGAATTCAAAACATTTTAAGAATATTATAGAGGGGTAATATCTGGTCCTCAACGCACATTTTCTTTGAAAAAAATTAGAGCCGTTTCTAAGAAAATGTCGTTTCGGGGTTTCTAAAATTGCGCCTTTTGAAGCTTTTTTCACCCAAAACTTTAGAGTTGTCAAGAAACGTAAAGAAAAGTATTTCAAGCTCTAGTACTCAGAGATGCTCGTAATATAAATATTAACGACGTAAGAGACATTAAAAAACATCTTTGTGAAATTTTTGAGAAAACAAAAGAATAAATCAATACACAATTCATGCCATGTTATTTAGTGCATTTAGCACTATCGAACACAAATTTTAAAAAGCAAATTTGGTGCTTTTTTCAAAAAATTGTGTTTGAGCATCGCTGAAAATGCGTAACTTTGAGATCATTTTTACAGAAAACGTTTGAGCTTTCGAGAAACTTCATACAACATAATTTAAAGCCCTTGTACTCACAAATGCATGAACTTATACAAATCTACGGTTATGTAAGAATTAACGGCGTGAGAGAAATAATAAAAAATTACATTTATGTAATTTTTGAAAAATCAACCGAATACATGAAAATGGACATTGTATCATCTGTTACTGTGCAATTAGCACTATCCTTACAAAAAGATAGAAAGAAGAAAGTTTTTAGAAATTTTTGTTTTTAATATTATTTTTAAATGTTGTCCATATTTCATTCAAAATTGCAAAAAGACTGTACTTGACATGAATTAAACAACTAATTAAAAGAAAAAATTTTATTTGAAGAAAAGAGCTATCTTTAATATTGTAGTTGTAGGAAGACGCCCAAAAAAATCAAGCATTTGTAATTTTCGAAAATTCAGAGTTAACACGGAAATCGGGCCTATGCTTTTGATAAGTGTATTTCACTCTATTCTTACGAGAAATTTAAAGAAATATTTGAAGCCATATTTGAAAAAATTTTGAAAATGTCCGAGGGCTTCATGTAAAGTACCCCAAAATTTAAAGAATGTTTTTAAAAATCGCAGAGCTTTGAGTTGAGCTAGATTTACCGGGGAGTATTCTTTTACGAAAAAATCTTACGAATTGTTTAGGCGCTAAGTGTAGTACATAAAGGGACGGACAGACAGACGGTGGGACGTTTGAAAAAAAAAACAACTTTCACATTAAATTATAGACACTTCATTAATCACTGTTTTGTATCAGGAGACCTTAACGTGTATTTCCGTCGAAATCTCGAAATCGAATTTCCGTAGCAATGCGTAACTTTCTCTATTCTAGGTATATTACTCCGTATATACGTACGTATACGAGAAAGTAAAATTGGTATCGTTTTTCACTTACTCTACATTTTTGATATTAAAATTTCTCAGTAAATGGTAGGCACTTTATTAATCACTGAATTCGTACAGCAATAACAACCGCTTAAGTGTGATCGTAGAACAGTGTCAGTACGTGGCGGCTCATGCTTAGATTGCACGGTTGTACAATCCCAGATAATCGAAAAATATTTTATAATATCACGAATATAGATTATCGTTTTAATGGCATTCAATATTAAAGATACTGCAACCATATAGATGTATCTGAAATCATTTTGAAACCAAAGTGCGCCCAACTGGCACTCTTCCCGGCGTCTGCTGGCCTCCTAGGTATTGCTGCACGCTTTTGGCTCTTGCCTCTATACTGCATTTACTGCATTTACTATTTCGGCCTACGCATTAACACCTTTCGACATTGGGCTTTCGGTGCGGCAGCAAATGGGTAGGGGTTGATTCGGCGAGCACTGAGCAGTGTCCCGAGGGAAATTTCAATTTTCAGTCTTCGACTGACACTCGCTGTAACTTAATTTTATGAATTTTAACTGTTATTGAAAATACGTTCACTCAATTATTGATGGTATTGAATGCATTATTTCTCATATTGGAAGAATTAGTTTTCTTATGATGTTAGGTTTTCAGATTTCAGATTTGATTATGAGTCTGTTGTGTGAGGTTGGCTGTTCTGGAAGGAAGTCCCTTTCTGTCTTTCAAGGTGGGTACGTATGTTCGGCTGCAGTGACTGCTGAACGAACGATATCGTGTGTATGGAATATCTTCATTACAAGATACACCACGGTAGTGAAATTTTCGAAATAAAATAATTTTGTGAGATACGTGTCCAAACATTAGTGCTTGTTGTATAGCGCTGGAGTTCGATCACCGTATTTTCGATCTTTTTTTTCGTGTGAATTCTATTACCGTCAGTTGTCTCTATCCACGCAATATTAATACATAAACTTAAGTGACCAATGGAATCAAAGCCTGCAAAGAACGTGTATGTACCTGACATGGATAATACGCCTAAATTATGTGATTAATATTTCAATACAGACTTTTATTTACATTAGTTTTAATTAATTTGAATTGCTTACATTTTTATTATATATTTGTATTTTGAATTTTGGAAATTACATTTCCGTCATTCGATTGAGGTACAACCTTCAAGTCTGTTGGAGCAGCAGCCGCCACGGGCTCCGTTTTTAATCACTGGAAATGTTTCAATCCGTCAAGGAAGTTCATTAAGATTCGAAACATTTTATATTGTAAGATCTTATAAAAAAGAGATGGTACTTAATTCTCTTTAATACAGCGTTTTGTAGGAACCTATCACTTTATTCTTGCATTAACTTCACTGGTTTCTACTAATAAGAGGAATCGAACGAGTTTCAATGCACGTTATCAAACATAAGAACTAAAAACCTTTTTTAACAATTTCATACATGAAAATAAACTTAGTACATACGATCGCTCACAGACATCAATATAATCCGGTTTTTCACTTTACCGAGATATGGTCAAAGTAATAAATACGGAAAGAAAGATAAAATTTTTTGGAATGCATATCATTTCATGCACGCTTATGACAACCGTTGAAAAGCATTTTAGTGATGATTTTAATATTCATTACTATCTGTAATATTTTCTTTCCTACTACATAAACAGGCAACGGAGGAAGCGGAAGTGGATGGGGCAACATTTAACATCGGTGCATGTTGCACGAAGGCGGAAGAACGGTTGAATGATCAAATTGAACAATCGTTACCTTTTGTAACGGATGTTATTCATAAATAATCTACAATCCAAAGTAACATTTTTTAAGATCTGATTGATTACGTATACTGAACATACGAGATATTTCAAGTTGTGACACGTAGATACTTTGATGCAAAAGTAGCATCATTAAATCTCTAAAGCTCAGGCATTTATTTAGCGAAAAATTAAGCAGGAGATGGGAAAATATTAATTTAATTGGCATACAAAAAACATTTATTCCGTCTAAAGTATGGATGAATAGTGACATGAAAAGTATGACAAATAAGTAATAAAAATCATATATACTGAAAAATAACGGTCAAATGGACCCAACGTCGTACCGGCCAATGTGACCTATCAGCTAATGTTCCTGCAATGCCTCTGAACGGGAGATCACTGGATTCGAGTTTGGGAATATGGGAATGTTTTAAATAAGTACACTTTTCACTATTCCGAAATGATATAAATTTTTGCAATTATTTATTCATTGACTAAATGTTCGCTATTTGTTTATTTACTCCCCACTGATCTGCTAACGATACAGTTCTTTGGATTTCTTAAATAAATAGAACTTTCTAATTAATCTTCGGCATCTTCGGTTTCTATATTATATTGGTTCCCGAACATTTCAGTTAATTTATTTACATTCTGGGAAGCGCCCTAATGAACCCTCACATATTACACGTAATACTTCTAAATGGCTAAGGACAATACTTAGATAATTGTTTTCTGCTCTTGTTTTACTAATTTCATATCAATTGGTAAGTTACCGTAGTTATACCGCATAAAACTCCAATGCGGTTATGAATTTTCTTTTTTGTAAAAGGACATTTTAGGGGAAAAATTGAATCGGAACTACGGTATGTTTAATTTTTGATCGCTCAAAAATAATTCGTACCTAATTTGGGAATCTATCCAGTCATACTATTTTTTTAAATAATAAGAAGGTCTCAAATTGATTAAAGACATTCTTTTAAAGAATATTTTACTGTATATTTCACATAAAAAGTGTTTACACACCAGCGTTAAAATTAAGTCAAATTTGGCGCCTAATCCCAAATATCACAATTATAAGCTTTCTCTGTCATAATTTAAACTAGTGGTGCTACAAAATGGCACAGACTTTCCCGTATTAGTTTTATATTTCATTGGGTCTTCCCTAAGTAATCCGAATTGCCACATACTCTTTCTTGCCAGCTACCATCTACCACCGCCAAAAGTACATTTTTTGGTCATTTTCTTAATTTTTTCGGTTTCCTATTGGAAGAACGAAAATATTAATTTTAGAATATTAAAGAACACAAAAACCTAGCCCTAAATGGCAGTTTTCTTTTAAAAATTATGTGCCGTTTTAAAGAAAATTGCGTTTTAGCGCTACTAAAAATTCGAAATTTGAAGCTCATTTTCACAGAAAATTTTTGAGTTTTGAAAATAATTTATTTTAAGTTATTTTAAGCACATATACTTACAAATATAATAATGTTTACAAATTGCTGGTAATGTGAATATTAAAGATGTGAGAAATCCTTAAAAAAATTTCATATATGTAATTTTTGAAAAAATAATAAAATAATTCAAAATCAACTTTACGTCATATTAAAGAGTGCAATTAGCACTATTCGTTCGAAAAGTTTGAAGAAACAATTTGTAGCCATTTATGAGAAAATGGCGTTTGAGCGTTTCTGAAAATGCGAAAATTTGAGCTACTTTTCACAGAAAACGGTTGTGTTTTCGATAAACTTTATTGACATTATTTAAAGCACATGTACTCATAAATATAATAATGTGAACAATTCGCCGCTAGTATAAATACTACCGACGTGAGAGACAAGTCAAAAAATTACATTTTTGCAATTTTTGAAAAAACAAAAGAATACAGCAATATGGCGTTTATGTCATCTCATAGGGTACATGTAGCACTATCCCTACCAAAAGTTTAAAGAAAAAATTTGGAGCTGTTTTTTAGAAAATCTAGTTCTTATAATTTTTTAAAATTGCACATATTGCATGCACGCAATATTACGCGAAAACTACTAAAATTTTCAAATGAATGTACATGACCTTGAACAAAGAACACACTTTGGAGAACACATGTTATTTGAAGGAAAAATCTCTATCTTCAATTTTGTAGTTGGAGAAAAACGCCGAAAAAATTCAAACTTTCACAATTTTCGAAAATTCAGAGTTATACGTGAAAATCGGATCTATGCCATTTTAATAAGTGTATTTTACTCTATTCATACAAGGAATTTAAAGAAAACATTTGGAGCCGTTTTCGAGAAAATTTTAAAATCCCCGGGGGACTCCATATAAAGTACCCCCAAATTTTGGAGAATCTTTTCAAAATCTCAAAGCTTCAACTAGAACCAGATGGACTGGGGAATATCCATTTTGGAAGAAATCGTACGTATGGTTTAGGCGCTAGCAGTGTTCACAGACGGACGGACGGACAGACGGACAGACGGACAGACGGACAGACGGACAGACGGACGGACTTTTTCCTTTCAATAGGTTTTTCGGTATCAAGGACCTAGAAAACAGGCTTTCTAACTACACCACGTGTTAGGGGATTTTTTTCTTAGTTTAGGAACTGGTTTTAGCCACTTTTTCTTTATCACGGCCCGGGAATGAATTTTTTTCCGCCGAAAATTCGCCATTTTTTTCACGCAGCATTACATAACTTTCCCTACACTACGTATATCACTCCGTGTATACGTACGTATGCGGGAACGTAAAAAGCAAAATTCCAAAGAATACACACTTTGAAACCGCTTCGCAACATGCCCAATAGAGCACAGCACTGCCCGTGTCAACGCAACGAGTTAGAGATACATAGAGATGTAATAACGTCGTCATCTTTGAAACAGTAGAGTCACTCTCCGCCATGTTAAAAGATGCCAAACGTCAAAGAAGCGGGGAAAGAAACGTTTGCTGGTTGGAAACATTTTTGCAGGTTCATGTAATATTATATCGCGGAGTCGTTACAAATAATGCGAGATAGTGAATGTTCTGTTGTAGCATCTCTAATTTTAGAACAAATTTCATTTGAGACAAAAATATTTCATCAATATGGGAGTTCTGGAATTTTAACTTCTAGCAATTTTCGAAATTATAACTAGTTCACTGGAAATGGGACTAGCACAATCCGTTTTACCTTTCTTTGATACATACGAAGAGTATATTTAAAGGAAAAAATTGTAACTTTCTTTTAATAAAATAATTGTATTAAAATTTTCTACATTTCACAAATTACGCCAAAACTACTCATATTTTCGAAAAATTGTCCAAGACTATTTTAAGATCTGTGTTTGAAGAACAGGTTTTAGATATAAAATAGATAGATATAAGGTTTATTCTACAATTGGGCTGATGTTGCCCGGTGGCAGAATACAGAAACATAAAAGTACATTTACAATAATATTACAAAACACAATTAAAATAAAAACAATATATAAAAAATCAATATAAAAACAAATTATCTTCGTCATTACCTAGAACATGCAAATGCATTTACAAACATATACAACAAGTGAAACTACTAACATATATGCTAACATTTAAGTAAATAAACTAACTTACATATTACACCAACATTCATACATACAAACTTACACGCTTACATACATATCATACAAAGACATAGGAACACTCGCATACACACCATCCTGCACGTATTCACTCACAATCATATTCAGACAAATATAGGTAAACATTTTTACCTACAACATAATAATATACAATAATTATCATAATTTTTACATTACTAACACGTAAAACACTCGTTAACATAAATCAATAAATACCAAGTTTTGTCCGAATAGCCTATAAAAGACGCTTTAGATTAGCGAAATAAACAGAACGAAATGAAATCATTTCACTGCACTTCACTTCACTTCACTTCACCTCATATCACTTTACCTAAATACTAACAGCTCAATACTTTTTAGTAGACTACCCATAATCGCACTTTTCCCTTCACTTCACTTCACTACACGTTGTCACCCTATTGATTCATTTCCTATATTTTTTTTTCTAAACCCACGCGCTGAGCAAGGAAAGGGCTCAAAAACTGCCGCAGGTAAATCGTTCCAATCTACGATTGTTCTATTTACGAAGGAGAATTTGCCTACGTCCGTTATTTGCATTCTAGTTCTAATTTTATATTTATGATCAAATCTATTAAAATAATCTGGTTTTTCTAGCCTTCCCCGTATTTTCTGCCATGCAGAGCCACCAATGTAAGATTTGTACATTAGGCAAAGTCGTGCCCTTTTCCTCCTGTGTTCTAATGATTCCCAATGTGCAGGTATGTTCCTCCGAAAAGTGTATTTTGCCGCTCTGTTTTGTATCTTCTCTAAGCTCTTCTTAAGTCCTATTCTGTACGGATCCCAACAACTAGCTCCGTATTCCATTACTGGCCTAACAAGCGAGGTATACGCGATTTCTTTTGCTTTCGTATTGCATTTTTTAAGATTTCTCATGACGAAATGCAAAGACCTCCACGCTTTACCCACTACGTAGTTAGTTTGTTTCTCCCATCCCAACTTGCTATCCAGTAGGATGCCAAGGTATTTACAGTTTGAGACTCGCGGAACTACGTCATTATCTAGCTGATAAGGTATTGTATGAAAGTCTCTGGCCCTACAAAATGTGATCGCTTTACTTTTATTTCCATTTACAGTCATTTTATTAGCTCTTGCCCAATCGTTAATCTTATTTAAATCTTCCTGTAGTTGGATCATATCGTGCTGTTCTGTAATTTCCTTATATAATATACAGTCGTCGGCAAAGAGTCTAATTTTTGACGTTATATTTTGCGATATATCATTTATAAAGATAAGAAACAACAGTGGGCCAATGACACTACCCTGAGGGACTCCGGAAGTAATGTTACCCTTTTCCGATAAATGCTGTCCAATTCGAACCTTTTGATTTCTATCGCGAAGAAATTCACTTATCCATGCTATTCCCCGCCTATCAATTTTATCATCAATAAGTTTCAATATCAGTATGTCATGAAGTACTACATCAAACGCTTTAGCAAAATCAATAACTATTGCATCCACTCTTCCCCCTAAATCAATTACTTCAGACAAGTCTTGAGTAAGAGAAATAATTTGACTTTCACAAGAAAATCCATTTCTAAAGCCATGCTGCCCGCGAAAAAAACACTGATCCAAATGATTTCGCTGCCCGCTGAAAAAATCTGATCCAAATGATTTCTAAGTGAATTAGATAATAATTTTTCAAACAATTTACAGATTACTGACGTAAGACTAACTGGCCTATAATTTTGCACTTCACATTTTTGTCCACTTTTAAAAATTGGCTCTATTAAAGCAGATTTTCAATTATCCGGTACACTTTCATTGTTGATTGATACATTGAAAAGTCTGACCAAATATGGTATCATTGCCTCCCCTGCTATCTTTAGCATATCGGATGTAATACCATCCGGGCCGCAAGACTTACAGTTTTTCATTTTCTTCAGTTGTGAACGTATTTCCGTTTGATCAATTTTGAATACATGATCCACGTTGTTGTACCCTATAATAATTTGGTTAGCTTTTGGTTTGTATACGGAACAGAAATAATTATTAAATACATTGGCTTTCTCTTCATCATCTACGATATCTACATTATTCCATCTTATAGGAGGTGTGTCCTCCTGTTTACCTCGGCGGTGACGTACATAGTTAAAGAACCTTGCCCAAGCGTTTTCGTTATCATCTAAAATTAACTTAAGATACAATTCTTGCGCAGTTTTCTTTTTATTTTCTACTTCTTTCATAATTTTTCGGAATTTCTGTAAATGTGCCTCGCTGCGATGCCTATTGTTATATGCTTTTCTCATTTTTCTTTTCAATTTCCGAATTTCCGTGTTATAATACTCTGGGTCTGAATTCTTTTTTAAGTACTTAAAGGGAACGAAACATTGCCGAGCTTCCTCAATAATTTCTTTGAATTTTTTCCATATGTCTTCCAATCCTCCTCCTAACTTTTCGAAAACCAGTTTTAGAAAATGTTGCAGTCCAATTATGTCAGCTTTACGATATTGCCATATTTTATTACCGATTTTATCATTTACCCTGGAAATAGTAGCATTTATTTCAAGAACTACGGCATTTTATTAAGGAAAAATCTCAAATCATCAATATTGTAGTTGTTGGAAGACGCCGAAAAAAAATTGAAATTTTGCAATTTTTGAGAATTGAAAAATTTCAACGAAAAGCGAGGCCTGTCATTCTTTTAAGCGCCTTTTTACGCTATCCGATAACCAAGTTTGATCCAAAAACTTGAAGCTATCTTTGAGAACATTTTGAAAATATTTTTGACAGTTCATAGAAAGTGCCTACAAAATCAAAATATCCATTTCAAACTCGCAGAGCCTCGAGTTACTTTAAAATGATCGGAGTGTATCAATTTTTGAGAAAATCGCGTGAACGGTTTAGGCACTAGCGTTGACCACAGACTGACGGACAGACAGACATTTTGCTTGCTATGAATCGATTTTTTCGTACCAAAACATGGATTGTGACTACACAACGTGTTAAAGAAACTAATTCACTACATACAGGAATAACAAACTGAAGACAGGGCTAATACAGCACCATGATGATAATCACGCCATGACACCTTAAAACATGGCGGCCATTTTTCACGAATATCACGTAAGGAGCGCTGAAACAAGGCCGTTTGCCTCTCTACGTATCTTCAGCTCGTTGGTGAGTAGGTGACAAGGAGGTTATAATACCCTCCTTGGAGGTTACAAGGAGGGTATTATAACCTCCTTGGCAGGTGAGTTGTAGTAAAATAGGGACGGGCAGTGACGCATGTGTTGGAAAAAAACCATGAATAAATCCCAGGATAGGTGACACATTTTCTTGAAATACTTAATGTTGGAAATCAGATTCTAACGCCGAAGTGTGCTGACAGTCTTCATTTTCTCGTTTCAACACTCTATTGCAAGAAAGAGGGAAGGCGGATCTTAAAAGTCGCCAACCAAAAAAATTCCAACTCTCCCACCCCGCTAATTTAAACAAACCTTCTCGATGCCTCAACAAAGAGTTATATTTATTGAAGCACATTGTAATCACAATGTTTCGACATGCTCATCATTCAGGTGCTAGAGGTTACATAAATCTATAAAGGAAAATCCTAAATTGTTGACAAATACAGTTGATATACAAAACTAGTCAAGCACACATATTAAGAAAAACGGATCCACCTGTTATCACGACAGAAAGAAGATAATAAGAAGTTAACGATATTGCACATTGTGTAAGTGAGAAGTATCTCAAATCCGTTATGGAAGTCGTCGGAGAAATCGGAATGAAGTGCGTTTACCTTGCTGAGAGCTAGAACTGAACAGAGTTGGGAGCAAAAGTCACGGTTGGGGAAGGAGGGTACTACATTTTTTTCATATATTGATTTCATATTTCAACAATTTCACTTTTATTTAGAAGAAAATTTGCTGCATTTGTAAACTGCGGAAGCCGAATCGGGACTCGGACAGTAGTGGTGTACGCATATACTCTTTGGGTGTACGTGAAAAGTTTTTACACGAGCTGCAGATATGAGGGCACGAGGATACAGAAAAAATGTAACGTAATTCAAAATTTACACTTCTCACGAATTACATGCACAACATGCTTATTACCTCTAGCAAGAGGTTATTGTAATAAGGTCATTGTGTTATCTCATTCGTAGAAGGCACAGTTAATTTGGCAAATTTCCTTTGCTCACTACATTTACATAGAGTCCAAGAGTGCGTTCGTGTATGCGGCTTGGCTGGTGTAACAGTTGGTGTATCGAACTGTTATACCCTTATTTGCGGATTCACGTCCAACCGAAGCCGTATATTTATAAGGTAAAGGGAAGTAAAGTCGGTTGATCCATGATGTAGATTTACTGCACGTAAAAGATCAAGCCTAATAAAAGTCTCTTAGCTAAATTCTAACCGACAGTTTCGTCGCCAGAGTAATACCTTCTTTCGATGCTAGATGGCAAAACGAGAGTAGCGCAATTGGCGTGGACAGGCGAAGGACAGGGTCTGATGACCTAAGCCTCGTCATAAGGCACAACTAAATCCAATGTTTTGCGGCTAAAAGTAGCCCCGATTGCATTAGCCGTGGCGCAACAACTGCGCCATCTGCCCACGTGACCATGGTTGATCAAATAAAGGCTTCTTTTCTCTAAGCAATACACCAAAGTAAAGTGCCGATTCCGGGTGGGCGAGATCGCTAAAGCAGTTGTGCCAAGGCGAACTTGGACCGATCTTGGCCCGAGGCAATCGTGGGTTCGAAATCCGCCTCAGGCATGGTTGTGTGTGTTTCGTGATTGTGCGTGTTGTCTATGTGTATTGTGCTTGTGCTTAGGGTTGACATCAGGAAGGGCATCCGACCGTAAAAACATTGTCAAATCTGTACAAAAATGGAGTGGCAAAAAATGAATAAAAATTGGGTCCGCCCCCATTAGCGCCGATCCCACAGTAACGGGAAATAAGGCAAAAGAAGAAGAAGAAGAATTTTACGAATGCGGATAATACAGTAAGAAAGCTCTGAGCCACATCCTTTCGTTACATGCGATTTCTGTCGTCACAATCGACCGCCAAGAAAGACGTTTCGCGTTAAAAAGGGTGGACGAATATTGGCTTCTCTCTATCTTGTTGCCCAAGTTCCTTTACGTCATTTTTGGTCTCAACTTTTGAACTGAGCCTAGGTACCGTAAAATGTAGGCACAAAAATCACACATACGAATTATAACTCCTAATGAACAGCGGTTTAAGTTTAATTGAATTGAATTGATGCCTTATTTTACGTGGCGAGACTCAGGACATGAGGCCTGCTCTTCCGTCTCGCCACGCAAATTTCGCTACACTCCTTTCACCAACTAGGGGAGAAAGAAGGTATTATCTCTGGCGACGAAACAGGCGATTTTTGAATTTTGCTCAGAGGCGTCATTTAGGCTTGAGGATCTTTTACTTCCAAGTAAATCTACTCACATGGGAAAGCCGGCTTTACTTCCCCTCCGAAGGAAGGCATACGAAGAATTATCCCTTAAATTCCACGGCTTCCATCGGGTTTGAACCCGCGAACTTGGGTACAACAACCCGATACGCCTTATACCATCGAATTCGCTAAATCAAGTTTAATTGGTTGGGTTTCTAAGACTCACTGATATTTTCAAATAAATTTAGATTACTAGAAATAGGTTGAACATAAGTACATCACATTTTATTCCATTCCTTCCATGAGACACATTTAATTCCTCAGCGAACTCACAGCTCGTCGTTGTATTCAGGAACTTCTACGCTTGTCGGAGACTTTCTGTATCAATTGGGATGGGCTTTACGAGCATTAGTGACCGGCCCTTCGGATGAAAATGAGGACGGGGTAAGGAACGCTCGGGCTCCTTAGCTCATCTTCTAGGGCGTTGATTCGGCATTCACTTGGAAGTGATCAGGAAACCCACGAACCACTGATCAGACCAGTCGGCCTGCTTCCGGCTGGCGCCACAAACTCACTGATGTTAATTAAACTCAGCAAGTAAAGTTCTGGCGTCTTGGAGAGAACGACACCCACGACCTCCCAATCACTGATACGCTCGAGCCGCAGGGCCATATTCCTGTTACATTTACACACTGCCATTGTCTTTATGTGTGTCGTTTTCGATGTTGATACAAAGTAGTACAGATAGGCCGAAGTTTAGTTCTTCCGTTTTGGAAGAATCTGATTATTACCCGATTATGTAAACACAAAAGGTAATTTGGTTGCCTGTGGATCATCTACCCAGCGCTCAAGATACTTGACTGTTTATGACCGGATAAAGTCAGGAAAAATGATCCATCATTTTCTGGGAGTCTCCTAGGCTGGGTGTTGACGATCTTATTGACGTTCTTATCGATAGTTTTTACATTCAATACAATCAGTTAGATTTCTGAAAATTATTTTTTATGCCTGCTCTAGAAATGATTGACCATTTGTGAGGACGTTTGAGAAGAAGATAGTGTCCAAACGTGGTGTCATCAGTAGCGTGAAGGGCGCCAGTGATATGACAGGCACGCTGTTCAATTAGGCAAAAAGATGCCGCAAGCGTTAAGCTGGTTTTAAGGAAAACACATAACAATAATTGATTAATTCACCAAAAATTTTCATTACATTAATGATGACATTTAACTGATGAATTTTATAGCCAAGTGAAAATTCATTTTCCTGGAAGAAAAAATAGGAAGTAATGACGAAGGGAAGAAAAGTAATCGAATGGCTAATTATTAAATTACAAAAATACAATTAAGTACATATTTTTGTTCAATGCTTAGTCACGTAATTATTCGTTAATTAAATGCATTTCAGTTATTATAAAAGTTCTATTAGCAATATTAAACTATGTTTCTTATTGGTTTAGTGGTGAAATGTCGTTGGCATTTAAAATTAAATGATCACAGGTGTTGTCATTGCCAACAATGTTATTTATTTCAAGAGCAACTTTCGATGGCTAAGCCATTGTTGGCAATGACAACACCTGTGATCATTTATGTTTCTTACTTATTTCAAATATCAAAGACTTCATTTTCAATTAATCAGTTAAGTAAAAGTTCGCTCCAAAATATTTTGTATTAAGTATTACACGATTGATATTCATCAATAATGACAGGGAACATTTAAATATCAAGATTACTATCAATATATTTATTAAATTAAAGATAAACTAGTTTATTTAAGTATTTTGAACGCAATGTATCCCGTTTCACATTGATGAGTCTGGGTGCGTCAGCTGCTAAGGTCATTAGTTCCCTAAGTATAGTGCATGTTCTTATCGCAGAGATAGCTGTGATTTTCCTCCGCTGGATGGCAAGATCCGGTATCCACCAACCTATCAATTTCCAGGGTTTTCCCCAACCAGATATCTCCCATCAGCAAGGCATCGCTCCAGCCGGGACAAGCTGTAAGCTTCCGATCGGTCTCACGGCGTGTGTGGTAGTGTAGTGCATATTAGGGAAAGTGTGTGTAAGAAGAGAGGATGAGGAAGTGGAAGGAAAGATAGCGCGCGTTCCGTGGCCCGTTTGTTCGGGTACTGCTCCGGCATTCGCTTGGTGTTGATCGAAGAAACCACGGAAAACTACCGATCAGAGCAGTCGGCCGCTAGAATTCTCCTCCAGACAGAGGCTGAATTCAATTTAGCTATGTAGCCAATTTCGAAAATCCTGCTACCATCTGGATTTGAACTCCAGGACCTCTCGGTCAGAGGCACGACAGTGACGTCAATTGATGCGCTGAGCCATCTCAGCCTGTTTTATAATCTTGCACTCATTCGCTCAAGAGATTAACGTTCAGATAAATGTTTATTTATTTAAGAGGTTCTAGAAAATAATAAAATTGACTTAAGAATTGAGCGATTACATGTGTAATGTAAAAAGCAGAAACAATTCATGATTGTTTTTGAAATGTTTTTTCTTGAACGTTCTGTGAACTTAAAAAAAATCAGAGAGTTCAACGAAAATGAGACATAAGCCAGTGTCCCTAGTTCTAAAAATAAAGAAAAGATTTTTTATAAATTGCATTAATTTTAAGCACAAATTACGCTAAAACTACTAATTTTTTTCAAATTTTGTACATGACCTACTTTAAACATCTGATTTTTTGGAACTGATTTTATATGGGTCAAAATATCTACAGTTTTGTTGTTTTGAAATATTAACATTGTGCAATTTCCGAAAATACAAAAGTTCGCTTGAAATGAGACCCGGCACCAATTGTTTTACATCCTTTGATACACACGAAGAGAAGATTCGAGTCCCTATTCATTGAAATTCGCCACGCCTTTGGTGTTGCGACATACTACACCAACTACCATAATTTTGCCACTTGCGTTACACAGGAAAATACGAAACAATACCAAATGTCCACTGAGCCGGTTAAATATGTTCTAAGAGCGTCGATGGGGCGTCTCACAGGAATTTTAATTTGAATATGACAAGTGTAGACGCACGTCGCGCACAAATCCGGCACACGATGATGCTTCCTTGTTTTTCTCATTGACCGGCGCGCGCTCTTCTAATCACACGCGGCGCAGAAGCCGCAACTGTCCGAAATCTCGTTCTCCGTGTACGAACAACTTTTTATCAAGCAGCCAAATAAAATCAATCTGAAACTGAGTTACCTTTCATGCGATGAAAAAAATTGCTTATAACATAGAGCATCGGTGAAAATCGGTGACAACTAATCGCACACATCTCATTTGCTTAGGGTAACAACGGTCCATTTCACTACCTTGGGCATCGAGAAGGTTTTATAATATTTTATTAAAAGTAAAACTGACGATATGAGCCAAGTTGAACCTGCCATCACGTCGGTGGACGTGTTATAAAAATTGTCATAAATAAAATTTCTGTGTAGTATTAAGTAAGCAGACAAAGCGTTTTGGGATATTTTTTTGTATATTTCTAATTTTTAATAGCGTACTTCTAACAAATCATCACTACAATCTTCCTGGTGGATCTTAGAATGCAATGGTTTCTGGAGATTGAGCCGTAAGTAATGAAAAATATGAAGAAAAAAAATTGACATCACTTAAAAATTCGATTCAGATAATGCGTGACCTCAACGTTGTATGAGTTTTCGACATTACAGAAATTTATGTTTCCATCTTTTCTACCATATAAACTGGAAGTAAGACTGCAGTTGACTGGCACTGCGAATATTAGCCCATAGGCTACTATGAAAACATGTGGAAATATTCTGAAGAAGTACTTTTAACAAACATGCGATATCTTGATATGGCAATGCCATTACAAACTTTTTCGGTTTTCATGCTCGATACTCAACACACTGTAGTGCTGACGTCGAAATTCTGAAAATTCAACGGAAGTTATTAATAGATGACTTCTGAAGGTATCGTCGATACCAGGAACGAATCATTCTCGTTGTATGTGCTTGGGGCATTGATTTCTCCGGCAAGAGCTAGTTCTAACTGTCCCTAATGCCCCCGAAATTTCATTTATTCAAACAATCGATGGTAAACTCCAAGTGACAATGTCAGACGAGTTCACGAACGGGTGACTGCTCGCAATAAGTATAAAATACAATATTTTTCATAAGAACGTATGACTTGCATCATTCATCAGAACACGGAAATAGTAAGATGAAAAATGTAACTACGTCAATTTTAACCTTAAATTCAAAACGTAATTTTTAAAAACATATTTTACATCATGTTGCACATTCTTAAAAACTGAATAACCTCGTTGATTCAGAAAAAAATGTTCTTCGAAAATGATTACCTGGCAGGCACATGGCTCACTGTATGTGGAACAAACATTATCCTGCAACTGTCAAACTAATGGCATACTTTTGGCTCTATTTCAAAAGAGCAAATACGAGCAAAATCGTAGTAATATCTTGTAGGATATACTTCATTACACTACATTACCATTTATTACTATCAACTAATTACTACTGTTTATAATAATTGTTTACAAACAACTTTATACACGACGGTTCACAAACCAAAACATCCTATCAAAACTCGAGCAAAACTACCCGCGGGAATAGTACGACTTCATTAGCATCCCGCGTGCTTTGACCCGGTACCCCCTATAACCCATCACTGCACAACACGATCATGTCTACTCTTCCGGCACTGAGTACTCACCGAATCTCGATAAGTTCATGGTGTCATTGGATACCATTCCGCCACCGGAACTCCAGTTTTCTCTCCCACGCGAACCCCAAGCACTCCGTCCACACTCACACACCCCCTGGCTCGCGCGCTCGCACACTGCCACTCGAGGGCTCCGCGGTGGCGGCGGCGGCGGCGGCGGCGGCGGCGGAGGCAGCACCTCGCGTGTCTGCAGCGGAGGCGGCGGTGGAGACCGGCGGGCCGGCCGGCCGCCCGACAGGCAGGCCGGCAGGCAGGCAGGCAGGCCGGCAGGCAGCAGGCAGAGGGAGCGCGGCGGCGCACACTGATCCGAAACGAAACAAATTCCGCGCACAAACAAATGAACAATGATAACGAGTTTGGACATACGGCATACAACTTTGGGGAACAGTTCAAAATTCTAACATCGAAATATTACAACGCTTTCAGTCAATAGCTGTAAGAAAATTTGTAAATGCCCCGTGGTACGTAAAAAAACATGCAACAATACACAAAGACTTACAGATCCCAACAATAAAAGAAGAAATCAACAAGACCAGTGCAAAATACCTGCAACGACTGCATAACCATTCAAATATTCTAGCTATCAACTTACTAGACAAAAGTGACACTACCAGCCGACTTCAACGACAACATCCTTTAGACCTTGCATATCGACTGTAAATCGTTCATGTTAGAAATTTTGTTCCATGTATTCATCATTGTAAATATCCATTACTGTATATTTATCAAATACATTTAATGCTTGCATGTTAATTATTAATAATGTAACGTAAGTGGTGTACGGTCAATGGACTTTACTTCTCTCAAGTACTAATTTACAGAAAATTTATGTAATTTTGCCAAATGTTTGAGTACAAACAAATGGCAAAATAAAATATATATATTAAAAAACAACAAATGAACAAAAATCGATTAAATAAACGATAAAACGCACTTTTACCTCACATTGCGCAACTTGTTTTCAGGCAAGGCCTGAAATAATACACGTTTTGATAGAGCTGTTGATTACGAGTCACACAATTGTGCAAATGATATTTGCGTCATTAACTTTTTGAAAATAATGGTGAAATCATTTTTGCTTTACAAGATCCAGTTCTTAAATTGAAATAAATTACGAAATGACCTTTTCAAAACGCCATTTGCAACTTTTGGCGTGATATAAAAATGGATAAATCAAAAGAAGGAAAACATTTTCTTTCGTTCTGCAATACAAACAATTAACCGCAAAAGCCATTAAACCTTTGAAAATACTTTCTTCCGGTATATAATCGCCAAATATAACTAAATATCGCATTATTCGATTGTCAATTATACTGCGATTTTTCCAACTTTGCCCCTCAAGGCTCGTCTTCACAATGGAATATGTCACGGTATTTCGCATCTTTCTCGGCCGCGCCGCTAGGTATCGCATGATCGCGACCATATGAAGCAGTGCTTGCGATCATGCCACTCCTAGCGTCACGACCGACAAAGATGCCAATTGCCGTGTGATATTCCATCGTGGTCATAGGGACTCGAGAGGCAGAGTTAGAAAAATCGCACTATAGTGTCAAAATAAACGCAGAAAAACCGTAAACTGGAACATTTTTCCTGAAAATCTTATAAATTCAATTTACGACGTTTATTTTCTGTTTCTTCGTAGTTCACTATTGTTAACTTAAGTAGTTAACTGCAGATAAAAAATAGTACATTATGAAACGATGATGTAATGATGGGTATAAATACACGAGTAATATTATGATACGAGCGAGGAACAAGCGAGTATCGTAAACTTCACACGAGTGTACCCATTACATCGAGTTTCATACGGTAATTTTTCTACGATTTTTATAACTTAAACTTTTACATTGAATAGTTTCGTGGCAGTTGATTCAGCCAAGGCCACCTATCGGACAACTACCTGAATATACCCTCGCATGCTGCCGCGGGTGGCTGTGGTTACTTGAGCGCCTGCGAGAGAGTACTGTGCTAGTTAAATAGGATCAAAGTAAAATTACGATCCAATTTTTTAAAACAAATAATATTCCACGAAAAAAATAATAATACTAAAAGAAATTAAAACTATTGAGCATAATATAATATCAAATGCAATTTTAATGTACACAATCGAACGTAACATTTGCTAAAACAATTCTCAATCATTAAGTGTCAATACTTGGTTTGTAAACTTCTCTATGATTGGTCAAGAACCTGTATCATAAGGAAAACTGTATTGAAATGACTATCATTATGCAATTGGTTGCAGCCATCAGATGACAGCATCATAAAATTGCGGTAGAAAAAAAATTGGAGCCGTTTTTGAGAAAATTTTGAAAGCCGTTCTTGAGAGAATTTTGTCGGGGGGTCTTAACGTAAAGTGACCCCAAATTTTATAGAATATTTTTCAAAATCTCAAAGCTTCGACCAGAACCAGATCGACCGGGATATATACATTTTGGAAGAAATTGTACCTGCTACCTAGGCGCTAGCAGTTTTCACAGACGGACGGACAGACAGACAGACGGACGTTTTCCTTTCAATTGCTTTTTCGGTATCAAGGACCCACAATAGAGGATTTCTGGCTACACCACGTGTTAGGGGATGTTTTTTCTTAATTTAGCAACTGGTTTTATCCACTTTTTCGTTATCACGGCCCGGCAATGAATTTTTTCCGCCGAAAATTGGCCATTTTTTCGCGCAGCATTACATAACTTTCCCTACACTACGTATACTACTCCGTGTATACGTACGTATACGGGAAAGTGAAAATTGTTGGCGCCCGCGTCGTTGGTTGGGGCCCACTGGCGGGTGCGCGGCCGGTCCGGGCCGCGTCGCGCGCGCGCGCGCCGCCACTCGCCCCAGCGCGGCGCTGCGCGGCGCCGGCGCGCTCCCCATTGGCCCGCGCGGGTGGGGTGGCCGTGACGTCAGGGCGCGCCGATCAATGCGCGCCCCGTGCACCGCAGTGCAGGGAATCGATTCCTCAGAGCGGAGCCAGCCGGCCTGCCTGCCGGCGCGGCGAGCGAGCACGCGCCCAGCGCCCGCCCCCGCGCGCGCGCGCCCGAATCGCACGCCCGGAAGTGGACGGAGGACGCCTCTGAATGGCGCCAATTAAAATGCGGGAAATTACGAGTTATTGGCGGGAGCGGACAGACGCAGGGGGTGCGGGGTTGAACGGTCGAAACGGCCACCGAAATAGACGGTCGGTTCCACGAAGGCGGAGATTCGTCGGTCGTTCTTGAGGGTGCGAGATGCAGGGTCGTAGCCGCGGGTGAAGATAACGAGAATTCGTTAATTAAGAGGTAAATGGCTGTGCAGTGCTTGCTGTTCTATTTCAAGAATTCACTGATTATTGTTAGTTTCGATCGGAGAGGTCGGACTGTTCTGATTGAGCATTGGTATCCATTCAGAGTTCAGTTTAGATAACAGGAAAGATAATTTAAATGATGGTAAGGACTGTCAGCTTACGGAAAATACAATGAAATGTTTTTCCTTTATGAGTTCGAAGGGTTTTTTTCCCTCAATAGCAAAAAGTTGGTTAAGAGTTACAACATGACGATTTTCCAAATTCATATTCGGCTGATATTTCTCAATTCTCACGATCAATACAACTTCTTCGCTTGAAAATAGTTCTACAAATAGTAATACATGCTAATCATCGGTGACACCCTGAGACATGATACATAAAATGTGTGAAATTTAGAAGTATTTGAAAGCATTGAAAAAAGTTTCAAAGTGCCAAACGCTCACTTCCTGCAGTATTTAATGCATTAATACGTATTTTAAAATAAGCCCAAATCTGTATGATATTGAAATTTAAATTTTAACTTCGAACCACTCATTTTTCACATATTATGCCTTAATCAATGTACCTCTAGAATTCTCTCTTGTTTTCTGGCTATACCAATGCAAATTGAAGTCTGATCTGTTCTTAGATCGACATTTTCTTAGGGAAAACTCCAAAGACAACATTTATGTAAAAAATGCATTCATTACTCAAATAAATCTTCATAGTGCACCTAATTATTTTCATTAATAAGATGCCATTAATATCCAAAAAAAATCTCATGTCCAACAGGCTAAGGATGTAAGGAAATAAAACATTTTAGATGGCGATTTTTTTTAACAGCTATCACCCAAAGCGATCTCTCAATCAACCTCTTCAACGCGAACTTTACTACTACTATTAATTATGATGATAATAATATAATAATAAACATAATAATAATAAACATAATAATAATGACTATTAATGTGACAATACTTGAGGACAATAATACAGACATTTGCTCCCCTTCAAGTGTTTATTTCAAAGTACGTGTAATGCGGGTCGGTTTTAAAATAGTAAATCCCGCCCTCCTCTGTTCTGCATTTTATCGATGGCGTAACGTTGCGGGTCACTGACACAACTGCCGCAGATTCGGGGCGCAGCCCCCTCTACTATCTGTTCCCTCTCTCCACCTCCCATGCGGCTCGGCGAGGTACTGCAAACCAAAGTGGCCCATCCTGTGCTTGGCACGGGCAGGGCATACGGCATTGCCCTTCCCCTGCGTATTATGGAAATTCAATATCGCTGAAGCCACGTTTACATTCCGACAATGGTTCTTGATGATTTCCCGAACTGTTACACAGATATAATTAATGAATGAAGACGATTCGTATATTCGTATTCGATTTTTATATTTTAACAATATTAACGATTATTATATTTTTTTAACAAAAAATCGGTATATAAAACTCCAGTCACTCCAAAATCAAAACAGTCGATATGACTGTTAAAATATATCAGTGCTCCATATTGGCTACAATAACCTGCGATGATTTTTGCAAAACGAAATTGGGCAATAAAGTAATAAGTAGGGAGCGGAATTCTATGATTTTGAATATTTTTTTTTGTTGCTTCAGGGTATAACTAAGTGAAATTTCTTGACATTTGGTTAGAATTTGATGCTATGCAGATTAATATTTTAGTACACAATTGTGCATATTTGACCGGTTTTTGTCCTGTTGGTGCATATTTGTGTAATTAGAGGAGCATATTTTGCATATTTCCTCAAAATAGAGACTTACTTCTACAACGTTTCATGTTTCCATAAAATCTATTTATTTGTAAGCGTTCATTGCTTAGAAAGTGCTTGTCACAGTTTGAGTATTTTTCTTTTCTAGAGACCATGAAATACTCGTGCAAATACAGTAAATTTGTTGATATATTTTTTACACCAGACAAAAAATGAAGCAAGACATACAATCTCGTACTTCACTAAGGTGCATATTTACTTCAATTATTTCTCTCGTGAAGTAAACTAGGTAATATTGTGTTTGCACAAAAATATACATTTTCATTCCAAGCAAGCTCCTGAATTTTATCAAGAAAGGTTTATGTAGGAAATGAAACATTGCTAATTTTAATTGCTTATTTAAGTTCATATTTCCAAAATTTTAGGACGTAAAAATCCTTTCCCTATTAATAAGACTAATTTTGATTTTCTCACTTCAAATCACAAAAGAATTTTTTTTTTGTTATTTAAGGTCGCATCAACTACTCGGTCATTAACGACCACTATTGGGAGTAACGTTATGAGATGATGATGACACGATGTGGTGATGATAGGGGGTGAAAGGACGAACACATACAACCATGCCCGAGGCGGGACTCAAACCCGCGACCCCACGGTCCAAGACCACTACGGCACTACTGTCTTAGCGATCTCGGCCATGAGGCCGGCACAAAACAATTTGTGGATCACGTCAGGTTTTCTTGTAATGGGGAATTACATTTCCGATTTCACAGAAATTTCTACTTTTTTATCATACAATTAAAACTTGAAACATTGTAGAGAATAGTCAGATATGTTAATTCTAAAATGTTTAAACTAAACTTTCAAAAAACTTGTTAAATAACATGTTAAAAGCTTTTTTCTCTTTCTGGGAACTGAACTGGCGTTTACATACCAGTCTGATCATTTGGTATTCCAATAGTTGACGTGAATAATTACGAGTGTTACTCGTAGTTTTGCCAAAAATGTAAAATATGGTGGTAAAAAAGAGTAACAAAATTATTTATAACCAAACCCAGTATCAACTAGAAGAACTGTTCTTAATCGACCTGATTTTCTGAACCGCAATCACGGTTTGACGTACGACGCCAGAAGCACTACTCATGTCCTCTCTAAACGCAGCAGAACCGATGGCAATTGAATCGGAGGCGCTCCTTAATGGCGCGCATTAATTTCATTCCACAAACGACCTCAATTGGCATAAAATAACGGGGACGTTGAACTCTCACATTTTCAGTATTCATTATTTGATACTTCGGCTGATTTTAATGCGAGAAGTCAAGCTGGCAATCAATTTATTTCTTCTAAACATGATAAACAAAAAACTTAATTGAAATCACTCCGCCCACCTCCTTCCTCCACATCCATAGAAACTACCTAGCACAAGTAATAGAGAAAAGTGTATTATTTAAATTCCTTTACTGCAGTCACCGTCAGGCCATGACCCAGGCACGTCAGCTACTATGTTCATTAGCTTGGTCACTAGATTTGGTAAATGAGCATTTGGTATAATGTTGTGCATGTAAGGAGGAGGAAGGGGATTGTGTTCCTACCTCCTCTGGATGGCGGAGGAAATTGTTCTGACACTTGGCACCCGAATCGGCATCCGCAAGCGCGGTTTCTAGTATGATTATATGAGGCCAATTCTCCCCGTAATCTCATGAACTTTCACAAACACTCTTCTAATGTATCCCACACACCGGTTGTTGCAGATTAATCTATTTGCGTGAGTGATCAAAATCTCCTGACTTCTCATTGCTGCAGTCACCCGACTGCTCTGAAATACTGGTGCGTTTGTGGCGAGAAAAGCATACCTAAGACGCTTGAATTTGAATACATATTAATTTAATTAGTTTCATAAATGAGAGACAATGGGGATTAAATGATTCATCAGTGACTGAGAGTTACGCGTGATAGAAAGCGCTATTACTTACTATGTTATTACTAACTATACACTAACAAACAATTCACATAGAGTTCATGTACATTACTCTACAACACTTTGCCAGATGACATTAAACGATTAAATTCGATGGAAAAGTTTAAGTCCCAAGTAAAATATTTTCTGCTGCATAACTTTTTCTATACAATTCGAGACTATACCGAGCATCAAAAGGAAAGTAACATTAATTTTAACAATAATACTTAATGTAATTATTTATCATTTAGACTGTATAATTCTAAAGAACTTTTAACAAGTACTGTACCACAGCTTCTGGGTTGATGGCCCCCATCTCGATCAGGATTTTCACCCATTTCCCTGGTCCTTTGAGCAAATGCTGAGATGGTCCCTTGTTTTGCTTCTGGACATAAATGTAACTTCATTATTTGTGCACGTCTTCTGAATTTCAGTGGGAAATATAGTTATTGAAATTATTGTTTTCCATATTGTCGCGGCAAAAAGTATTATTCATTCATGAAGAACATGATGAAGGTTAAGGACACAAATTAATAGGTAATTTACCTTTCAAAATATATTTTATTATATAGGAGCAAATATTTTGTCAACAAAACTTGAAAAACTAGTGGTGCTACAACAGCACTTACTTTCCCGTATTAGAGGAAACAGCTAAGTAGTACTGTAATATTGCACTTTATGCGCTACTAACATCTTCGCTTGGAACTCACTATTTCCATTGCAGTGTTGTCAGAACTATGTGAATTCTACAACTTCACAAAAATAGAATGCAAAAGTTTTGTAACCCTGTATTGGAAAAAGAAGCCTGATACCCTGGAAATATAGAAATGCCTTCCATTGGGCCATGATTAGGGAAGAGTATTTTAAAACCATGCAACAAATTCTCTACTCACTACAAATGGTACAGCATTTAGTGCAAAACTAAATATTTGCCTGCAAATATCAACATAAATTAGACAATTATAACTCCTTTTCATACAGCTCCATTAGGTCACAACAATGACACTAATTCACAGACATTCGCGAGCGCAAAGTGAATTCCATTGTTGTAGACCCTGCATTGTCGCTATTCTGAGAGCTATTAATTCTTTTTACTTATTTCAAATATTTCAAAATAAACAATTTCTAAAATATTAATGTGTAAGTCTATAACAAAGTTCGAATGTAAGAAACGAAGAAAGAAATAATATACAAAATTGCACATTCTAATTTACGACGCATCCAGCTGTCCGAAGCGCAGTAAATTTACAGCGGCCTATTACGTTTGTCACAAAATTAAAGAAAAACTACTCGTATTTTGAAAAAATTAAGCATGACCGTATTTGTTTTATTTATTTATTTGTCAATATTCGGAATTGCCACATACTCTTTCTTGCCAGCTACCATCTATCATCGCCAAAAGTACATTTTTTTGTCATTCTGTTAATTTTTCGGTTTCCTATTGGTAGAACAGAAACATTAATTTTAGAATATTAAAGAACACAAAAACCTAGCCGTAAATGGCAATTTTCTTTTAAAAATTATGTGCCGTTTAAGAGAAAATGGCGTTTTAGCACTACTAAAAATGCGAAATTTGAAGCTCATTTTCACAGAAAATTTTTGAGTTTTCAAAATACTTTATTTGAAGTTATTTGAAGCACTTACACTCACAAATATAATCATCTTTACAAATTGCGAATAATGTGCATATTAAAGATGTGAGATATCTTTCAAAAAATTTACATTTATATAATTTTTGAAAAAAACAAAAAAAACTCAAAATAAACTTCACGCTATACTAATGAGTGTAATTAGCACTATCCGTTACAAAAGTTTCAAGAAAAAAATTGCAGCCATATACGAGAAAATGACGTTTGAGCATTTCTGAAAATGCCGAAATTTGAGCTACTTTTCACAGAAAACGGTAGTGTTTTCGAGAAACTTTACTTGACATTATTTAAAGCATATATACTCGTAAATATAATAATGTGAAAAAATCGCCGATAATGTAAATATTAACGACGTGAGAGACAAGTAAAAAACTTTACATTTTTGTAATTTTTGAAAAAACCAACCGATAGACTAAAATGGCTTTTATGTCATTGATAGAGTACATTTACCACTATCCCTACCAAAAGTTTAAAGAAAAAATTTGGAGCCGTTTTTGAGAAAATTTTGTTTTTGTAATTTTTTAAAATTGCACATATTGCACGCAATATTGCACGAAAACTACCAAAATTGTGAAAAACATTTACATGACCTTTATTAAAGAACTCAATATGCAGAACAAATTTTATTTGAAGAAAAAATCTCTATCTTCAATTTTGTAGTTGGAGAAAGACGCCGAAAAAAATTCAAACTTTCACAATTTTCGAAAATTCAGAGCTGTACGTGAAAATCGGACCTATGCCATGTTAAAAAGTGTATTTTCCTCTATTCATACAAGAAATTTAAAGAAAAAATTTGGAGCCGTTTTTGAGAAAATGTTGAAAATCCCCGGGGGGCTTCATATAAAGTACCCCCAAATTTTAAAGAATCTTTTTCAAAATCACAAAGCTTCGACTAGAATCAGATCGACTGAGGAATATCAATTTTGAAGAAAATCGACCGAACGGTTTAGGCGCTAGCGTTGACCACAGACGGACAGACGGACAGACGGACGGAATGCCGTCAATCGATTTTTAAGTAGAAAGAAGCAACAAATCATGGATTTTGACCACACCACGTGTTAGGGGATTTTTTTTCTTAATTTAGCAACTGGTTTTATCCACTTATTCGTTTTCACGGCCCGGCAATTAATTTTTTTCCGCCGAAAATTGGCCGTTTTTTCGCGCAGCATTACATAACTTTCCCTATACTACGTATATCACTCCGTGTATACGTACGTATACGGGAAAGTAAAAACCGCTCTTTTTTCTGTATTCAAAATTCGACTAGTTTAGGATAGAGATCACAGAATTATGAAAACGTGCACAAATTTCACTTCTCCATATCTCGTCACACACAGTTTTAAACTGTTTTTGACGTAAATAAATAAATAAGTAAATAAATTAATATTACTATACGCAGTGGCGTAGCTACCTATTAGGCTATCATTACTTCATAATGTGCTCGTCCTTTGCTCATCCTTTACTTACACACACTCCCCGACACACACACACACACACGCTCACATGCACCACATGTCACCACAACACTTGTTGGAAGACCGGTTGGGAGCTCAGCGCCGGTCCCGGCCGGGGGGGGTGCCACGCTGGTGGGAGATACCTGGTTAGGGGAAACCCTTCTAGTCGATGTAGGTCGGAGACGGATCTCACAAACCAAAGGGGAAGATCACAGCCTCTTCTCGTGATACAAGTGTGCCCTACATTTATGGGGCCAATGACCTGAGCGGTTGACGGAATCACTAATCAATCAATCAAAACCTTTGAGCGCA